>OV277349.1:18638350-19195850 GCA_922984085.1 Sicus ferrugineus
CAGTGTCTTAAGTCAGCTGTAACAGTCAGTTATCAATATTAGATGTAACAACTATCAAATCAGATCAGAGCGGATTAGATCTGGTATATCAGCTATCAGATGAGATGTATCAACTATCAGATCAGATCAGGTGCAACATCTATCAGCTATTAGATCAGATCAGATCGGGTTAGATCTAATATATCGGCTATCAGATCAGTTACAACTGATATCACATAAGCTATTAGATGAGATCAGTTCAAAGGCTGTTTGCATACTAGTATGTAAGTGCCAGGGATGCTTTCATTTATAGTTGGATGTCAATGTCAAAGCCTTTTACATACCGCCCATCATCAATCAGATCGTCTGGTGAATATTCTGAGGCATCGAATTTTAAATGGATATCATCAAGAATACTTTTGTAATAGTCGTCGATTTGTATGCTATTTATAAAAGAGTCGGTGTCCATGTATTTCAAAGTCAGTTATCAGATCAGATTAGTTAAATCAGTGCCATCAGTTCAAAGTCAGGTGCTGTCCTAATCTGAAAATGTAGTTAATCGACTGTTTTATGGGGTTTTTATATTGAAATTTATTCATATAATTTCTTAAATGTAACAGTTGTTTTGCTTAATATCTATATTTATAATTCCGTTTATTATTTTGTTTGTAAATTGAAATTAATAAATAACAATATTTTTCTTATAGCTATTCCCTTATTGGCTGATATTGATTAATATTGAACTCCACGTGACATATCCTTACGAGAGACCAGCCATCCCTTTCCTGAAACTCAAACATTTTCTTATATATCCTTCATCAGTCTGGTAAATATTCTCAGGTATCGGATTTTAAATCTAATTCATCAAGAATACTTTGTAATAGTCGTCGATTTGTATACTATACATAAAAGAGGCGGTGTCCATGTATTTCAAAGTCAGTTATCAGAGCAGATCAGTTAAATCAGTGCCATCAGTTTAAAGTCATGTGCTGTCCTAATCTGAAAATGTAGGTAATCGAAAGTTTAATGGTGCTTTTTATATTCAAATTTATTCATACAATTTCTTAAATCTAACAGTTGTTTTGATTAATATATATACTATATATTTTATATTCCAATTTTTTATTTTGTTTATAAATTGAATTTAATAAATGTTAACGCTAACTGCCGCTCGCCAGACATTTTGGTCCAGGACGAGCCGGATTGCCGCTGCCCAGGAACCATCGTCATATATATAACTGTGCTCTATATACTATATATACCCTTGGCTTGACCGTCAAACCCTACAAGATCCTTCGATTCGTGGGTAACGGTCCCCTAGAATAACGGCAGCACCAAAGCTTAAATTTTTGTTGCTGACCGTCTTCGCAGGCATTGCTTGCTGCGAAGACCACATTTTGTGCAAAAAATTCGCCGCTTGATTTCATATCAAGCCCCGCGCTCACACAAAGAAAGTGGAAAGATCAGACTTTAGCACACTTTCGCTTTCTTGCTTTGCGCCCTTCTTGCTTCTATAAGAGCGAGTTACTAGTGCGCTCAGCGCAAGTCGAAAAACCACCACCTTTTGCTGGTTGGTTTTTGCGGGTACTTTTTTCTTCTGCTCGCGCTCTTCTGCTTGCGTTGATCAGACACACAGAGTGCACACAGAACACAAAAACCTGTTTTTTCTGTCTGCACTCTCCCAAGTGATAGAAGCGTGAAATTCACTATTCAACGGTGACCCAACGCGAAATCGAAAAAGCGAAACACCCAGTAGGCAGAAGTGTTCGTAGCAACTAGTCTCTTTGTAACTAGTTGCCAACTTTAGAGACAACACGTGGTTAATTTTCGGTAGCAAGCTCCTCGAGCCCCAACGCAATATCAGCTAGCGACGCGCAAATCATTCTATGACTTTTTTCTTCTAAAATAAAATACAATTTTTTTCGAAATAGTTTTTCGGTGCGTTTTCTTTTGGTTTTTCGACTTTCTTCGCCGCCCCTAAGCGAGCCCTAAGAATATAATGGCGTGCTCGACAAATTTATACGCGCCTCCAATGCGATCGTCGAATTCGAGGCCGACTTCGTGACCATCAATGAGCAGGAGCACTCGGACTTTTCATTACTACTCTGCACTCTTGCAGCGTGAGAATGCTCCATCCTCCTCGAATGCTGTATCAGATTCGACCCCACGTGCCTCACATCAAGAGCGGCGGTTTGAAAACGCTTCGCGGGCTCAAGCCCCTGCCTATTCGAACTTTATTCCAGTTTCGACTCATCATCCTTTTCAGCAAGAAAGGCCGCATTCTTCGATGCGACCTCCCACGCATATACAGTCCACTCATCGCCCACCCCCCACAGCAACGAAATCAAGAGCAAGGGTATGATAACGCTCCGCGTACTCAAGCCCCTGCCTATTCGAACTTTATTCCAGGTTCGACTCAACATGCTTCCCAGCAAGAAAGGCCGCATTCTTCGATGCGACCTCCCACGCATATACAGTCCACTCCTCCACCCACACAGCAACGAACTCAAGAGCAACGGTATGATAACGCTCCGCGTACTCAAGCCCCTGCCTATTCGAACTTTATTCCAGGTTCGACTCAACATGCTTCCCAGCAAGAAAGGCCGCATTCTTCGATGCGACTTCCAACGCATATACAGTCCACTCCTCCACCCACACAGCAACGAACTGAAGAGCGACGGTATGATAACGCTCCGCGTACTCAAGCCCCTGCCTATTCGAACTTTATTCCAGGTTCGACTCAACATGCTTCCCAGCAAGAAAGGCCGCATTCTTCGATGCGACCTCCCACGCATATACAGTCCACTCCTCCCTCCACGCAACAACGAAATCCACAGCACACTCATCAAGTGTGTTTCGCGAAATCTCCCAAACAGATTCTTTTAGGAACTGCTATGGTAACAATACGCCACCACGGTACATGTTACATCGCTCGCGCTTTGATTGAACCTGGATCCGAAGTGTCGTTCATCTCTGAACGCATACAAAAGCTCTTAAAGCTCCCAGTGCAGCCAACTACAGCTGTAGTTTCAGGTCTCAACGAGACTGTTGCTGCAAAAATATCAAGATCGAGCGATTTTCTGCTGAATTCACCACTTGATCCCAACTTTCAAGTTAACGTGACGACGTTCGTGCTCCCACAAATCACAGGGCGGTTGCCCTCCCACTCGTTAGACAGGTCACTTCTCAGTGGCCTCCCTCAAGACATCGAGCTCGCAGATGTCAACTTCTTCAAAAGCGAGCAGGTCGACGTCCTCATCGGAGCCGATTTATACCCAGCAATCCTGCTGGACGGCATCCGCCGCCAAGTGCTGGGCTCCCTCATGGCTCAGAAAACCGTGTTCGCTTGGATCCTAACCGGCCCGGTTCCCACCATGCAATCTGCCACTGCACCCATCAAAGCGGCTTACACAACGTTCGAACAGTTCGAACGTTTTTGTGAGGTGGAGGAACTTCCCAAAACTAGATTGCTATCCCACTCCGAAAAGTTTCGCGAAGAAAAATACGCGAAGACGCGATGACGGCCGCTACATCGTGTCATTGCCTTTAAAATCGGCTTTCCACACACGCTCCGCTCAGGGGCCTCGAGACATTCAAAATGTATCGCCAAATATTTGTCGACCCAAAGCACACACCATATCAGCACATTCTCTTCCGAGACCCGTACAAGTCCGAACTTACCCACTTCGAGCTTCAAACGGTAACGTTTGGAGTTAATTTCGCCCCTTTTCTTGCTATACGCACCCTTCTTCAATTGGCAGACGAGGTGAAGCGCAAGTTTCCGCTTGCGTCACACATTCTACAGCATTCCATGTACGTGGATGATGTGTTCGCAGGCACGCATGACCTGGTGACAGCTACCCAGACCCGTGACCAACTCATAGCGGCACTCGACTCAGCAGGTTTTTCACTTCGCAAGTGGACTGCCAACCATAAAGGCATTCTGGCAGACTTGCCGGCATCCCATCTGCTCCATACCGATTTCCTGACGCTAAAAGACTCCAGCATCGCTGAAATACTGGGAATTCGCTGGAACGCCACCCATGATGACTTCTACTCGATGTCCAAGCTATCGTCATGTACGTAAAGCTACGTACACAAAACGAGACATGTTGTCTCTGGTCACCAAGCTGTTCGATCCAGCCGGTTGGCTGGCTCCAATCATCATTGCAGCGAAGATTCTGATTCAGTAAGTGTGGTTGGACAAAATCGACTGGGATGCCACTCAGCCTCAGGTAACTCACGCTAACTGCATTCGCAATGGTTTCATGTTGAATCCCAGGACAACCCCGCGGATTTAGCCAGTCGCGGTGCCACGCCCCAAGATCCCGCTGAGAACACCCTCTGGTGGAATGGACCTGCTTGGCGTGCCCACGACAAGAATCGCTGGCCCGAATTCCGCGCCTCCGACGAATATGTCACCAAACGAGCAGAAAACTGTCAAAACGCTGCACACCCATTGCGCTACCGATGAGGATCCTCTCAAACGATTGTCGTCACTGCCACGAGCCCTACGTGTATACCCATACGTATATAGATTCCTCCACAACGCTCATCCAGCTCAGCGTCACCTACATTCGCACCCCAACCTGCACCTCCCACCGGGAGAAATAAAGGAAACTAAACTCTTCCTCGCGATCTCCTGCCAGAAGACTCATTTTACGGACGAGTACGTAAAGTAAAACCACACGATGCTGCGATCTAAAAGCAGCTTACTTTCGTTGTACCCCTTTTCTCCACACGGATAACACGATGCGCGTTGGCGGGCGGTTGTCCTCGTGTCCCAATTTGTCTTTCGACGAACGGCACCCGATTATTCTGCCATACGGCTGCCAATTCTCGCGATTGCTCATTCATTTTATACACGAAAATTAGTTCTTCGTCTGGTCCGTACCCAATTCTGGATCCCCAAGGTTACAACCTTATCAAAACGACGACTCATACCTGCAAGCCTTGCATCCTACATCGGAAGAAGCAACGAACCCTGTACATGACAGCCCATTATTAACACATTATCTCATTTCAGAGCCCACATGTATTTAATCTCCCGGCAATATGCGCGGACCCGACGAGGGCGTCTGCCGTGTCCACCTGGGGCGGCGCCCATCTGCGCCGCCGCGCCGCCTATTGCTGCCCACCGTCCTCGGGAGCTGTCCCCAACGGCTGACGTCCTGGTGTTCGACGTCTCGGCCGACGAGGCACAAGCGCTTGCCACGACACGATGCGCGCCCACACCGCCAACCCGAGCTTTCCGGAGTTCTTTCGTCCGGCCTGAGGAAGCCTCCTGCGTTCTGGCCTTAGCACAGATGCCCATCTATCACGAAGACCTCCGAGGTCGTGGATGTCTGCGAGTTCGCGCGATGTCGGTGCGATATCCGCCGCGCCGCTTGCCGCGTCCACCACCAGAGCCGGCCCAGAGACGTGCGCCCTCACCACCCACGCCGGCCCCGAGACGTCTGCGGCCCGCCCCACCGGAACCGGCGCCTCAACGTGCACCACCAGCACCGCCGGCTCCATCAGCACCAACGGCCCCAAGACACGCGCCTCTAGGTCGTCCGGCCCCACGACGTGCGCCAGTGATGCCGGCCAAGCGGCACGCCTGGTGCCCACCAGCCCAGCGGCTTCCGACGGAGGGCCGGGAGCGCGAGCTGTGCTGTCCCCTGTGTGCGGGGCGGCATGTGCTGAGCCGCCGTAGTAGCTTTCTGCTGCAGACAAGCGCGCAGCGGAATTTAACGACACACGCGCGGCATATGTGCCGCAACTGTTTAGCGCGGTCGCACCGTTTGACTGCGTGCCGGAGCCCCATGCGCTGCCGCAAGTGCGGGGAGGCGCACCACACGCTCCTCCACTGGTCCGGAGACGAGGCACGGCGCCAGTTGTCGGGGTTTGGGGGTTTGCAGTCCTGCAAGGCGGGCGGTATGTTAACGCCAACTGCCGCTTGCCAGAGGTTTTTTTTTTATGATAGATGAAACCAAGCCCAGGGGATGCAACAACCACAGGAACAACAACAAGAACAACAACAACAGCAATAGCAACCAAAACAACAACAACAATAACAACAACAAAAGTAGTAGCATCAACATCGCCGACACCACCATCTTCGCCATCACCGACACCTCCGACACCACCATCACCTCCATCGTCACCATCACCGACACTTCCACCGTCACTACCGACACCTCCATCGTCACCATTACCGACACCTCCACCGACAACAGTAACAACAACATTGCCGCCACCGTCACAACCGTTACCAACAATATTTATAACAAAAACAACATGAAAGGCTTCCTATGTATTGAATGTGAACAGCGCTTCGGCTTGAAGCACAATCTTAAGCGTCATGTTGAAGACAAACATGAGAAGCGGGTATTCGAATGCAATGATTGCAAAAAGAAATTTACCCGACGCGACAACCTTGAGCGCCATAAAGTTATAAAACACCTTCAACCATCAACATCAGCAGCAGCAGCAGCATCTTCAACATTAGCAGTATCATCATCTTTAACTCACCCTCAGCCACCAACATCAACAGTAGCAGCAACAGCAACATTAATACCAGCACAAGTGTGTTGTCCCAATTGCAACGAAAACGTCTTACAAAAAGATTGGGCCCATCATGTTCGAACCAACAAACATAAAAAGAATTGTTGGGTCCCAATAAACGAACATTTAAAATTAATAAAGTCTGCCTTTAATGGCAGAATTGAGACATATGTGCTGGAGAATGATGATGAGGGTTTGTCTGCCCTCTGCCTTTAATGGCAGAATTGAGACATATGTGCTGGAGAATGATGATGAGGGTTTGCTCATACCGGAGCTGTTTTTTAAAAAGGCTGAGGAGGCAGTTTTGGCTGCTCTGCAAATGTTATTAATGAAACACAGCATATAAATTAAATATGGCGATATATGCTGAGTATGTTAAAATAAATAATGATGATGAAATGATTGTTGAAATTAAATCATTTCAATCGAAAATGATAATGGTAAACCGGGCCGAAGAGTTGGCAAACATCTATAATGATATGCACGACCAGCTACGGGAAAAAATGTCTGAGTTCCAAGAGAGGGACAGTGGCTGGTCGTTGGTTAAAATATGCCACTTGGAGGTCAACCTCAACCAATACCGGCCACTGAAGGGATCTTCATTTATACCTCTCGCGAAGAAGCTTCAAAATAAACGTGTATGTGTAAACATCATGAACGAGGATGTCTTTTGCTTCAAGTGGGCGACTATTTCAGCCATGTGTCCCTCAGCACAACACACAGAAAGATGTTCCAGTTAAAATGTAACCAACATTGAAGAGAATGTAATAGTATTGGAAAATGGTGTGTCGTTGAATTTCAACGCATTAACGTTCCCGCTGCCGTTAAATCAAATCTCCCGATTCGAAGAAATAAATCCACACATTAGTGTGAATGTGTTTGGATATGATGAGGAGATCGGGAGCATCGTGGGACCTTATTACTCCACCAAGCAGGAGAAGTCCTCTCACATCAACCTTCTGATGATTCAGGAGGAGGAACGGTCCCACTATGTATGGATCAAAAATATATCAAATTGGGTAATTTAAATTAAACTAATAATAATTTTCATAACACTATTTTTGTATTTTCCCTCTTTTCTTTACAGATTATTGATGAGTCAGCAGACGGGGCATAAAGGCAGAGCATATTTCTGCAACAGCTGCCTGCAGTACTCGCACAATGCGACTACTGCGGAGCAGCACAAAGAGGCGTGCAAAAAGGTGGTGACGGTGATGACTAAGAAGGAGAAGGCATCACTTAGTTTTATACACTTAGAACGTAAGTTAGATGTACCATTTGTTATATATGCAGATTTTGAGTGCATATTAACAAATGTAGATAGTAGTGTAGATGTAAGTTTAAATAGTAGTAATGTGCAGAAGCACATACCAATAGCTTTTAGTTACTTCATAGTTTGTAAGTATAACAGTAATTTTAATAAGTTTGTAATATATTCGGGTGTGGATGCCCCCACTAAATTTATTCAAAGTTTGGTGGGGGATTGTAAAGATATTTTCAACAATTATTTGAGTGTCGTGAGGTCTATGACTGCCTTGGGTCCGGCAGAACTCAGACATCAGTCTGAGTACAATGTCTGTCACATTTGTGAACAGACATTTGGGGCAGATAGGGTGGCAGATCATTGCCATTTAACGGGAAAGTATAGGGGTCCAGCACACAACGAGTGCTGAAATATCAATTTGAAATTTGAAATATCAAATTGCACACTTTTTCCCTATATATTTTTACAATTTTTCTGGTTATGACAGCCACTTATTTATTAAGGAACTGAATTTATTTGAAGGGGATATAAAGGCTATCCCCCTAAATAAAGAGTTGTACGTATCCCTGTCGAAGAGGATACACGTAAGCGAAAAGAAGACCATTGAACTCAGATTCTTGGATTCTTTTCGCTTTATGGTTTCCAGTTTGGATACATTGGCGCAAAATCTTACACCTAATGATTTTCATGCAATGCGCCGAATGTATCCAAACGATGAAGAATTTAATCTTCTTAGGAGGAAAGGTGTATTCCCATATGAATACATAAATTCAGTTGATCGCCTACAAGAAACCAGCCTTCCTACTCGGGCTGATTTCTTCAGTCGATTAACTGGTACAGAATGTGCAGTGGAGGATTATGAGCATGCTCAAAGAGTTTGGCAAGTTTTCAATTCTCAAACACTGAATGATTACATGATCCTCTATATGAAAACAGATGTACTTACTTCGTCAGACGTTTTTAAAAATTTCAGAAACGTGTGCAAAAATATTTACAATCTGGATCCCTGTCAGTACTACACGGCTCCAGGTTTGTCTTGGGATGCAATGTTGAAAACAACCAACATAGAACTGGAGCTGCTTACTGACGTTGATATATATCTTTTTGTACAGAAAGGCATACGGAGCGGCATTGTTCAATGTAGCAAGAGGCATGCAAAGGCAAATAATAAGTATATGACGGATAACGATTCAAGTAAGCCGTCAGAATACTTAATGTATTTGGATGCTAATAACATATACGGTTGGGATATGTCGCAATATTTACCGTATGGGGGATTTGAATGGGTTGCTGACGTTAATAATTTTAGCGTCAACAGCATTCTTTCAATGCCAGAGGATTCATCCACTGGGTTTCTTTTTTAAGTAGACTTGGACTACCTACTACTACTCAGAGTTTACATGACGCGCATAATGATTTACCATTTTGCGTGGAAAATAAAACTGTGGGTAGCTCCAAGTGTAAAAAGTTGATTGCTGATTTAAACAACAAGACTAATTATATAATTCATTATAAAAATTTACAGCAATGCCTTCAAAATGGTTTAATTTTAAAGAAAGTCCACAAGGCATTGAAGTTTAAACAGTCTTGTTGGTTAAAACAATATATCTACTTAAATAACCATCACCGCAGTTTATCCAGAAATACTTTTGAAAATAATTTCTTTAAACTGCTAAACAATGCGGTGTACGGGAAAACAATGGAAAATGTTGATAAACGGAAAGATGTCAAGATTGGGAATAGCTGGGAAAGTCGAGGAAAGCGATTGGGAGTTCGCGCACTAATTGCTAAACCCAATTTTCATAGCTCTTCACAATTCACAGAAGACATGATTGCGATTCAAATGAGTATGATTCGCACCGTTTATAACAAGCCCATTTATTTGGGATTTTCGGTGCTTGAATTGTCAAAGTGGAAGACGTATAACTTCCACTATGACTTCATGCTACGGAAATTCCAACAAAGTCTTGCATTGAACTATATGGATACAGATTCATTCATATATTCAATCAAGACTCTAGATTTTTATAGGGATATTCGAGATGATATCGAATCAAAATTTGATACATCTGAATATCCGGAGAACAATGTCTATAATTTTCCCCTTAGGAATGCCAAAGTCCTCGGTATGATGAAGGATGAGTGTAAGGGGAAAATAATGAGCGAGTTCATAGGCCTCCGCACAAAAATGTAAATAGCCATTGTAAATAATAAAGAAATAAAAAAGGCTAAGGGAGTAAAAAAATTAGTATTAGATAGGTTAAGTCTTAGTGATTATAGGTATTGTCTAGTAAATAAGAATATAGTTTATGGGGATATGTATATATTCAGAAGTAAGATGCATCAAATATATACTCAGTTAATTCATAAGATAGCTTTAAGTTCTAGTGACGATAAGCGATACATTAGAAGTGATGGAATCCACACTTATGCGTGGGGCCATCATAAAATAGAATTAGAAATTGAATTAGATATAGATGAAGACATTTTTGTCAATATAATTAAATATAATTTATATATAGTTAAATATATATATACAATATATAATTAAATATAATTTTTAAATAATAAGTATAAAATATATTATCATTTAAAACAAAATAATTTAATTTTGTAAATAAATTTTTATTAATGTATATATATTATTGTAAATAAATTTTTATAAACTTAAATATAAATATAGATATTAAGAAAACAATTGTTAGGTTAAGAAATTTTATAAATAAAAACTTATATATGAAATTATAAACATTTTCTTTTTATTTATTGAAGGAATTTAGGAATTTTCGTAATAGCATAGCATTTTGAATCGCACAACATCCATTATGGGCATGACTGATTTTTTGTAGTAAGTATGTATGTTGTAAAATTTCAAAGTTGCTGCAGCCCATTTCTTCGACGTTAATTACGGGCACGTTTAAAATTTCTTCAACACATTTGGATTTTTCAGCTCCCTTAACATATACGGGTGTGTTTTTAAGATTTTGCTTCACGAAATATTTTACGCTTCTAAAGTCGATGAAGCCATCATTACATGTGAAACCATGATGATTATTATATAACCACTGTACTTGTTTTTGGGACTGATGTGTTAATTTGTTAAATCCATATAGCGGTTTCATAATAAAATTCTGGTACTCATTAAAGCTGAAGGTAACTGCCAACTCTTTAATAAATTCATTAAAATTGCCTTTGAAGCCCTGCACATCCAGAGTAATAAATTTGTATTTAGACGACTTTTTTAATTTCACCAGTCGTTGGTGTATATTCAATTATTTTATCGTGTATAAGTATACAATAAGTTTATATATTGGCTGGAATATTCTTTGATGTCTTAAATTCAATTCTAATATCAATTGGTCCACTTTTAATAGCTTCGTTTTGACGACTAACATCCACCACAATTATCGGTGCAGTATCTTTGAAATCTTCAGGCAGCAGCAGTGGTTGAGATTCACGAGTATAATAGCTTTGTTGAAATTTTGTGTACATATCATACAGCAGAGTATAACGATTACGATCAAAATTCAGGTTGAGGTCATCATAGGGATATGTATCAGAATTTAAGTGCACTTTAACATCAATTAAATGACAATGTTGAAACTTGTTGTCCTTTCGAAAAACAATCAGTATAAAACGTGGTCTTTCATTTTGTTCCACAGATGGTTGGTTCCTTGAGTAAGTAGCGGATTGAATTGACAATCCCAACTGCGGAATGCTATTGATATAGGTTGACCGCTTTGGAATCATTTAAAAGAGTTGTAGATAATCAGCTAATTGTGCATGCGGAATTTTCCATATAATAGCAGTTATATTCAGTTTTAATTTTTCGTTTGAAACGGTTGAATAAACAGCATTTTCATCCGAATTTGAAAATAGTAGTACAAGTTCATGTGTAGCATTTAAGATAATTTTACTAAAGTCTTCAGGAAATCCCAGTAGCATTTTTAGTGGTATACAAAAATTAAAATATCCATCCTTTATTTCAAGTGCATTCTTCGAAAACCGACCAGCATTTTTCAGTATATTACATTCGGTCGGATTCAAAGAGACATAATTTTTCACTTTTCTAGTTACACCCAAAGGACGGGTACGATCAATTTCCAATCCATTAATCTCATAGCGAATTTCATCAAACAAGAATGTCATGTATTTATTTTTTAATTTGGCATTGGAAGTCACATTTCCATTCTCCAAGGTGACCCTACCTTCAATATAAATTATACTTTCTCTGGGTAAAACGAATAGATCTTGATTTTGAAATGCTATCCTTATCTCATCGTTGCTTTTATATGAGTCATCATATAGTGGTTTTTGTATAACATCAAGTATTTGACTCATTTTAATTTAGTTTTTCTTTAGCTTGAAACCCAAAGATTTTAAAAACTCTTTATTTACAAACGTCAGCTGTTTACGTTGTATAGTGTCAAGTGTTGTCTGCGGCTTCTGCGACCTTGTTAGTCCAAGTGGTACGGTAGAAGTGAATGAATATGGACCTATATAACCGCTTTTATTATAGATAATCATTATTCTTGTGGTTTTAAATTTAGTCTGAGGGTTATAGTTTCTCCACAAAAATTAATTAGGTTACCGCTTTGATCAACAATTTTTACTGTAATCGAACTTATCTGTCTCTTGTTTAATGGTAAATAGATAACATTTTTCGGAATCTCATCTATTTTATACCCAGGATTGACACTCAGTGCAAACATATGTATTGTATGCGCCGGTGCATTATTAATATATGAACCGGTAACTATGTCAAACTCAATGTGTATTGCATTGATCTTTGTTATATTCACAGGCAAGTCCGATGTATGTAGTTTTCCTCCTTCCAATATTCTTTTACTGAATCCTAGGAGCGGAGGAGGAGAATCCAATGCTTCGATCTTTATTGAAGAAAATGTCATTTTTACTGGATCCTACGATAGCTTGCAGTGTATTAGGATTGGCTGCTATTTCCAATTTCTCGTGCGGCTTTTCATGTGACTCTATACTTAAATATCTACTTTGAATGTACTCGGCAATATCATCAAGCTCATATGAACCGACAGGAATTTTAATTGTATGCTCTCCAATATGAAATAAACTATTTTCATAGTCGACGTTTGGTATGGTGTTGTAACTATGAAAGTCGACCAGACCACATACGAACTTATTATCTAAATCTATAGGTGAAAAGTAATCAGCTGATAAAATGGATTTGTTTCCAATTAAAGTAAGAGTTATTTACATTTTGAATGTTGATTAACTAATGAAATGAAAACACACACAAACAATCTCTTTTATACCAGAAAATTTATTTACATATATTTTACAAGATTTAATTACTATCGATCCAAGAATTATGTTCATTCGAAAATCCTAACCACTTGACGAAAAATTTGCTTCCTCTTGTTTTAAGAACTTTCTCCACGAGGTAGGTGTTGGGATATTTTGTTTTCAGTAGTTAAGTTTCGTAGAATCCTCCTCTAATTGCATTTCCCTGGTAGTCTTCAAGAATATACGTTGTGGGGTTTGTAATTCTTATATTTTTAATTTTAAAAATCTCTTTAGTCCAATTCGGTGTATAGCCTTTTTCTATGCTTTTTCTTATTGTATTTGTCAATCAAATTTTTATAATTATCAATCCATCGATACGATCCATGGTAACTAAATTCCTTCCACATCATCTGCTTTAGTGTCCTATTGAAACGCTCAACAATTGACGCCTTTAAAACACTATACGTAGAATAATGGTTGACATGGAATTTCCTCACTAAATTTTGAAAGTGTCGATTAAAGAATTCTTTACCATCATCGGTTTGTAAATTTCTCGGTATCCGACCTAAATTTAATATCGTTTCCATACATTCTTTGGTTACATCAGCGGACGTTTTAGATTTTAAAGGCATAGCCGAGGCGAATTTTGGAAATGTATCTATTACGGTGAGAAGAAAATGAAATCCATTGTTATCCGTGGAATAACTTCCCATTTCTACTAAATCCGCTTGCCAGAAGTCGTCGATTCCTTTAGTGATTACACGTCTTCGTTTAAAATTTTTTCGAGCTTGAGTGTGAAGCTCCTTTACTAAACCCCGCTTTTTACTCATTTTGGCATTTCTTCTAGAATTTTTTTCTCTAATGCAACTGCAGATTTAGGTCCTATTGCTTGTTGAAAGAGGTAACTTTCCATTCGACCAATTTGTTCACTAATAAATTTTGTATAATCTTGAATACTACTTTCGATATATGTTTCAGCATCATTAATCTTTTCGTGAACTACTTCAAATTCTTCATCAATTTTTTCCTTCAGTGCTTTGTTTTCTTTTTTAAGTTCTGAGTCCATCTGATTCATACTATCTTTCACAAAAGACTTTGTTATTGACTCCATCTGTTTCATATGATCTTCCAGAAAAGACTTGGTTACTGCGTCATAACCATAAATAAGTGTGCCAAAATTCTTTAAACGCTTCCAGCGGATATTTAAGTTGTTATCATTATCTAGACTGAAACCCAACACTTTTGAAATATTTCTCTTTATTTTATTACTTGATGTTTTATGTGCGGAATAACGACCGAACTTGTCGACACTAATTTTCAATTATGCTTACAACTCTATTATACATCATATTTATACAATTATATTACTTGATGTTTTATGTGCGGAATAACGACCGAACTTGTCGACACTAATTTTCAATTATGCTTACAACTCTATTATACATCATATTTATACAATTATATTAGCTTCTCTCAATTTCTCAATGATGGAAATAATTTCGTTGGTGTGATTGTTATGTCCAGCTGATAATGATGATAATAAAAGTCTCAATCTATCTACTAATTCATTTGGATCATTCCAAAAATAATAATTAGGCTTTTGAGGATTTACTTTCATCAATCCGGTTCCTTTTCTATGTTGAAGTGGTGTGGACAGCAAAGATTTATCACTGATTAATCCTTTTATGATGTTGGTGTACTTGAAAGCCTTGGTTCCCTTAATTTGTTCATTTTCATTATAGTTACGTTTGTGAGCATTAGTATTGATTAGAATTGTTTTGTAAACTTGTAGATCTGCTTCGTCATACTTTGATGGTGTCTTGTAAAACAATAATTCAAAGAGACCGGGTGTAAGGTTGAAAGAAGTAGGGGTGAGGTTCCAAAAAGTTTGTCTGAGATGAATATTTTATCATCATGCATTTCCAAAGCGCTATTTCCGAACCTCCATTCACCATTCGATCCTCTGTTCGGTCCATATGCGGTGTCCAGCTCATTTTGTTCCTCTAATTGTGACAGTGGCAAGATTATTTGGTATTGGCACAGGGAGCACTAATTACACTAGAGGTAGGGTGCAGTTATGCATCAGCTCGGAAAACGAGAAGGCAGTTTCTATTCCGCCAACTCACGGTTTTGGGAAGTCGAAGAATTACATTCAACTACACATCATCTGACTGCAGAGGAAGAGGCAGCGGAAAATCATTATCGACATAACACGTCTCGCAATCATAATGGCCGTTACGTCGTGAGATTGCCACTTAAAGACAACGCTCTCTATATAGGTGAGTCAAAATCAAATACAATATATCGGTTATATGCTATGGAACGCAGATTCAACGTTAATAAAGAGCTGCAAATTCAGTATATTCACTTTATGGAAGATTATGCGAAATTAGGTCACATGGAATCGACATTAAAGGTTGCGGAACAAGGAACGTGTTATCTTGCACATCATGCGGTATTTAAACCAATGAGTACGACTACTAAGTTGCGTGTCTTTTTTGACGCATCATGCGAAACAACTAATGGCTATTCTCTAAATGACAATTTGATGGTTGGACCCACTGTTCAAAGTGACTTATTTGACATCGTCATCAAATTTCGCAAATGTCAGATCGCTTTTACATCTGATATCGAAAAGATGTATCGTCAAGTGCTTGTAATTATTATATCCATCGGCAGCTAAGGCTATTAGGCAACATTTCTATATGGATGATTTTATGTGTTGCATGCCAAGTATACAACAAGCGTTACAACTGGAGCAAGAACTTTGTAAAATATTGAGTCAATCAGGATGTCATTTGTGAAAATGGTCATCCAATTCACTGGAATTGCTAAATACAGTTCAATCTGAAGATAGAGCTATATAAGCTGAAACAATTATTGACCAAACAGCTACGGTAAGCACTTTAGGCTTACTCTGGGATACAAATAGAGATGAGTTCAGATATAGTAATATATTTCGTTACCATCAATATCGCGATGTCAGATTACGAAGCGTGAGGTTCTGTCAGAAATAGCAAGGATTTACGATCCAATGGGGTGGATTGTACCAGTTGTGATTCACATGAAAATCTTTATGCAGAGATTGTGGTTGAAAGGCACTAATTGGGATGAGCCACTGTCACTAATTCTTCACCAATAATGGACTAAATATTTATTTATTTATTTATTTATTTAGAAAACTTTGCTGCACACTAAGATATATGTAAATCTTTTATAGTGCAAATGAGTTAGAATAATAAACAAATACCAATAAACGACCATTTAAGAATAATTTATAAAATACATTACATTTAAAAAACAATATTAAAAATAACACATAAACAATATGATACATATAACATTTATAAAAAAACTCAAATGAAATTGCAGCGTTTAGGTAGACAGAAGTGAAAGTGAAAGAAGTAGGAGTAAATAATAAGTTAAAGCTGAAAGAAAGAAGAATAGATTAGTATTGAGGAAAGCTGACCTTAAAGTATGTGACAATAGCCTGCCCAAATCTTTCCACCCCAGAAATCGACTTGATGTTATTAGGTAAGGAGTTCCATAGTCTGACAGCGTTGATAAAAAAGAATTTACTTGAATTCAATAATCTACATTCTGGTGTAATAAGCAATAAGCCTCTTCGCGACTGACAAAGGTGTAATTTTTGATAAAGAAAGGAGGGTGTCTTTGAGTGTATCAGTTTATGCAATAATAAGTATGTTCTTATCCTATGATAGCAAAAGATATCATAGCCTAATATCCCATTTCTATATTGCCCTAAGTGGCCATAAGTTCGGATACCAAACACATACCTCGGGACGTGATTATATGCTATAGATAATTTTAAATAGGAACGAGAATCTAACTCATGAAGTTATAAACTTCAGCAAAATATGTTATAAAAGGAAGAATGAGTTGGATAGCGAGCTTACGTCTGGTATCAACCGGAGTGTACTTAGAAAAATATCTCAACTTTCGTAGAGTGGAATAAATTTTTCGAATTACAACATTAATATGGTCAGTGCAAGTAAGCGAGTTATTAATATAATATCCCAGATTCTTTGCAGTTGTTACCATATTTATTTGTTGATTGCCGATTAGTACTTCCGGAGTGTCCGTAAAAGTAAATTTACTGTTAAAAACAGGGAGTATTTGTGTTTTGGAAACATTGATTTTAAGGCCATTGTTACCTGTCCATAAATTAAAACTGGCTAGATCCTCATTGAGACGATAGACTAGGTCATCATTTAAATTGCTCTCGCCAGATATGTACACTTGGATATCGTCCGCATAACCAAGCATTGAGGAATATTTACAAACGGTAAAAATATCATTAATAAACAATGAGAATAAAAGAGGCCCCAGAACTGATCCCTGCGGAACGCCCCTGCTGACTTGTCTAAAGTCTGAGTAATAATTTTTGCTCATAACTCGCTGCAGTCTTTCAGTCAGGTAGCTATTTAGTAAGCAGATAGCACCATGCCCAAAGCCAAACAGATACTTCAGCTTACAACATAGTAAATCATGATTCACAATATCAAATGCTTTCGAGAAGTCTATCAAACATAAGAGACTAAAGAATCCCTTATCATAAAATGGTCTCAGGTTTTCAAATACTTTTAAAGTAGCAGTAGCACAGCTGTGTCCTTTGCGAAAGCCAGACTGAAGTGGACTTAAAAGACTGTTCCTTTTTAAAAAGATTGATATTTGTTCAGCCATGATCGATTCAGCAATTTTTGCCAACGGCGAAAGAATGCTAATCGGTCTATAATCCTCAACACTAGAAGCATTTGTCTTTTTGGCAAGAGGTAGTACTATCGCAGTTTTCCACAACGAAGGAAAAATAGAAGTTGTGAAGCAATGATTCAATAAATGCGTGAACGTACCAGCAACATACGGAAACACTATCTTGAGAAATCTCAAGCTTACCCCATCCACACTAATCGAGTTAGACTTCAGTTTATATAACGTTTTTATAACCTCGTAACCATGATGATTATTATATAACCACTGTACTTGTTTTTGGGACTGACGTGTTAATTTGTTAAATCCATATGGCGGTTTCATAATAAAATTCTGGTACTCATTAAAGCTGAAGGTAACTGCCAACTCTTTAACAATAAATTCATTAAAATTGCCTTTGAAGCCCTGCACATCCAGAGTAATAAATTTGTTTTTAGACGACTTTTTTAATTTCACCAGTCGTTGGTGTATATTCAATTATTTTATCGTGTACAATAAGCTGATATATTGGCTGGAATATTCTTTGATGTCTTAAATTCAATTCTAATATCAATTGGTCCACTTTTAATAGCTTCGTTTTGACGACTAACATCCACCACAATTATCGGTGCAGTATCTTTGAAATCTTCAGGCAGCAGCAGTGGTTGAGATTCACGAGTATAATAGCTTTGTTGAAATTTTGTGTACATATCATACAGCAGAGTATAACGATTACGATCAAAATTCAGGTTGAGGTCATCATAGGGATATGTATTAGAATTTAAGTGCACTTTCATCGGTTGAATAAACAGCATTTTCATCCGAATTTGAAAGTAGTAGTACAAGTTCATGTTTAGCATTTAAGATAATTTTACTAAAGTCTTCAGCAAATCCCAGTAGCATTTTTAGTGGTATACAAAAATGAAAATATCCATCCTTTATTTCAAGTGCATTCTTCGAAAACCGACCAGCATTTTTCAGTTTCGGTCGGATTCAAAGAGACATAATTTTTAACTTTTCTAGTTACACCCAAGTGACGGGTACGATCAATTTCCAATTCAAACAAGAATGTCATGCATTTATTTTTTAATTTGGCATTGGAAGTCACATTTCCATTCTCCAAGGTGACCCTACCTTCAATATAAATTACACTTTCTCTGGGTAAAACGAATAGATCTTGATTTTGAAATGCTATCTTTATCTCATCGTTGCTTTTATATGAGTCATCAAATAGTGGTTTTTGTATAACATCAAGTATTTGACTCATTTTAATTTAGTTTTTCTTTAGTTTGAAACCCAAAGATTTTAAAAACTCTTTATTTACAAACGTCAGCTGTTTACGTTGTATAGTGTCAAGTGTTGTCTGCGGCTTCTGCGACCTTGTTAGTCCAAGCGGTACGGTAGAAGTGAATGAATATGGACCTATATAACCGCTTTTATTATAGATAATCATTATTCTTGTGGTTTTAAATGTAGTCTGAGGGTTATAGTTTCTCCACAAAAATTAATTAGGTTGCCGCTTTGATCATCAATTTTTACTGTAATCGAACTTATCTGTCTGGTGTTTAATGGTAAATAGATAACATTTTTCGGAATCTCATCTATTTTATACCCAGGATTGACACTCAGTGCAAACATATGTATTGTATGCGCCGGTGCATTATTAATATATGAACCGGTAACTATGTCAAACTCAATGTGTATTGCATTGATCTTTGTTATATTCACAGGCAAGTCCGATGTATGTAGTTTTCCTCCTTCCAATATTCTTTTACTGAATCCTAGGAGCGGACCAATGCTTCGATCTTTATTGAAGAAAATGTCATTTTTACTGGATCCTACGATAGCTTGCAGTGTATTAGGATTGGCTGCTATTTCCAATTTCTCGTGCAGCTTTTCATGTGACTCTATACTTAAATATCTACTTTGAATGTACTCGGCAATATCATCAAGCTCATATGAACCGACAGGAATTTTAATTGTATGCTCTCCAATATGAAATAAACTATTTTCATAGTCGACGTTTGGTATGGTGTTGTAACTATGAAAGTCGACCAGACCACATACGAACTTATTATCTAAATCTATAGGTGAAAAGTAATCAGCTGATAAAATGGATTTGTTTCCAATTAAAGTAAGAGTTATTTACATTTTGAATGTTGATTAACTAATGAAATGAAAACACACACAAACAATCTCTTCTATACCAGAAAATTTATTTACATATATTTTACAAGATTTAATTACTATCGATCCAAGAATTATGTTCATTCGAAAATCCTAACCACTTGACGAAAAATTTGCTTCCTCTTGTTTTAAGAACTTTCTCCACGAGGTAGGTGTTGGGATATTTTGTTTTCAGTAGTTAAGTTTCGTAGAATCCTCCTCTAATTGCATTTCCCTGGTAGTCTTCAAGAATATACGTTGTGGGGTTTGTAATTCTTATATTTTTAATTTTAAAAATCTCTTTAGTCCAATTCGGTGTATAGCCTTTTTCTATGCTTTTTCTTATTGTATTTGTCAATCAAATTTTTATAATTATCAATCCATCGATACGATCCATGGTAACTAAATTCCTTCCACATCATCTGCTTTAGTGTCCTATTGAAACGCTCAACAATTGACGCCTTTAAAACACTATACGTAGAATAATGGTTGACATGGAATTTCCTCACTAAATTTTGAAAGTGTCGATTAAAGAATTCTTTACCATCATCGGTTTGTAAATTTCTCGGTATCCGACCTAAATTTAATATCGTTTCCATACATTCTTTGGTTACATCAGCGGACGTTTTAGATTTTAAAGGCATAGCCGAGGCGAATTTTGAAAATGTATCTATTATGGTGAGAAGGAAATGAAATCCATTGTTATCCGTGGAATAACTTCCCATTTCTACTAAATCCGCTTACCAGAGGTCGTCGATTCCTTTAGTGATTACACGTCTTCGTTTAAAATTTTTTCGAGCTTGAGTGTGAAGCTCCTTTACTAAACCCCGCTTTTTACTCATTTTGGCATTTCTTCTAGAATTTTTTTCTCCAATGCAACTGCAGATTTAGGTCTTATTGCTTGTTGAAAGAGGTAACTTTCCATTCGACCAATTTGTTCACTAATATATTTTGTATAATCTTGAATACTACTTTCGATATATGTTTCAGCATCATTAATCTTTTCGTGAACTACTTTAAATTCTTCATCAATTTTTTCCTTCAGTGCTTTGTTTTCTTTTTTAAGTTCTGAGTCCATCTGATTCATACTATCTTTCACAAAAGACTTTGTTATTGACTCCATCTGTTTCATATTATCTTCCAGAAAAGACTTGGTTACTGCGTCATAACCATCAATAAGTGTGCCAAAATTCTTTAAACGCTTCCAGCGGATATTTAAGTTGTTATCATTATCTAGACTGAAACCCAACACTTTTGAAATATTTCTCTTTATTTTATTACTTGATGTTTTATGTGCGGAATAACGACCGAACTTGTCGACACTAATTTTCAATTATGCTTACAACTCTATTATACATCATATTTATACAATTATATTAGCTTCTCTCAATTTCTCAATGATGGAAATAATTTCGTTGGTGTGATTGTTATGTCCAGCTGATAATGATGATAATAAAAGTCTCAATCTATCTACTAATTCATTTGGATCATCCCAAAAATAATAATTAGGCTTTTGAGGATTTACTTTCATCAATCCGGTTCCTTTTCTATGTTGAAGTGGTGTGGACAGCAAAGATTTATCACTGATTAATCCTTTTATGATGTTGGTGTACTTGAAAGCCTTGGTTCCCTTAATTTGTTCATTTTCATTATAGTTACGTTTGTGAGCATTAGTATTGATTAGAATTGTTTTGTAAACTTGTAGATCTGCTTCGTCATACTTTGATGGTGTCTTGTAAAACAATAATTCAAAGAGACCGGGTGTAAGGTTGAAAGAAGTAGGGGGTGAGGTTCCAAAAAGTTTGTCTGAGATGAATATTTTATCATCATGCATTTCCAAAGCGCTATTTCCGAACCTCCATTCACCATTCGATCCTCTGTTCGGTCCATATGCGGTGTCCAGCTCATTTTGTTCCTCTAATTGTGACAGTGGCAAGATTATTTGGTATTGGCACAGGGAGCACTAATTACACTAGAGGTAGGGTGCAGTTATGCATCAGCTCGGAAAACGAGAAGGCAGTTTCTATTCCGCCAACTTCCACGGTTTTGGGGAGTCGAAGAATTACATTCAACTACACATCATCTGACTGCAGAGGAAGAGGCAGCGGAAAATCATTATCGACATAACACGTCTCGCAATCATAATGGCCGTTACGTCGTGAGATTGCCACTTAAAGACAACGCTCTCTATATAGGTGAGTCAAAATCAAATACAATATATCGGTTATATGCTATGGAACGCAGATTCAACGTTAATAAAGAGCTGCAAATTCAGTATATTCACTTTATGGAAGATTATGCGAAATTAGGTCACATGGAATCGACATTAAAGGTTGCGGAACAAGGAACGTGTTATCTTCCACATCATGCGGTATTTAAACCAATGAGTACGACTACTAAGTTGCGTGTCTTTTTTGACGCATTATGCGAAACAACTAATGGCTATTCTCTAAATGACAATTTGATGGTTGGACCCACTGTTCAAAGTGACTTATTTGACATCGTCATCAAATTTCGCAAATATCAGATCGCTTTTACATCTGATATCGAAAAGATGTATCGTCAAGTGCTTGTAATTATTATATCCATCGGCAGCTAAGGCTATTAGGCAACATTTCTATATGGATGATTTTATGTGTTGCATGCCAAGTATACAACAAGCGTTACAACTGGAGCAAGAACTTTGTAAAATATTGAGTCAATCAGGATTTCATTTGTGAAAATGGTCATCCAATTCACTGGAATTGCTAAATACAGTTCAATCTGAAGATAGAGGTATATAAGCTGAAACAATTATTGACCAAACAGCTACGGTAAGCACTTTAGGCTTACTCTGGGATACAAATAGAGATGAGTTCAGATATAGTAATATATTTCGTTACCATCAATATCGCGATGTCAGATTACGAAGCGTGAGGTTCTGTCAGAAATAGCAAGGATTTACGATCCAATGGGGTGGATTGTACCAGTTGTGATTCACATGAAAATCTTTATGCAGAGATTGTGGTTGAAAGGCACTAATTGGGATGAGCCACTGTCACTAATTCTTCACCAATAATGGACTAAATATTTATTTATTTATTTATTTATTTAGAAAACTTTGCTGCACACTAAGATATATGTAAATCTTTTATAGTGCAAATGAGTTAGAATAATAAACAAATACCAATAAACGACCATTTAAGAATAAATTATAAAATACATTACATTTAAAAAACAATATTAAAAATAACACATAAACAATATGATACATATAACATTTATAAAAAAACTCAAATGAAATTGCAGCGTTTAGGTAGACAGAAGTGAAAGTGAAAGAAGTAGGAGTAAATAATAAGTTAAAGCTGAAAGAAAGAAGAATAGATTAGTATTGAGGAAAGCTGACCTTAAAGTATGTGACAATAGCCTGCCCAAATCTTTCCACCCCAGAAATCGACTTGATGTTATTAGGTAAGGAGTTCCATAGTCTGACAGCGTTGATAAAAAAGAATTTACTTGAATTCAATAATCTACATTCTGGTGTAATAAGCAATAAGCCTCTTCGCGACTGACAAAGGTGTAATTTTTGATAAAGAAAGGAGGGTGTCTTTGAGTGTATCAGTTTATGCAATAATAAGTATGTTCTTATCCTATGATAGCAAAAGATATCATGGCCTAATATCCCATTTCTATATTGCCCTAAGTGGCCATAAGTTCGGATACCAAACACATACCTCGTGACGTGATTATATGCTATAGATAATTTTAAATAGGAACGAGAATCTAACTCATGAAGTTATAAACTTCAGCAAAATATGTTATAAAAGGAAGAATGAGTTGGATAGCGAGCTTACGTCTGGTATCAACCGGAGTGTACTTAGAAAAATATCTCAACTTTCGTAGAGTGGAATAAATTTTTCGAATTACAACATTAATATGGTCAGTGCAAGTAAGCGAGTTATTAATATAATATCCCAGATTCTTTGCAGTTGTTACCATATTTATTTGTTGATTGCCGATTAGTACTTCCGGAGTGTCCGTAAAAGTAAATTTACTGTTAAAAACAGGGAGTATTTGTGTTTTGGAAACATTGATTTTAAGGCCATTGTTACCTGTCCATAAATTAAAACTGGCTAGGTCCTCATTGAGACGATAGACTAGGTCATCATTTAAATTGCTCTCGCCAGATATGTACACTTGGATATCGTCCGCATAACCAAGCATTGAGGAATATTTACAAACGGTAAAAATATCATTAATAAACAATGAGAATAAAAGAGGCCCCAGAACAGATCCCTGCGGAACGCCCCTGCTGACTTGTCTAAAGTCTGAGTAATAATTTTTGCTCATAACTCGCTGCAGTCTTTCAGTCAGGTAGCTATTTAGTAAGCAGATAGCACCATGCCCAAAGCCAAACAGATACTTCAGCTTACAACATAGTAAATCATGATTCACAATATCAAATGCTTTCGAGAAGTCTATCAAACATAAGAGACTAAAGAATCCCTTATCATAAAATGGTCTCAGGTTTTCAAATACTTTTAAAGTAGCAGTAGCACAGCTGTGTCCTTTGCGAAAGCCAGACTGAAGTGGACTTAAAAGACTGTTCCTTTTTAAAAAGATTGATATTTGTTCAGCCATGATCGATTCAGCAATTTTTGCCAACGGCGAAAGAATGCTAATCGGTCTATAATCCTCAACACTAGAAGCATTTGTCTTTTTGGCAAGAGGTAGTACTATCGCAGTTTTCCACAACGAAGGAAAAATAGAAGTTGTGAAGCAATGATTCAATAAATGCGTGAACGTACCAGCAACATACGGAAACACTATCTTGAGAAATCTCAAGCTTACCCCATCCACACTAATCGAGTTAGACTTCAGTTTATATAACGTTTTTATAACCTCGTAACCATGATGATTATTATATAACCACTGTACTTGTTTTTGGGACTGACGTGTTAATTTGTTAAATCCATATGGCGGTTTCATAATAAAATTCTGGTACTCATTAAAGCTGAAGGTAACTGCCAACTCTTTAACAATAAATTCATTAAAATTGCCTTTGAAGCCCTGCACATCCAGAGTAATAAATTTGTATTTAGACGACTTTTTTAATTTCACCAGTCGTTGGTGTATATTCAATTATTTTATCGTGTACAATAAGCTGATATATTGGCTGGAATATTCTTTGATGTCTTAAATTCAATTCTAATATCAATTGGTCCACTTTTAATAGCTTCGTTTTGACGACTAACATCCACCACAATTATCGGTGCAGTATCTTTGAAATCTTCAGGCAGCAGCAGTGGTTGAGATTCACGAGTATAATAGCTTTGTTGAAATTTTGTGTACATATCATACAGCAGAGTATAACGATTACGATCAAAATTCAGGTTGAGGTCATCATAGGGATATATATCAGAATTTAAGTGCACTTTAACACCAATTAAATGACAATGTTGAAACTTGTTGTCCTTTCGAAAAAGAATCAGTATAAAACGTGGTCTTTCATTTTGTGTAGACAATTTAACGTTCCACAGATGGTTGGTTCCTTGAGTAAGTAGCGGATTGAATTGACAATACCAACTGCGGAATGCTATTGATATAGGTTGACCGCTTTGGATTATTTGAAAGAGTTGTAGCTAATCAGCTAATTGTGCATGCGGAATTTTCCATATAATAGCAGTTATATTCAGTTTTAATTTTTCGTTTGCAACGGTTGAATAAACAGCATTTTCATCCGAATTTGAAAGTAGTAGTACAAGTTCATGTTTAGCATTTAAGATAATTTTACTAAAGTCTTCAGCAAATCCCAGTAGCATTTTTAGTGGTATACAAAAATTAAAATATCCATCCTTTATTTCAAGTGCATTCTTCGAAAACCGACCAGCATTTTTCAGTATATTACTTTCGGTCGGATTCAAAGAGACATAATTTTTCACTTTTCTAGTTACACCCAAGTGACGGGTACGATCAATTTCCAATCCATTAATCTCATAGCGAATTTCATCAAACAAGAATGTCATGCATTTATTTTTTAATTTGGCATTGGAAGTCACATTTCCATTCTCCAAGGTGACCCTACCTTCAATATAAATTACACTTTCTCTGGGTAAAACGAATAGATCTTGATTTTGAAATGCTATCCTTATCTCATCGTTGCTTTTATATGAGTCATCAAATAGTGGTTTTTGTATAACATCAAGTATTTGACTCATTTTAATTTAGTTTTTCTTTAATTTGAAACCCAAAGATTTTAAAAACTCTTTATTTACAAACGTCAGCTGTTTACGTTGTATAGTGTCAAGTGTTGTCTGCGGCTTCTGCGACCTTGTTAGTCCAAGCGGTACGGTAGAAGTGAATGAATATGGACCTATATAACCGCTTTTATTATAGATAATCATTATTCTTGTGGTTTTAAATGTAGTCTGAGGGTTATAGTTTCTCCACAAAAATTAATTAGGTTACCGCTTTGATCATCAATTTTTACTGTAATCGAACTTATCTGTCTGGTGTTTAATGGTAAATAGATAACATTTTTCGGAATCTCATCTATTTTATACCCAGGATTGACACTCAGTGCAAACATATGTATTGTATGCGCCGGTGCATTATTAATATATGAACCGGTAACTATGTCAAACTCAATGTGTATTGCATTGATCTTTGTTATATTCACAGGCAAGTCCGATGTATGTAGTTTTCCTCCTTCCAATATTCTTTTACTGAATCCTAGGAGCGGACCAATGCTTCGATCTTTATTGAAGAAAATGTCATTTTTACTGGATCCTACGATAGCTTGCAGTGTATTAGGATTGGCTGCTATTTCCAATTTCTCGTGCAGCTTTTCATGTGACTCTATACTTAAATATCTACTTTGAATGTACTCGGCAATATCATCAAGCTCATATGAACCGACAGGAATTTTAATTGTATGCTCTCCAATATGAAATAAACTATTTTCATAGTCGACGTTTGGTATGGTGTTGTAACTATGAAAGTCGACCAGACCACATACGAACTTATTATCTAAATCTATAGGTGAAAAGTAATCAGCTGATAAAATGGATTTGTTTCCAATTAAAGTAAGAGTTATTTACATTTTGTATGTTGATTAACTAATGAAATGAAAACACACACAAACAATCTCTTCTATACCAGAAAATTTATTTACATATATTTTACAAGATTTAATTACTATCGATCCAAGAATTATGTTCATTCGAAAATCCTAACCACTTGACGAAAAATTTGCTTCCTCTTGTTTTAAGAACTTTCTCCACGAGGTAGGTGTTGGGATATTTTGTTTTCAGTAGTTAAGTTTCGTAGAATCCTCCTCTAATTGCATTTCCCTGGTAGTCTTCAAGAATATACGTTGTGGGGTTTGTAATTCTTATATTTTTAATTTTAAAAATCTCTTTAGTCCAATTCGGTGTATAGCCTTTTTCTATGCTTTTTCTTATTGTATTTGTCAATCAAATTTTTATAATTATCAATCCATCGATACGATCCATGGTAACTAAATTCCTTCCACATCATCTGCTTTAGTGTCCTATTGAAACGCTCAACAATTGACGCCTTTAAAACACTATACGTAGAATAATGGTTGACATGGAATTTCCTCACTAAATTTTGAAATTGTCGATTAAAGAATTCTTTACCATCATCGGTTTGTAAATTTCTCGGTATCCGACCTAAATTTAGTATCGTTTCCATACATTCTTTGGTTACATCAGCGGATGTTTTAGATTTTAAAGGCATAGCCGAGGCGAATTTTGAAAATGTATCTATTACGGTGAGAAGGAAATGAAATCCATTGTTATCCGTGGAATAACTTCCCATTTCTACTAAATCCGCTTGCCAGAGGTCGTCGATTCCTTTAGTGATTACACGTCTTCGTTTAAAATTTTTTCGAGCTTGAGTGTGAAGCTCCTTTACTAAACCCCGCTTTTTACTCATTTTGGCATTTCTTCTAGAATTTTTTTCTCCAATGCAACTGCAGATTTAGGTCTTATTGCTTGTTGAAAGAGGTAACTTTCCATTCGACCAATTTGTTCACTAATATATTTTGTATAATCTTGAATACTACTTTCGATATATGTTTCAGCATCATTAATCTTTTCGTGAACTACTTCAAATTCTTCATCAATTTTTTCCTTCAGTGCTTTGTTTTCTTTTTTAAGTTCTGAGTCCATCTGATTCATACTATCTTTCACAAAAGACTTTGTTATTGACTCCATCTGTTTCATATTATCTTCCAGAAAAGACTTGGTTACTGCGTCATAACCATCAATAGGTGTGCCAACATTCTTTAAACGCTTCCAGCGGATATTTAAGTTGTTATCATTATCTAGACTGAAACCCAACACTTTTGAAATATTTTATTACTTACTCTTTATTTTATTACTTGATGTTTTATGTGCGGAATAACGACCGAACTTGTCGACACTAATTTTCAATTATGCTTACAACTCTATTATACATTATATTTATACAATTATATTACTTGATGTTTTATGTGCGGAATAACGACCGAACTTGTCGACACTAATTTTCAATTATGCTTACAACTCTATTATACATCATATTTATACAATTATATTAGCTTCTCTCAATTTCTCAATGATGGAAATAATTTCGTTGGTGTGATTGTTATGTCCAGCTGATAATGATGATAATAAAAGTCTCAATCTATCTACTAATTCATTTGGATCATTCCAAAAATAATAATTAGGCTTTTGAGGATTTACTTTCATCAATCCGGTTCCTTTTCTATGTTGAAGTGGTGTGGACAGCAAAGATTTATCACTCATTAATCCTTTTATGATGTTGGTGTACTTGAAAGCCTTGGTTCCCTTAATTTGTTCATTTTCATTATAGTTACGTTTGTGAGCATTAGTATTGATTAGAATTGTTTTGTAAACTTGTAGATCTGCTTCGTCATACTTTAATGGTGTCTTGTAAAACAATAATTCAAAGAGACCGGGTGTAAGGTTGAAAGAAGTAGGGGGTGAGGTTCCAAAAAGTTTGTCTGAGATGAATATTTTATCATCATGCATTTCCAAAGCGCTATTTCCGAACCTCCATTCACCATTCGATCCTCTGTTCGGTCCATATGCGGTGTCCAGCTCATTTTGTTCCTCTAATTGTGACAGTGGCAAGATTATTTGGTATTGGCACAGGGAGCACTAATTACACTAGAGGTAGGGTGCAGTTATGCATCAGCTCGGAAAACGAGAAGGCAGTTTCTATTCCGCCAACTCACGGTTTTGGGAAGTCGAAGAATTACATTCAACTACACATCATCTGACTGCAGAGGAAGAGGCAGCGGAAAATCATTATCGACATAACACGTCTCGCAATCATAATGGCCGTTACGTCGTGAGATTGCCACTTAAAGACAACGCTCTCTATATAGGTGAGTCAAAATCAAATACAATATATCGGTTATATGCTATGGAACGCAGATTCAACGTTAATAAAGAGCTGCAAATTCAGTATATTCACTTTATGGAAGATTATGCGAAATTAGGTCACATGGAATCGACATTAAAGGTTGCGGAACAAGGAACGTGTTATCTTGCACATCATGCGGTATTTAAACCAATGAGTACGACTACTAAGTTGCGTGTCTTTTTTGACGCATCATGCGAAACAACTAATGGCTATTCTCTAAATGACAATTTGATGGTTGGACCCACTGTTCAAAGTGACTTATTTGACATCGTCATCAAATTTCGCAAATGTCAGATCGCTTTTACATCTGATATCGAAAAGATGTATCGTCAAGTGCTTGTAATTATTATATCCATCGGCAGCTAAGGCTATTAGGCAACATTTCTATATGGATGATTTTATGTGTTGCATGCCAAGTATACAACAAGCGTTACAACTGGAGCAAGAACTTTGTAAAACATTGAGTCAATCAGGATGTCATTTGTGAAAATGGTCATCCAATTCACTGGAATTGCTAAATACAGTTCAATCTGAAGATAGAGCTATATAAGCTGAAACAATTATTGACCAAACAGCTACGGTAAGCACTTTAGGCTTACTCTGGGATACAAATAGAGATGAGTTCAGATATAGTAATATATTTCGTTACCATCAATATCGCGATGTCAGATTACGAAGCGTGAGGTTCTGTCAGAAATAGCAAGGATTTACGATCCAATGGGGTGGATTGTACCAGTTGTGATTCACATGAAAATCTTTATGCAGAGATTGTGGTTGAAAGGCACTAATTGGGATGAGCCACTGTCACTAATTCTTCACCAATAATGGACTAAATATTTATTTATTTATTTATTTATTTAGAAAACTTTGCTGCACACTAAGATATATGTAAATCTTTTATAGTGCAAATGAGTTAGAATAATAAACAAATACCAATAAACGACCATTTAAGAATAATTTATAAAATACATTACATTTAAAAAACAATATTAAAAATAACACATAAACAATATGATACATATAACATTTATAAAAAAACTCAAATGAAATTGCAGCGTTTAGGTAGACAGAAGTGAAAGTGAAAGAAGTAGGAGTAAATAATAAGTTAAAGCTGAAAGAAAGAAGAATAGATTAGTAATGAGGAAAGCTGACCTTAAAGTATGTGACAATAGCCTGCCCAAATCTTTCCACCCCAGAAATCGACTTGATGTTATTAGGTAAGGAGTTCCATAGTCTGACAGCGTTGATAAAAAAGAATTTACTTGAATTCAATAATCTACATTCTGGTGTAATAAGCAATAAGCCTCTTCGCGACTGACAAAGGTGTAATTTTTGATAAAGAAAGGAGGGTGTCTTTGAGTGTATCAGTTTATGCAATAATAAGTATGTTCTTATCCTATGATAGCAAAAGATATCATAGCCTAATATCCCATTTCTATATTGCCCTAAGTGGCCATAAGTTCGGATACCAAACACATACCTCGTGACGTGATTATATGCTATAGATAATTTTAAATAGGAACGAGAATCTAACTCATGAAGTTATAAACTTCAGCAAAATATGTTATAAAAGGAAGAATGAGTTGGATAGCGAGCTTACGTCTGGTATCAACCGGAGTGTACTTAGAAAAATATCTCAACTTTCGTAGAGTGGAATAAATTTTTCGAATTACAACATTAATATGGTCAGTGCAAGTAAGCGAGTTATTAATATAATATCCCAGATTCTTTGCAGTTGTTACCATATTTATTTGTTGATTGCCGATTAGTACTTCCGGAGTGTCCGAAAAAGTAAATTTACTGTTAAAAACAGGGAGTATTTGTGTTTTGGAAACATTGATTTTAAGGCCATTGTTACCTGTCCATAAATTAAAACTGGCTAGGACCTCATTGAGACGATAGACTAGGTCATCATTGCTCTCGCCAGATATGTACACTTGGATATCGTCCGCATAACCATGCATTGAGGAATATGTTGCTGTGATGTGAAGTTAGAAAGAGGTCCAGAATATTTTGGTTTTGCCCATCAACGCAGGGAAAGTGCGTTGGTTCCTTCACTAATTGAGTCAAATTATTAGACTCAGCAAACAACTCAAGATACAAACCCTCAGGTGTTGTGTGACTCGAATGACGTAGCCAATTGGAATTATGAACATTGAAATCACCAGCAACAACAATTTCACTGTTCGGATACGATTCCAGAATTTTAGAAATCGAATCAGAGAGACTGTCCAATTTATCGAAAGTTGGCAACCTCCCCAGACCCGGGCTTCTATAAATGAAGCAGAAGTGCAGGATGTGCGACTGGATTTTGAATTTAACCTACATGGTGCTAACTTCGGCATCCGACGTGCAAAGGTGTTGCTGACACTGGTACGCAACATCACTGCGAATGTATAAGGCGAGGCCTCTGTGAGGTAAAAATAATGGCAGTAGATGGTACCCCGGCATGTGAAAGTCCAGTGGATCTGCACCCTAAGACACCTGGGTCTCACCTAGTGCCATTATATGCGGTTGGTTAGTACAAATATGCGCATAGACCGCGAAGAAATTCGCCCTCAAGCCACGTACATTAGTGGAGTCTATGCGGAATTTTGTCATCGCCGCCCACTGTAGCGAAGTGTAAAGTCAGCCGTACAAGCAGCCACGCGTACGTCGCAAGCAAAGCAAAACGCGACAAGACAAGTGTTATGCCTTTATCTTGCCGCGCTTCAGCCCACGGTGCACTCACAGCCGCCTGCACACCTAACGGGACCAGGAAGAAGGAGGACGAGTGAAAACCAACGAAATGCTGAGCTTTACTGCGGAGAGCATAAACAAGCCCCTCGCATGTTTCTCTGCATTGCGTTAGATTGTCTATTTATTTGTTATAATTTTATCAGGTTTTATTTATTTGTTATCAAGTATTAAGTTATTAAGTAGTGCACTACTTTGTTTATTAAAAAGTATTGTTTGGTGAAGCGTTATTGTTGTATTTTCGCGGCGTGGGTTTTCACTATTGTTTTGGATTTTATTTTCGCGAACACTGTTTATAGAATGAATTGGCGGGCGCACCGTCCGCCTCCGTCCGCGGTCACATCACAACTCCAAGACTGTTCCTTTTTAAAAAGATTGATATTTGTTCAGCCATGATCGATTCAGCAATTTTTGCCAACGGCGAAAGAATGCTAATCGGTCTATAATCCTCAACACTAGAAGCATTTGTCTTTTTGGCAAGAGGTAGCACTATCGCAGTTTTCCACAACGAAGGAAAAATAGAAGTTGTGAAGCAATGATTCAATAAATGCGTGAACGTACCAGCAACATACAGAAACACTATCTTGAGAAATCTCAAGCTTACACCATCCACACTAATCGAGTTAGACTTCAGTTTATATAACGTTTTTATAACCTCATTCACATCCACATGTGTAAACTGAAAAGACTTAGTCAAAGAGGAAGGCGCAGCTGATATTTTTTCAACAGTACTATGAATGATGTCATCATCAACATCAACGTTAAGTCGTAGAAAGTGATCATTAAGAATTTCCGGTTGAATCTCACAAGGTCTTATCTTACAAGTACTTAAGCCAAGCCGTCCCAGGTTCTTCCAGAGTGTCCTAGTTGGAGTGGACGAATTTAGGTTTCTGGAAAAATATTTCATTTTAGTTAGCCTAAGTAAACGGACAGACTCATTCCTATCGGACCTATAGCTCTCCCATCGCTCAGGGCTTGGATTCTTTCTCCAGTTGCCACGTAACCTGTTTCGTTTACGAATTGAGTCCAAAACCTGACGGGTAAACCACGGGCATGAATTGCTTTTAACTACTATTACCTTTAACGGAACATGATTCAGAAACAGTTCATTTATTGTATTAGTTAAGTAATTAAATTTTTCATTAACAGTTGGTAACGTCCATATATCCCTTAGTGTCCAAGTTTGCAAATCATGAATAAGATGACAGAGGTCAATAGACTTAAAGTCATAGTACGAAATAGAGGTTGCAATGGTCGAGCGACTCAATTGAACGTTAAAATTACAAAAAATTAAGTCATGATCTGACACAAAGTATAATTGATCAAAAAGGTTAACGCGATTAATATCGGAAATAATGAAATAATCTAATAAGCTAGGAACATTATTAGACGCAAATCTCGTCGGAGAACTTACATTAACAAATCGCAAGCCAAGAGAACTAACATCTTCAGTAAGTGAGTCTACATAAGAATCATTATTCAGGAGATTAACATTGAAGTCACCACCGACAATAAAAAACGCGAACTCTATTATGCTATTTGATATATTGGCAAAATACTCATCTAGAAGGTTTAATCTGTATGGGTTATAAACACAAGACACAAACATCTTTGTGTTGTTGTCAGCGACACAAACATTTACATACTCAAGATTACTCGACGGCAAAGACTTACCAATGATCCTAGCGTTTAGATTTTTCTTAATATAAATAGCTACTCCACCCCCTTTTCGACCACATCTATCGTTTCTGTAAATGTTATAATTGTTCAGTCCGCAAACACTGTCTGTAACATCACCATGAAACCAAGTTTTAGACACACAAATAATATCAACCGAGGAATCTTCAAAAGTGTATTTCATGTAATCCAGCTTGTCAGCATTTAAACTTCTCGCATTGAAGTCAACGACGTTCAGCCCACAGTGCCTATTGCACAAAATGTTAAGAAGCATCTTGCAGTCAACACCGCCTCTGCATGTATTAGCAGCTGGAATAGAGCAGAAGTGAAGCGGAACAAAATTTGAGCAGAGCACATGTACACTCACAGTCAGCAGTCAGAGAAGATAAAAGAGCGAGAAGAGGAAGAGCGAGAAATTCATATAGAGAAGGAATAATATTAGTGGTGCAAAGGATAATGAGAGAAGAATAAGAAAACATAAGAGAACTTAGAGAACAGTGGATTATAAGAGAATACGATATACTGATTAATGTAAATAATAAGAAACAATAATTCATAACCAATAATGACTCATAAAATTTCAGCTAGTGCTGGCTAGGGACTGGATACTAGAAATACCATTAACAGCAATCGGGTTATCATCGGGCTCCAATTTAATAAATATTTTTCCACGGATAGTGAAGGCGGCATGCAGTTTGTTTTCGCGTTTTTGTTGAAGAGCGAAACGCAGCACTTCTCTCATCGATTTAGTCAGACTTTCATGAATGTAGACCTTGCTTTCACCATGCAAGCCCAACTTACTCAGAGTAAGTGCTCGATGTTTATGTCGGTAGTATGACGAAATGCTTCGCAGGAACTTAGAGCTATCATAGGGAGACTGCAGTTTAACTATAATTTGCCTACTATTGACATTCTCTCTGTTGTTGTTGTTGTTTTTGATATTAGTAATTCGAAAAATGCCTCGTACAGTAGGAGCATCATTATTATATAGACAAACATATTTTTAAGACAAAACTCATTATTATCGTATGGGATACCAGAAATAACCATATCTGAAGAAACGGCCGCGTTCTCAAGTTTCATGACTTCACTCTTAAGATTAGCAACTTCAGATTTAAGCACGGTAACGTCAGTTTCAACACTTGATATGCGAATAAACGCTCTCTTCAAATCCATTTTAATGTTGGAAACCTCTGCCAATAACTCACCAAACGTGGACATCATGCGCTCTTCAGTTCCTTTCATTGTGAGAGTAATCTGATCAATAATGCTTTCCCTTAATTCAGACAGCTTTAGATCTAAGTTACACATGATAGATGATTCATCAACTCGATGTGCAGAGTTTACAGGCGTAACGGGACTAGCAGCAACACTGTGAGAGCTGACAACTGAGAGGGTCGTACTTCGAGTCTGTCTTTTTGCAGAACCAGCATCATTATTACCAGCAAGCTTCTTATTATGAGCAGACATTATTCACTTAATAATTTTAATTATTCTATTTAATCTTTAACAACGAAAAAGATGCCAAGTCGAAAAAGCACGCTGCTTCCACAGCTGTCCCGCAACAGTCGCAGATTACTTGAAAGAAACTGAAAGTTCTTCACATATGAGCAAACAGCACCAGCCCAGCACAAACACGTCTAGTAAGTACTCATGACAAAACTCAAAATCGAGAAAATGTTAATGATATTTCGAGTCTTAGAATTCCTAGATGGTTATAATGCGCAGACGACGATACGGTTGAGCTGCACAGTTTCTCGGACGCATCGGAGTTGGCATATTGCGTAGCGATCTATTTGCGCATACAGCGGGATAACAAAGAAATTCACATGAATTTAATTGCATCGAAAACGCGAAAAGACAATGCAAATTCATTTGGATGGACAGATTCAACGGTGGTGCTTGCCTGGATATCTGATCATCCACGTATATGGAAATCATTTATCGCAAATCGGACATCAGAAATAATCACTGTTATTCCAGCAAAACAGTGGCGACACATATCATCAAGCAATAATCCTGCTTAATAATAACCATCGGTTATTCATGAACCATTTCCTTCAGTCGTTGATGATGTCGATATGGAAGAGAGAAAGGAGACAATTGTCAACGTCGTATTAATCTCAGAGGGCGATATATTCAATAAATATTCTGATTTATCAAGACTGATCAGAATAGCAACTCTACTTTTGCGATTTAAATATAACTGCAAAAACAAATTCAATAAATCTACAATGTTTCTAACAACATCTGAATTAAGAAACGCTCATGATATATTGTTCCGAAGAATGCAGCAAACTGCATACGAAACTGAAATTCGTATTTTGTTAGCCGGCAAGCAGCTTTCAACCAAACATAAATTGGCATTACTTGACTTATTTATAGATGAGAAAGGATTGGTAACAGTTGGTGGTAGAATTGTCAACGCAGATGTACGCTTTGACCAAAAACATCCCATGCTACTGAGTAAACAGCATCAGTTGTCGAAAATAATTGTTCAATATACACACGTTAAACATTTACACACTCGAACAAGACTAATGCATTATACTTTAGGTTTGAAGTATTGGATACCATCTGCCTCATATCAACAGCAAATGGGTAACATACCAAAACATCGTTTAAGGCCCGGCTCAACATTCCTCAATACGGCAACCGATTTTGCTGGACCATTTCAAGTTTTATCTTGGAATGGTCGAGGTACAAGGAAATATAAATGTTGGATAGCATTATTTGTGTGCCAAGTTACTAAAGCTGCTCACATTGAGCTTGTGACAGAATTAACAACCGCAGCATTCATTGCAACATTGCGTCGCTTCATTGCACGACGGGGTCGTCTAGCGCACATATACTCCGATAACGGAACCAATTTCATTGGCGCTAACCAGTATTTGCAGGACTTATATGGATTTTTAAGGTCACAATCAACACAAGAAACAATTACAAGAGAGCTATCAGAACAACAAATACAATGGCATTTTTCACCACCATCGGGACCTTTGGCCGTTTATGGGAGGCTGGTATCAAGTCGATCAAATACCATTTAAGGCGTGTTCTTACGAATACTTCAACGACATATGAAGAGATGCACATTTCTTATCATGCGCCCGATGACAACGATTCCAGACCAAACGTTCGATGATTTGAAAGAAAATTATCTAAATCGCTGGCAATACTTGCAACGACTAGTTCAACAATTTTGGAAAGAATAGTCCATGGAATATCTTTCTCAATTGCAACATCGTCCCAAGTGGAAGCAAAGGCAACAAAATATTCGCATCAACGATATTGTGCTTATCAAGGATGAAAGCCTTCCTCCATCGTATTGGGCAATTTGAAAAATTGTTGAATTGCATCCTGGTGCCGACGGACTAATTCGAGTGGCAACTGTGAACACAGCTAAAGGAACACTCAAACGTCCAATCGCGAAATTATGCCCTAATTATGAATTAGAGCTCTTTAAGCAGTACTAACAGATTCAAGAAGAGATCGATACTTTGACGGCGGAGGAGCACCTAGCAAGCGAAGATGAGTATCGTTCTGAAATAGAAGAAAGGTATTTTTCAATAACAACAATATTTAATCGTTTGAATAGGGAAAACTCATGCGATCGAACAATGATGGATACGCAACAATCTGCGAGTGACATCACAGCAGCGATGCAAGTGCTAATGAAGCACCAGAGTTCAATGAGTGTCCTCCTCGAGAGGCTTGCCAATAACACTCACATGGGCGACGCGTCGACACCAGTCTTACAGCAATTGCGGCAACAAGAAGCACAGCAAGCGGCGCAGCAACCGAATCAGCATCATCAGATTGAGCTGCGGCTTCCGCAGATTCAAAACCCAGATTCCGATGGGAACTGTTTGGAATGGCTGCGCTTTAGGAATTTGGTTGAAGCAATGGTGCATTCGAAAGACTGCATTTCAGATGTCGAAAAACTTGAGTGTTTGCACACAGAACTCAAAGGCGAAGCTTTATCACTGGTCAAACATTTGAATCCAACGAATGCAAATTACGCAACGGCATGGGAACTGAAACTTAAGAAAAGATATGATCAGTCAGATAAAAGAAAAAATTCATATTTGGAACTTTTGCTCGAAGAATAGCCCATTAAATCTGCAACAAGTGTAGAAGTTAAACGGTTTTATAACAACATCAACGAAAGTTATAACGCACTGAAGATTATAGATGCAGTTAGTCAATGGGACACGATATTACTGTTTAATTTGGAGAAAAAGCTTGATGAAGTATCGGCATCTTTGTGTTACAGGTCTAAAAAGTCAGCGGAAGCAACAACTTTTCAACAATTTCTTGATTTCTTGTAAGGAAGGGTGTATGCAAGGGTGCAGAAGCACGCATGCAACGACTTGGGTTGATGCGATCTTACGATAAGACAAGATTATTTATGCATCAGCTCGGAAAACGAGAAGGCAGTTTCTATTCCGCCAACTTCCACGGTTTTGGGAATTCGAAGAATTACATTAAACTACACATGATCATCATGCAAAACAACAATGGTTATTCTCTAAATGACAATCTGATGGTTGGACCCACTTTTCAAAGTGACTTATTTGACATCGTCATCAAATTTCGCAAATATCAGATCCAGTAAAAGAATATGAACTCAAAACTGTTACATATGGGACATCTGCAGCACCATTTTTGGCAACACGTCAACAAGTCAACATTTCAGATGTCGAAAAACATGAGTGTTTGCACACAAAACTCAAAGCCGAAGCTTTATCACTGGTCAAACATTTGAAGCCAACGAATGCAAATTACGCAACGGCATGGCAACTGCTTAAGAAAAGATACGATCAGTCAGATAAAATCAAAAATTCGTATTTGGAACTTTTTCTCGAACAAGAGCCCATTAAATTTGCAACAAGTGTAGAAGTTAAACGGTTTTATAACAACATCAACGAAAGTTATAACACACTAAAGTAGTAGGGATATGGGGTTTCTGGCTCATAGCTCCTCCTGTGTATTTCGCAGGTGTCACCTCCAAAGGTGGATGTGTGTGTGTAAGAGTGAGGCGGTGGGCGTAGTGTATGTAAGAGTGAGAACGAGGATTGAAGGTTGGAAGTTGGCGCCTGCGGCTAGCGGCTGGCGTACGGACAGACGGACGGACAGACGATCAGTCTGTCGATCGGACAACGGTAGGCGAGATGGTGTGGTAGCAAGGAGAGGGAGGGGAGAGACGTGTGTTATGATATGTGAGTACTGGGAGATCATAAGTAGCAAGAGTGAGTGTCAGCGTGACTTTTGTTTTGTTTGTTTTATTTATTGGAGAAGGCGAACTGTGGCTTGTGTCTCACATAGGGTTGGTGAGTGGAGTTATTTTTGGAAATTTAGGAAGTATGCTGTTGTAGTTGTTGTTGTAGTTTTCATGTTTGTATGTAAGATACAGAGCTGAGAAAATGTGTGTGCTCGCGGGTGACAGCTTGCTAAGCAAAGGCTGCTTAAGCAGAAGCTATGTAAGCAGAAGTAGTGTTGTAGTTGTTGTTTATTTAATTGTTTCGTTTTTGAGACGCTGCCCCAGAAGTATAGTAAAACTTAATGTAAACATTAAGGGAGCGGTTAAAGCTGTGGTTCGCATCCAGGGTCTGAAGCGCGGAGTTGTTATTTTAAGAAATTTAATATTTGTATGTAGGATACAGCGCTGTGGAACGAGTACGGGTATGTATAGCGGCTGCGCAAGCAGAGGTTGTGTTGGTAGTGGGAAGTGTAATAAAATGTTAAGTGGCTGCGTGCTCCGTATCTTGGCACGCATGCGGTTGACGAAGAGAGATGTTTGAGGAAAATTTGACACCTCTGTTTTAGCTGTGCAGTATTTTAAATACCGCATGGAGGTCGATGATTTTATTTTATGATTTGTTAAAGAATATCTTTTTTTTTAATAGCAAAACAGGCGGTCTAACTAATTAGTATAAAAATTGTTCTAAATTTATTACATACTAAGTTTTTTAGTGATATAGTGTGATTGAATGAGGGTAGAGGATGTAGAGTGAATGTCAACGTGTGAGTTTTGTTTTGCTCGTTTTGTTTATGAGAGAAGAACTCTTCCTTGTGTCGCATAGGATTAGTTGGTTGGTTGGTCAGTGGAGTTATTTTTAGGAAATTGGTATGAATCATCAATTTCCCAGAATTTATTTTGCAGAGACGCGTTTTGTATACTATTATTATTGTTGAAATTTAAGAGAGGTGAATCGCTACGGCGGAGGAGTATAAAAAGAGCAACAAGTTATTACAGAACTTCATTAATTGTTTTATTCTCCAAGACATCAAGTCGTGTAAGATAAAAATAACTTTTGAGAAAATAGTCATATATTTTATACAGTTTAAAAGTATTAAATAAATTATAATTATATTTATAACTAAAAATAGTAAATAAAAAATTATTTACTATTATTCAAATTGGATAAAACACATTAGTTTACAAAACTAAAGCCCAGAGCATTCACAAAGAGTACATTAAAGTGTAAACTAAAACTTAAAGTTTTATAAAGAACGCTCAAATTTTTAAGAAGACTGAAGTGAAATCTACTTCATTTATATTATTATCATCATAATCATCATCAAAAATAACAACATCTTCAGTTAACTCTTTTCAAAATGGAAGGATTCATTTGCAGTGAGTGTGGTGTTCGTTTCACTGAAAATCGCAGCCTTAAACGCCATATTTTAAACAAACATGCTGAAAAATAAGCATTCGATTGCAATGAATGCAACATTAAATTTACCCGACGCGATAACCTGAAAAATCATGTAAATTTATTTCATCCTCAATATGTATTCATAATGAAAACTTTTCAATTTGTTCCGATTGTAATGAGAACGTTTTGAAGAAACACTGGAATTATCACATTAGGACCAATAAACATAAAACAAATGCTGGTATCCCGATTAACGAGCACTTTAAAACAATAAGGTCAGCCTTAAATTAAAGGATTGAAACGCTTATGTTCGAAAACGTGAACAAGGGTTTGCTCATTCCAGAAACGTTTTTTACAGTAAACAGGGTCATTCGCTTAATTTTAATTGTCACTTTTGCTTCACACTGAAGCCAATTACTGCATCCACCTCTACACGTGTCATTGTCTGGGAAGGAAGAGAAGGTGATGATTCAGCGGCGATCGCTGGAGGCCGGTCAATTTGCGCCAGTTGCCGCGGGGAGAGCCCGCAGCCGAGCTTACTCTCACAAGAGAGGCGCATGGAGTTGTGATGTGACCGCGGACGGAGGCGGATGGTGTGCCCGCCAGTACTTCTCGTTAATCAGTGTTCGCGCAAATAAAATCGAAAACAATAGTGCAAACAACTACCTACGCCACGAAACACGTTTAACATAATGATAAACTTCACGAAACAACAGTTTTTCGCAAACAAACAATAGTGCACTTATTAGCAACTCAACTTAATAACGAAATAAATAAAAATTTTATCAAATTACAACAAATAATACACAATCAAACGGAACGCAGAGAACCATGCGAGGGGCTTTTTTATGCTCTCCGCAGTAAAGCTCAGCATTTCGTTTGCTTTCACTCCTCCTCCTTCTTCCTGGTCCCGTTAGGTGTGCATGCGGCTGTGAGTGCTGCGTGGGCTGAAGCGCGGCAAGATAAAGGCATAACACTTGTCTTGTCGCGTTTTGCTTTGCTTGCGACGTACGCGTGGCCGCTTGTACGGCTGACCTTACACTTCGTCACAGTGGGTGGCGATGACAAAGTTCCGCATAGACTCCACTAATGTACGTGGCTTGAGAGCGAATTTCTTCGCGGTGTATGCGCATATTTGTACTCACCAACCGCATATAATGGCACTGGGTGAGACCCAGGTGTCTGAGGGTGCAGATCCACTGGACTTTCACATGCCAGGGTACCATCTACTGCCATTATTTTTACCTCACAGAGGCCTCGCCTTATACATTCGCAGTGATGTTGCGTACCAGTGTCAGCAACACCTTTGCACGACGGATGCCGAATTTAGCTCCATGTGGGTTAAGTTCAAAATCCAGTCGCACATCCTGCACTTCTGCTTCATTTATAGAAGCCCGGGTCTAGGGAGGCTGCCAACTTTTGATAAACTGTACAGTCTCTCTGATTCAATTTCTAACATTCTGGAATCGTGAAACAGTGAAATTGTTTTTGCTGGTGATTTCAATGTTCATAATTCCAATTGCCTACGTCATTCGAGTCGCACGACACCCGAGGCTTTGTATGTTGAGTTATTTGCTGAGTCTAATAATTTGACTCAATTAGTGAAGGAACCAACGCACTTTCCCTGCGTTGATGGGCAAAACCAAAATATTCTGGACTTTTTTCTACCTTCACATCACAGTAAGTATGATGTGAATGTTCTTGCACCTCTTGGTAATTCGGACCATGCTACAATTTCTGCTACCTTCCCATATTCTAGTCTTCAATCCGCTCACCAGACAGCTCCGAAGCGGAAAGTGTAGCTTTATGAGAAGGCTAATTGGGTTGCGCTGAACTGCTTTCTCAGCCGTTTCAATTGGAAATTGCGTTTCAGAGATAGAAACATAAATGCTGCAGCAAAATTGGTAGAAAATATAATTTAATTTGGTATGAGGTCTTTCATACCCAATAAAAGAATTTCCATTAAACCAAAAGACCATTCCTGGTTTAATGCGACTTGCAGACAAGCAGTCAGGTCTAAAGAGGAAGCATTTAGGAATTGGCGTTTAAATATAACTGCTGATACTAAACTGCTGCGCAATCAGGCCAGAAATAGGTGCAATGCCACTCTAAAGCGCGAAAAAGTTCTTTACGAACAGCGCCTTAGACGCAGAGTTCTTGAATACCATAAGGGTAGCAAGAACTTTTGGTCGTTCGTGGGGAGGGTGAAAAATCAGACGAGATCGTCTATTCCAACTCTCCTCAAGGACGATCAGATCTTCACTCACTCGGTTGATAAGGCAAACTTATTAGCCAAAATGTTTGCTGAAAACTGCTCTCTTCCTGAGAGTATCCAACCACTGCCCGCGGTCGATGAGGTATCTCATGCTATGCCAAAGATGCATTTTCGAACGCGAGCTGTTAAAAGAGTGCTTTCAGACCTTAATGTCAATAAGTCCTCGGAACCGGATGGCATTTCAGCCCATGTGTTGAGAAAGTGCGCCTCAACACTGGCTCGCCCATTGCGCAATCTCTTTAATTTATCTTTTACTTCAGGAGTTTTTCCCGCTTCCTGGAAGATTGCCAATGTGCAGCCAGTTCCCAAAAAAGGTGAGGCTACAAATCCTGCAAACTACCGGCCCATAGCAATCTGCTCAGTGCTCTCTGAAGTCATGGAGAGCATTGTAAATTTTAAATTGATGAGGTATCTAGAGCAACGAGTTGATCAGCGATCGCCAGTACGGCTTCCGTGCTCACCGTTCCACCGGCGATCTGATGTCATTTCTCACTGAGCGGTAGAGCAGTTGTATTCACCAGTTCGGTGAGAGCAAGGTTGTTGCTCTGGATATCTCCAAGGCATTTGACCGGGTGTGGCATAAAGCACTCGTGTCTAAACTGGCTGCTTATGGTGTCGGTAATACTTTCACTCGATGGATATCGAGTTTCCTCAGCGGCCGTTCTATTCGGGTTGTGATAGACGGCTTTGCTTCCGAAGAGCACTCCATTAATGCTGGAGTTCCGCAGGGTTCGGTCCTGTCTCCGACACTTTTTCTTATTTTCATCAATGACCTGTCATTGACATCAAACCCCGTCTACTCGTTTGTTGATGACAGCAGAATTTTCATTCATATTCATTTTCCAGGCGTCCTTCCATTTTGGAGATCACTAGAAGACGCAGAATTATGAATGACACACTCCAATCCGACCTCAACAAAATCCAGGAGTGGGGTCGTGCGAATCGGGTCGATTTTAATGCGCGGAAGACCCAATGCTGTTTGTTAACCCACAAGCGTTTGGCGGGTGACAACTTCCCACCTCTAAATATGGGTGGTGTGGATATTAATGAGTCGGAGGCTCTTGATGTTCTGGGCATGTCAATCCAATGCGATCTTCGCTGGAACGATCACATCTTTGACGTGTCGAAAGAAGCAGCCAAGTGCTTAGGCTTTCTTAAGCGGTGTAAGAAATACTTCACTCCAACCGATCTTCGCTGTATCTACACCACTTATATCCGTCCGAAAATGGAGTACAATTCGCATATATTGTCGGGAGCTTCGCGGGCATATCTTCAGCTTCTCGACCGCAATGTCGTGCGTTAAAACTTATAGGGGACAGTAGGGTATCCAGCTCTATTGAAACCTTGGAGCGTCGTCGTGATGTAGGGTGTGTAGCACTATTTTACCGCTACTTTCACGGTAAATGTTCATCTGAAGTAGCCGGCCTGATTCCACCGGTTCAGGTATTTAGCAGAACTACTCGGCTTTCCAAAGCGGTGCACCCCTTTTATGTCGCGATTCCGTTCCAACGAACCACGCATTACCGTGAGAGTTCGTTTTTCGGTCGCGTCGTTAGATTGTGGAATAATCTCCCTGCGATTGTCTTCCCGCCCACTTACAGCATCGAAACATTTAGGCGAAGTGTAAACCGTCACTACTCCCTCTTTACCCCTTCCCACTAACCTGTCAACCCTTCGGAACCAACAAATGCTGTGCATGGATAGGGGTCATCCCCTGGGCTTGGTTTCATCTATCATAAAAAAAAAAAATCACATGACCGGCGGCTGACAGGAGAGAGACTGGAATGCTACCGACCGATGAGGGAGCACCTCTGGCGAGCGGCAGTTGGCGTTAACATACCGCCCGCCTTGCAGGACTGCAAACCCCCCAACCCCGACAACTGGCGCCGTGCCTCGTCTCCGGACCAGTGGAGGAGCGTGTGGTGCGCCTCCCCGCACTTGCGGCAGCGCATGGGGCTCCGGCACGCAGTCAAACGGTGCGACCGCGCTAAACAGTTGCGGCACATGTGCCGCGCGTGTGTCGTTAAATTCCGCTGCGCGCTTGTCTGCAGCAGAAAGCTACTACAGCGGCTCAGCACATGCCGCCCCGCACACAGGGGACAGCACAGCTCGCGCTCCCGGCCCTCCGTCGGAAGCCGCTGGGCTGGCAGGCACCAGGCGTGCCGCTTGGCCGGCATCACTGGCGCACGTCGTGGGGCCGGACGACCTGGAGGCGCGTGTCTTGGCGCCGGTGGTGCTGATGGAGCCGGTGGTGCTGATGGAGCCGGCGGTGCTGGTGGTGCACGTTGAGGCGCCGGTTCCGGTGGGGCGGGCCGCAGACGTCTCGGGGCCGGCGTGGGTGGTGAGGGCGCACGTCTCTGGGCCGGCTCTGGTGGTGGACGCGGCAAGCGACGCGGCGGATATCGCACCGACATCGCGCGAACTCGCAGACATCCACGACCTCGGAGGTCTTCGTGATAGATGGGCATCTGTGCTGGGGCCAGAACGGAGGAGGCTTCCTCAGGCCGGACGAAAGAACTCCGGAAAGCTCGGGTTGGCGGTGTGGGCGCGCGTCGTGTCGTGGCAAGCGCTTGTGCCTCGTCGGCCAAGACGTCGAGCACCAGGGCGTCAGCCGTTGGGACAGCTCCCGAGGACGGTGGGCAGCAATAGGCGGCGCGGCGGCGCAGATGGGCACCGCCCCGGGTGGACACGGCAGACGCCCTCGTCGGGTCCGCGCATATTGCCGGGAGATTAAATACATGTGGGCTCTGAAATGAGAAAATGTGTTAATAATGGGCTGTCATGTACAGGGTTCGTTGCTTCTTCCGATGTAGGATGCAAGGCTTGCAGGTATGAGTCGTCGTTTTGATAAGGTTGTAACCTTGGGGATCCAGAATTGGGTACGGACCAGACGAAGAACTAATTGGTTGCCCCCGTGTAGAGATATTTCATGTATAAAACGAATGAGCAATCGCGAGAATTGGCAGCCGTATGGCAGAATAATCCGGTGCCGTTCGTCGAAAGGCAAATTGGGACACGAGGACAACCGCCCGCCAACGCGCATCGTATTATCCGTGTGGAGAAAAGGGGTTCAACGAAAGTAAGCTGCTTTTAGATCGCAGCATCGTGTGATTTTACTTTACGTACTCGTCCGTAAAATGAGTCTTCTGGCAGGAGATCGCGAGGCAGAGTTTAGTTTCCTTTATTTCTCCCGGTGGGAGGTGCAGGTTGGGGTGCGAATGTAGGTGACGCTGAGCTGGATGAGCGTTGTGGAGGAATCTATATACGTATGGGTATACACGTAGGGCTCGTGGCAGTGACGACAATCGTTTGAGAGGATCCTCATCGGTAGCGCAATGGGTGTGCAGCGTTTTGACAGTTTTCTGCTCGTTTGGTGACATATTCGTCGGAGGCGCGGAATTCGGGCCAGCGATTCTTGTCGTGGGCACGCCAAGCAGGTCCATTCCACCAGAGGGTGTTCTCAGTGGGATCTTGGGGCGTGGCACCGCGACTGGCTAAATCCGCGGGGTTGTCCTGGGATTCAACATGAAACCATTGCGAATGCAGTTAGCGTGAGTTACCTGAGGCTGAGTGGCATCCCAGTCGATTTTGTCCAACCACACTTGCTGAATCAGAATCTTCGCTGCAACGATGATCGGAGCCAGCCAACCGGCTGGATCGAACAGCTTGGTAACCAAAGACAACATTTCTCGTTTTATGTACGTAGCTTTACGTACATGACGATAGCTTGGACATCGAGTAGAAGTCATCATGGGTGGCGTTCCAGCGAATTCCCAGAATTTCAGCGATGCTGGAGTCTTTTAGCGTCAGGAAATCGGTATGGAGCAGATGGGATGCCGGCAAGTCTGCCAGAATGCCTTTATGGTCGGTTGGAGTGAAGTATTTCTTGCACCGCTTTAAAAAGCCTAAGCACTTGGCTGCTTCTTTCGACACATCAAAAATGTGATCGTTCCAACGAAGATCGCATTGTATTGACATGCCCAGAACATCAAGAGCCTCCGACTCATTAATATCCACACCACCCATATTTAAAGGTGGAAAGTTGTCGCCCGCCAGACGCTTGTGGGTCAACAAACAGCATTGGGTCTTCCGCGCATTAAAATCGACCCGATTCGCTTGACCCCACTCCTGGATTTTGTTGAGGTCAGATTGGAGTGTGTCATTCATAATTCTGCGTTTTCTATTGATCTCCAGAATAGAAGGACGCCTGGAGAATGAATATGAAGGACAAATGCTGCTGTCATCAGCAAACGAGTAGACGGGGTTTGATGTCAATGACAGAAGGTCATATTGATAAAAATGAGAAAAAGTGTTGGAGACAGGACCGAACCCTGCGGAACTCCAGCATTTATGGAGTGCTCTTCGGAAGCAAAGCCGTCTATCACAACCCGAATAGAACGGCCACTGAGGAAACTCGATATCCATCGAGTGAATGTATCACCGACACCATAAGCAGCCAGTTTAGACACAAGTGCTTTATGCCACACTCGGTCAAATGCCTTGGAGATATCCAAAGCAACAACCTTACTCTCACCGAATTGGTGAACACAACTGTTCCACCGCTCAGTGAGGAACGCCATCAAATCGCCTGTGGAGCGGTGAGCACGGAAACCGTACTGGCGATCGCTGACCAATTGGTTGCTCTCTAGATACCTCATCAGGCTAAAATTTATAACGCTCTCCATAACTTTGGAGAGCATTGAACAGATTGCTATGGGCCGGTAATTGGCAGGATTCGTAGCCTCACCTTTTTTGGGAACTGGCTGCACATTGGCAATCTTCCAGGAACTAGGAAAAACTCCTGAAGTGAACGATAAGTTAAACAGATTGCGCAATGGGCGAGCCAATGTTGAGGCGCACTTTCTCAACACGTGGGCTGAAATGCCATCCGGTCCCGAGGATTTATTGACGTTGAGGTTTACAAGCACTCTTTTAACAGCCCGCGTTCGAAAGTGCATCTCAGGCATAATATGAGACACACCGTCGATCACGGGTAGTGGTTGGCTACTCTCAGAAAGAGAGCAGTTTTCAGCAAACATTTTGGCTAATAAGTTTGCCTTGTCAACCGATTGAGTGAAGATCCGATCGTCCTTCAGGAGAGTTGGAATAGACGATCGCGTCTGATTCTTCACCCTCCCCACGAACGACCAAAAGTTCTTGCTACCCTTATGGTATTCAAGAACTCTGCGTCTAAGGCGCTGTTCGTAGAGAACTTTTTCGCGCTTTAGAGTGGCATTGCACGTATTTCTGGCCTGATTGCGCAGCAGTTTAGTATCAGCAGTTTTATTTAAACGCCAATTCCTAAATGCTTCTCTTTAGACCTGACTGCTTGTCTGCAAGTCGCATTAAACCAGGAATGGTCTTTTGGTTTAATGGAAATTCTTTTATTAGGTATGAAAGACCTCATACCAAATAAAATTATATTTACTACCAATTTTGCTGCAGCATTTATGTTTCTATCCCTGAAACACAATTGCCAATTGAAACGGCTGAAAAAGGAGTTCAGCGCATCCCAATTAGCCTTCTCATAAAGCCACACTGTCCGCTTCGGAGCTGGCTGATGAGCGGATTGAAGACTAGAATATGGGAAGGTAGCAGAAATTGTAGCGTGGTCCGAATTACCAAGAGGTGCAAGAACATTCACATCATACTTGCTGTGATGCGAAGTTAAAAAAAGGTCCAGAATATTTTGGTTTTGCCCATCAACGCAAGGAAAGTGCGTTGGTTCCTTCACTAATTGAGTCAAATTATTAGACTCAGCAAATAACTCAACATACAAACCCTCAGGTGTTGTGTGACTCGAATGACGTAGCCAATTGGAATTATGAACATTGAAATCACCAGCAACAACAATTTCACTGTTCGGATACGATTCCAGGATTTTAGAAATCGAATCAGAGAGACTGTCAAGTTTATCAAAAGTTGGCAGCCTCTCTAGACCCGGGCTTCTATAAATGAAGCAGAAGTGCAGGATGTGCGACTGGATTTTGAACTTAACCCACATGGAGCTAAATTCGGCATCCGTCGTGCAAAGGTGTTGCTGACACTGGTACGCAACATCACTGCGAATATATAAGGCGAGGCCTCTGTGTGATGAAAATAATGGCAGTAAGTGGTACCCATGCAAGTGAAAATCCAGTGGATCTGCACCCTCAGACACCTGGGTCTCACCCAGTGCCATTATATGCGGTTGGTGAGTACAGACATACGCATAGACCGCGAAGAAATTTGCCCTCAAGCCACGCACATTTGTGGTGTCTATACGAAATTTTGTCATCGCCACCCACTGTAAAGAGGTATAAAGTCAGCTGCACAAGCGGACAAGCCTACACCGCAGGCAAAGCAAAACGCGACAAGACAAGTGTTATGCCTTTATCTTGCCACGCTTCAGCCCACGGTGCACTCACAGCCGCCTGCACACCTAACGGGACCAGGAAGAAGGAGGAGGAGAAGAAAGAAACGAAATGCTGAGCTTTATTGCGGAGGGCATAAATAAGCCCTTCGCTTGGTTCTCTGCATTCCGTTTAATTGTCTATTTGTGATATTTGGTGTTATTGTTTTAGCGAATTTATTGATGTCTATTGTTATGTTTTAATCTGTAATCCAAATCAATGTTATTGCACTGTGACTTTGTTTGTTTGAAAATATTTCTTTATATTTGTTTCTTTGTTTCCGCGAGCACACTAAACACTGCACTGCGGTGGGTAGCTGCATCCACCCTCGTCCTCATATATATATATATATATATATATATATATATATATATATATATATATATATATATATATATATATATATATATATATATATATATAAATATGGCCGGAAGGGCTCGAGGTTAAATTTATTAACGTGCTTAAATGAAATTCACCAAAGTGAACTTACCCTTCTGCACACGATTTAGTTACTTGGGCGTCGGTGACGATGGTTCCTGGGCAGCGGCAATCCGGTTCGTCTTGGACCAAAATGTCTGGCGAGCGGCAGTTGGCGTTAACATTTATTAAATTCAATTTATAAACAAAATAAAAAATTGGAATATAAAATATATAGTATATATATTAATCAAAACAACTGTTAGATTTAAGAAATTGTATGAATAAATTTGAATATAAAAAGCACCATTAAACTTTCGATTACCTACATTTTCAGATTAGGACAGCACATGACTTTAAACTGATGGCACTGATTTAACTGATCTGCTCTGATAACTGACTTTGAAATACATGGACACCGCCTCTTTTATGTATAGTATACAAATCGACGACTATTACAAAGTATTCTTGATGAATTAGATTTAAAATCCGATACCTGAGAATATTTACCAGACTGATGAAGGATATATAAGAAAATGTTTGAGTTTCAGGAAAGGGATAGTGGCTGGTCTCTCGTAAGGATATGTCACGTGGAGTTCAATATTAATCAATATTAGCCAATAAGGGAATAGCTATAAGAAAAATATTGTTATTTATTAATTTCAATTTACAAACAAAATGATAAACGGAATTATAAATATAGATATTAAGCAAAACAACTGTTACATTTAAGAAATTATATGAATAAATTTCAATATAAAAACCCCATAAAACAGTCGATTAACTACATTTTCAGATTAGGACAGCACCTGACTTTAAACTGATGACACTGATTTAACTAATCTGATCTGATAACTGACTTTGAAATACATGGACACCGACTCTTTTATAAATAGCATACAAAAGTATTCTTGATGATATCCATTTAAAATTCGATGCCTCAGAATATTCACCAGACGATCTGATTGATGATGGGCGGTATATAAAAGGCTTTGACATTGACATCCAACTATAAATGAAAGCATCCCTGGCACTTACATACTAGTATGCAAACAGCCTTTGAACTGATCTAATCTAATAGCTGATGTGATATCAGTTGTAACTGATCTGATAGCCGATATATCAGATCTAACCCGATCTGATCTGATCTAATAGCTGATAGATGTTGCACCTGATCTGATCTGATAGTTGATACATCTCATCTGATAGCTGATATACCAGATCTAAACCGCTCTGATCTGATTTGATAGTTGTTACACCTAATATTGATAACTGACTGTTACAGCTGACTTAAGACACTGAAGATTAATATTAAACTATTAAAAGAACTTGTAAAACTAAACAAGTAAAAGTGTTGTCTTCGGCCTGGCGGAAATCTAAATACCCTACACCCGAGTAACTGAAAAAATTATAATTTCGCCACTTAACACTTTTTGTATAAGTAGGCGGACCACGCCCATTTCGGCAAAATGTTTTTGTAATATCTCTAGATACTGGTAGATAGAATTACGTATCAATATTTTGAACCGTATATGGGATATTGACAACTTTTGTATAAGTGGACGGACCACGCCCATTTTTTGTATATAGATTGGTAATACGTGTAGATACTTCGTGATAACATTTCGTATTAATATCTTACAATATTACAAGATATTGACAACTTTTGTACGAGTGGGCGTGGCACGCCCATTTTTGGCAGGCTTATTGGCAATGCTTCCCTATATATCCTGATGAAACTACATGTCCATATCTTATACCATTCATTAGATATTGCCAACTTTGTTATGAGTGGGTGTGGCACGCCCATTTTTTTTCAAACATTTTAGTAATGACGCTACATGTTCCGGAATAATATTATACCTTAATATCTCACACGGTTTATAAAATATTTAGATTTTAAGATTTTTTGAAACGAGGTGCCTTTACATTCCGTACGTAAAGTAGGCGTGGCTGTTTACCGATCTCGCCCAATCCCAAACAGCCCTACATAACAAAGAATCTTTGTGCCAAATTTCATCGCGATATCTCTTTTCGTTCTCTCGTAATCGTAATTTCAAGAGACAGACAGACAGACAGACAGACGGACGGACAGGGCTAAATCGATTCAGGAGGTGACGCTAAGCAAGAATATATATACTTTTCTATATCTATCTCGTCTCCTTCTCTGCATTACAAACGGAAGAACAAAGTGAATATACCCTACTCCCTTCGGGTGTAGGGTATAACGAGACCTTAAACAAAAATTTAGGGCTTTAAAGTTAAGAAAAGCCGATTTAGAGAATCTATTGAATGAGACTTTTAAGTCGGTTACAGTACCTTTGAAGGAATTAGTGGGGATATATATAACAAACGATACAATGAAACAAATGTTAACAAGGATGACCCAAAATATATGCATGATGCAATAACAAACAAACTTAAAACAAGTACCCCACACAAAGCAAAGAAAGAGATTGATTTTACAGACGAAACTCTTACCAAGAGTAATGAAGACGGTACCTTTTTCTCTCAAATGGATGATACAGATGATGCAAACAAATTAACAAAATTCTATCAACAAATTCTGTCACAATGAGAGGAACACAATGAGCTGGACACCGCATATGAACCGAACATAGGATCGAATGGTGAATAGAGGTTCGGAAATAGCGCTTCGGAAATGCATGGTGATAAAATATTCATCGCAGACAAACTTTTTGGAACCTCACCCCCTACTTCTTTCAACCTTACACCCGGTCTCTTTGAATTATTGCTTTATAAGACACCAACATTGAATTTATAGCCCAAGTGCTTTTTGAGTAAATCTTCCAAGGCTTTTATAATGATGTCCCTGTTTACTATAAAAAACGTTTCTTGAATGAGCAAACCCTTGTCACGTTTTCGAGCATAAGCATTTCAATCCTTTCATTGATGGCTGACCTTATTGTTTTAAAGTGCTCGTTAATCGGGATAGCAGCATTTTTTTTAATGTTTATTGGTCCTAATGTGATAATTCCAGTGTTTCTTCAAAACGTTCTCATTACAATCGGAACAAATTGAAAATGAATGTGAATGAATTTTATATGTTTTCTCAGGTTATCGCGTCGGGTAAATTTAATGTGGCATTCATTGCAATCGTATGCTTGTTTTTCAGCATATTTATGTAAAACATGGCGTTTAAGGCTGCGATTTTCGGTGAAACGAACACCACACTCACTGCAAATGAATCCTTCCATTTTGAAAAGATTTAACTGAAGATGTCGTTATTGTTGATGATGATTATGATGAAAATAATATTAGTGAAGTAGATTTCACTTCAGTCTCCTTAAAAATTTGAGCGTTCTTTATAAAAAACTTAAGGTTTTAGTTTACACTTTAATGTACTCTTTGTGAATGCTCTGGATTTTAGTTTTGCAAACTAATGCGTTTTATTCAATTTGAATAATAGTAAATAATTTTTTATTTACTATTTTAGTTATAAATATAATTATAATTATATTACACAATACTACACAATAATTTTACACTGTATAAAATGTATGAGTATTTTCTCAAAATTTATTTGGAGCTCACACGACTTGATGTCTTGGAGAATCAAACGATTAATGTTCTGTAATAACTTGTTCTGTAATAACTTGATGTTCTGTAATAAACGAAGTTCTGTAATAACTTGTTGCTCCTTTTATACACCTCCGCCGTAGCGATTCACCTCTCTTAAATTTTCAACAACAACAATAGTATACAAAACGCGTCTGTGTAAAATAAATTCTGGGAAATTGATGACTCATATTAATATCTGCGAATTCCTTAACAAAACAAACAAAAAGACACATAAAACAATAAGTACTTTATGTGCTTACAGTATAGTATACAGTATGTATACATAATTGTGTAATATAATATTTAGCGTTATATTCAGAAATTAACGATATTAAAAGGATGTCAAAACAACACCAACAAAAAGCAGCAACAACAACAATAACAACAAAATAAAAAGTTGTCTCCCCAATGCCTTCATTAAAGTGCTATTACAACATTCAATATAATTCAATTCCACCAAAATTCGAATCAAGCCACAATTCGATCTCCAGAAATTAAATGAAACAAGAACAACGTCACTACCTCTGCTTACGCAGCCCACGCTCCAGATCATGCATGAACACCAAACCGCAGTTCAATCCATTCACTTAATGTTTACATTAAATTTCTGAGACAGCGTCTAAAAAGCAAAGCAATTAAATAAACAACAACTCTACGCCTGCTGAGGCAGCCTCTGCTTGCGCAGCCACTAAATTTCCTAATAATAACTCCACTGACCAACCAACCAACTAACCCTATGCGACACAAGGCAGAGTTCTCCTTCTCTCATAAACAAAAGTCACACGTTGACATTCACTCTACATCCTGCCCTCATTCAATCATTCTATATCACTAAAAACCTTAGTATGTAATAAATTTTGTAAAATGTTTATACTAATTTGTTAGACCGCCTGTTTCGATATTTCAAAAAAAATATTCTTTAACAAGTCATAAAACAAAATCATCGACCTCCCTGCGGTATTTAAAATACTGCACAGCTAAAACAGAGGAGTCAAATTTTCCTCAAACATCTCTCTGCGTCAACCGCATGCGTGCCACAAGATACGTAGCCCGCAGCCACTTAACATTTTATTACACTTCCCACTAACAACACAACCTGTGCTTGCGCAGCCGCTATACACACCCGTTGTCGTTCCACAGCGCTGTATCCTACATACAAATATTAAATTTCTTATAATAACAACTCCGCGCTTCAGACCGTGGATGCGAACCACAGCTTTAACCGCTCCCTTAATGTTTACATTAAGTTTTACTATACTTCTGGGGCAGCGTCTCAAAAAACGAAACAATTAAATAAACAACGACTACAACACTACTTCTGCTTACACAGCTTCTGCTTAAGCAGCCTCTGCCTAGCAAGCTGTCACCCGCGAGCACACACATTTCCTCAGCTCTGTATCCTACATACAAACATGAAAACTACAACAACAACTACAACAACATACTAAATTTCCAAAAATAACTCCACTCACCAACCCTATGTGAGACACAAGCCACAGTTCACCTTCTCCAATAAATAAAACGAACAAAACAAAAGTCACACGCTGACACTCGCTCTTGCTACTTGTGATCTTCCAGTACTCTCATATCATAACACACGTCTCTCCCCTCCCTCTCCTTGCTACCACACCATCTCGCCTACCGACCGTTGTCCGATCGACCGACTGATCGTCTGTCCGTCCGTTCGTCCGTCCGTCTGTCCGTACGCCAGCCGCCAACTTCCAACCTTCAATCCTCTTTCTCACTCTTACATACACTACGCTCACCGTCTCACTCTTACACTCACACACATCCACTTTTGGAGGTGGCACCTGCGAAATATACAGGAGGAGCTGTGAGCCAGAAACTCCATATCCTCACTGAGGGTTATAGACGATGCAGTTAGTCAATGGGACACGATATCACTGTTTAATTTGGAGAAAAAGCTTGATGAAGTATCGGCATCTTTGTGTTACAGGTCTAAAAAGTCAGCGGAAGCAACAACTTTTCAACAATTTCTTGATTTCTTGTAAGGAACGGTGAATGAATTAGATAATACTAACAAAATTACATCAAATGGCAGTAAGCAGAAGTAAGAGCAGAAGCAGTCAATTCGCAGTCAATTGCGCACCTACGCAGCAACAGTGCCGACATGGCCTGTTTGTGCGCAAGATCATTTTGTATATCACTGCGACAAATTTAAGCAGATGAGCAGTGAAATGCCACGCAAGTAGTAGTAATATGCGGGTTCTAATCCACAACAACAACAGGCAAAAGCATACATCCTCATTTAAAAAAAGAGGATTAATCCTCACAACAACAGGTAAAAGCCTACACCCTCACAACAACAACAACAACAACAGGTAAAAGCATACATCCTCACAACAACAACAACAAGAACAACAACCTCACAGAGTGACCAGATCGAGGACTTTGGTTTACAGAGTGGCCAGATCGAGGTTTTTTTTTTTAATTTTTTTAAAAAACTTTTTAAAAAAAATTTTTTTTAAGTTTTTTAAAACTTTTTTAAATTTTTTTTTAAAAATTTTTTTTTTAATTTTTTTAAAAACTTTTTTTTTAATTTTTGAAAAAATTTATTTATTTTTTTTTGAATTTTTTGGAAATTTTTGTTCTAGGATGGCAACCCTGGTGGTAGATTCCGGTGGCAACCCTGGTGGTCTGGCAGACGGACAGACGGCTAACGGACTGGCGGCTAGCGGCTGACGGTCGCGGTGGCAGCACGCTAAGCAGAGGCTGCGTAAGCAGAAGTAGTGTTGTAGTTGTTTTTTTATTTTTTATTTTTGCTTCGTTTTTGAGACGCTGCCCCAGAAGTATAGTAAAACTTAATGTTAACATTAAGGGAGCGGTTCAAGCTGTGGCTCGCATCCACGGTCTGAAGCGCGGAGTTGTTATTTTAAGAAGTATGAAACTCGCCTTATTGTTCTTGTTGTTGTTGTAGTTTTTATTTTAATTGCTTGGTTTCGAATTGTGGCTTGACTCGAATTTGTCAGGAAAATTATGCGGAACTGAACCGAACATGATCGAACAGAGACGGATCTCTTCGTTATCTTAATTTCACTTTTGTTAATATGTTCTTTTTTTCTTTTTATCTTATAAGGGCTTCAGCTCGAATATGAAAGATCTGAAATTTATAATCCAACTTCATTCATCTGAATGTAGCAGTGAACAGTTGTTAAATTTTAAAGTTAAAATTTTGACAAAATATTTTAAAAGAGTCTAAAATTTAAATATAAAAAGGAAGGTTTTAAAAAGTGCACAAAACATTATAAAAAGTGAAAACATTTTTAAAAATTGACAACAAAAAAAGTGTAAAACTTAAATATAAAACTTAAATAAAGAAAGTTTTAAAAAAGTAAAGAGAAAGTGTGCAGAATATTATAAAAAGCGAAAACATTTTAAAAAGTGAGCAAAACAGTAAATGTAGAATATATTTAAAAAAAAAATAAAAAAACTTCAATAAAAAATTTTAAAAAGTGCACAGAACATTTAAAGAAAGTGAAAACATTTTTAAAATTGAAAACAGAATTGTAAAACTTAAATATAAAAAGTAAATAAAAAGTATGCAGAACATTAAAAAGAGAAAGTGTGCAGAAAATTATAAAAAAACATTATAAAAAAGCGAAAAAAAGCGTAAATTTAAATATAAAAAGTAAATAAAAAGTATACAGAACAATGAAAAGAGAAAGTGTACAGAACATAAAAAGCAAAAACATTTTAAAAAGTGAGCAAAAACAGTAAATGTAGAAAATATTTACAAAAGAAATAAAAAAATTATAAAAAAAATTTTAAATAGCCTACAGAACAGTTTACAAAGTGAAGTACTTCAATTAAAAAGTAAAATTGAAGTAAAAACTTATATTAGAAAATAATTATAATAAAAAAAACAAAAAACGCAACAACAGCAATAGCAACCAAAACAACAACAACAACAACAACAACAATAACAACAACGACAAAAGTAGCAGTTTGTGAGGTAAATAAATTTAAAATCAAATATTTATTAATTAATAATTAATAATTAAATACTAATATAGGCATAAGGTTGAAAGATAAAATTTTGTTTTTCTCTATATATTTGATATATTGCATTCAATTACCATTTTTGTACTGTGCATCGCAGGTATCAGGCAACAGCTTGAATAAATTTCTCATTCAATCTTGAATCGTTACATAGATTTTCCAAACTTTTGTCATAATGTTTTGCTTCGTTTATAGTGAGTTTGGTTCTTTATTTCGTACAACGATAAGGATTATAAGCCTATCGCAAGCACAAATAAACAGTATATATATATATATATATATATATATATATATATATATATATATATATATATATATATATATATATATATATATATATATATATATATATATATATATATATATATATATATATATATATATATATATATATATATATATATATATATATATATATATAAAGATATTTTTACTGTAAAATTTTTATTATACATAATATTTTTTTACAGCTTTACAGGATCGTAAGTTTTTAATATTGTATATCTCTTAATTTACAGCATCAGCAACAACAAGAAGAACAACAACAACAACCACAGGAACAACAACAAGAACAACAACAACAGCAATAGCAACCAAAACAACAACAACAATAACAACAACAAAAGTAGTAGCATCAACATCGCCGACACCACCATCTTCGCCATCACCGACACCTCCGACACCACCATCACCACCATCACCACCATCACCACCATCACCACCATCACCACCATCGCCACCATCGCCACCATCGCCACCATCGTCACCATCACCGACACCTCCACCGTCACCACCGACACCACCGACACCTCCATCGTCACCATTACCGACACCTCCACCGTCACCACCGACACTTCCACCGTCACCACCACAACTTCCATGACTACCAACGGCAACAGTAACAACAACAACATTGCCGCCACCGTCAGAACCGTTACCAACAATATTTATAACAAAAACAACATGAAAGGCTTCCTATGTATTGAATGTCAACAGCGCTTCGGCTTGAAGCACAATCTTAAGCGTCATGTTGAAGACAAATTTGAGAAGCGGGTATTCGAATGCAATGATTGCAAAAAGAAATTTACCCGACGCGACAACCTTGAGCGCCATAAAGTTATAAAACACCCTCAACCATCAACATCAGCAGCAGCAGCAACAGCAACATTAATACCAGCACAAGTGTGTTGTCCCAATCGTAACGAAAACGTCTTACAAAAAGATTGGGCCCATCATGTTCGAACCAACAAACATAAAAAGAATCGTTGGGTCCCAATAAACAAACATTTAAAATTAATAAAGTCTGCCTTTAATGGCAGAATTGAGACATATGTGATGGAGAATGATGATGAGGGTTTGCTCCTACCGGAGCTGTTTTTTAAAAAGGCTGAGGAGGTAGTTTGGCAAATGTTATTAATGAAACACAGCATATAAATTAAATATGGCGATATATGCTGAGTATGTTAAAATAAATAATGATGATGAAATGATTGTTGAAATTAAATCATTTCAATCGAAAATGATAATGGTAAACCGGGCCGAAGAGTTGGCAAACATCTATAATGATATGCACGACCAGCTACGGGAAAAAATGTCTGAGTTCCAAGAGAGGGACAGTGGCTGGTCGTTGGTTAAAATATGCCACTTGGAGGTCAACGTCAACCAATACCGGCCACTGAAGGGATCTTAATTTATACCTCTCGCGAAGAAGCTTCAAAATAAACGTGCATGTGTAAACATCATGAACGAGGATGTCTTTTGCTTCAAGTGGGCGACTATTTCAGCCATGTGTCCCTCAGCACAACACACAGAAAGATGTTCCAGTTAAAATGTAACCAACATTGAAGAGAATGTAATAGTATTGGAAAATGGTGTGTCGTTGAATTTCAACGCATTAACGTTCCCGCTGCCGTTAAATCAAATCTCCCTATTCGAAGAAATAAATCCACACATTAGTGTGAATGTGTTTGGATATGATGAGGAGATCGGGAGCATCGTGGGACCTTATTACTCCACCAAGCAGGAGAAGTCCTCTCACATCAACCTTCTGATGATTCAGGAGGAGGAGCGGTCCCACTATGTATGGATCAAAAATATATCAAGGTAATTTAAATTAAACTAATAATAATTTTCATAACACTATTTTTGTATTTTCCCTCTTTTCTTTACAGATTATTGATGAGTCAGCAGACGGTGGATAAAGGCAGAGCATATTTCTGCAACAGCTGCCTGCAGTACTCGCGCAATGCGACTACTGCAGAGCAGCACAAAGAGGCGTGCAAAAAGCTGTTTAGCTGTTCTTAGAAAGCTTTGCTTCGCAACACTTGCCGGAGTCGAATTAGTGGAATGCGAAAAAGTTCCCTTTCCCTTCCTCTCCCACTGTACCCCATTCCACCAGTAGCCAATCATGAAAAAAGAGATTGACCTCTTAAGGGCTACTGCTAGAATCTGATATAAAAAAAAAAAAAAAAAAAAGGTGGTGACGGTGATGACTAAGAAGGAGGAGGCATCACTTAGTTTTATACACTTAGAACGTAAGTTAGATGTACCATTTGTTATATATGCAGATTTTGCATATTAAGAAATGTAGATAGTAGTGTAGATGTAAGTTTAAATAGTAGTAATGTGCAGAAGCACATACCAATAGCTTTTAGTTACTTCATAGTTTGTAAGTATAACAGTAATTTTAATAAGTTTGTAATATATTCGGGTGAGGATGCCCCCACTAAATTTATTCAAAGTTTGGTGGGGAATTGTAAAGATATTTTCAACAATTATTTGAGTGTCGTGAGGTCTATGACTGCCTTGGGTCCGGCAGAACTCAGACATCAGTCTGAGTACAATGTCTGTCACATTTGTGAACAGACATTGGGGGCCGATAGGGTGGCAGATCATTGCCATTTAACGGGAAAGTATAGGGGTCCATCACACAACGAGTGCTGAAATATCAATTTGAAATTTGAAATATCAAATTGCACACTTTTTCCCTATATTTTTTCACAATTTTTCTGGTTATGACTGCCACTTATTTATTAAGGAACTGAATTTATTTGAGGGGGATATAAAGGCAAAAATCTTATATCTCTCTTATAAATAAAGAGTTGTACGTATCCCTGTCGAAGAGGATACACGTAAGCGAAAAGAAGACCATTGAACTCAGATTCTTGGATTCTTTTCGCTTTATGGTTTCCAGTTTGGATACATTGGCGCAAAATCTTACACCTAATGATTTTCATGCAGTGCGCCGAATGTATGAAACGAATGTATGTGCGCCAAACGATGAAGAATTTAATCTTCTTAGGAGGAAAGGTGTATTCCCATATGAATACATGAATTCAGTTGATCGCCTACAAGAAACCAGCCTTCCTACTCGGGCTGATTTCTTCAGTCGATTAACTGGTACAGAATGTGCAGTGGAGGATTATGAGCATGCTCAAAGAGTTTGGCAAGTTTTGCAATTGTCAAACACTGAATGATTACATGATCCTCTATATGAAAACAGATGTACTTACTTCGTCAGACGTTTTTAAAAATTTCAGAAACGTGTGCAAAAATATTTACAATCTGGATCCCTGTCAGTACTACACGGCTCCAGGTTTGTCTTGGGATGCAATGTTGAAAACAACCAACATAGAACTGGAGCTGCTTACTGACGTTGATATATATCTTTTTGTACAGAAAGGCATACGGAGCGGCATTGTTCAATGTAGCAAGAGGCATGCAAAGGCAAATAATAAGTATATGACGGATTACGATTCAAGTAAGCCGTCAGAATACTTAATGTATTTGGATGCTAATAACATATACGGTTGGGAAATGTCGCAATATTTACCGTATAGGGGATTTGAACGGGTTGCTGACGTTAATAATTTTAGCGTCAACAGCATTCTTTCAATGCCAGAGGATTCATACACTGGGTTTATTTTTTAAGTAGACTTGGACTACCCTCAGAGTTTACATGACGCGCATAATGATTTACCATTTTGCGTGGAAAATAAAACTGTGGGTAGCTCCAAGTGTAAAAAGTTGATTGCTGATTTAAACAACAAGACTAATTATATAATTCATTATAAAAATTTACAGCAATGCCTTCAAAATGGTTTAATTTTAAAGAAAGTCCACAAGGCATTGAAGTTTAAACAGTCTTGTTGGTTAAAACAATATATCTACTTAAATAACCATCACCGCAGTTTATCCAGAAATACTTTTGAAAATAATTTCTTTAAACTGCTAAACAATGCGGTGTACGGGAAAACAATGGAAAATGTTGATAAACGGAAAGATGTCAAGATTGTGAATAGCTGGGAAAGTCGAGGAAAGCGATTGGGAGTTCGCGCACTAATTGCTAAACCCAATTTTCATAGCTCTTCACAATTCACAGAAGACATGATTGCGATTCAAATGAGTATGATTCGCACCGTTTATAACAAGCCCATTTATTTGGGATTTTCGGTGCTTGAATTGTCAAAGTGGAAGACGTATAACTTCCACTATGACTTCATGCTACGGAAATTCCAACAAAGTCTTGCATTGAACTATATGGATACAGATTCATTCATATATTCAATCAAGACTCTAGATTTTTATAGGGATATTCGAGATGATATCGAATCAAAATTTGATATATCTGAATATCCGGAGGACAATGTCTATAATTTTCCCCTTAGGAATGCCAAAGTCCTCGGTATGATGAAGGATGAGTGTAAGGGGAAAATAATGAGCGAGTTCATAGGCCTCCGCACAAAAATGTAAATAGCCATTGTAAATAATAAAGAAATAAAAAAGGCTAAGGGAGTAAAAAAATTAGTATTAGATAGGTTAAGTCTTAGTGATTATAGGTATTGTCTAGTAAATAAGAATATAGTTTATGGGGATATGTATATATTCAGAAGTAAGATGCATCAAATATATACTCAGTTAATTCATAAGATAGCTTTAAGTTCTAGTGACGATAAGCGATACATTAGAAGTGATGGAATCAACACTTATGCGTGGGGCCATCATAAAATAGAATTAGAAATTGAATTAGATATAGATGAAGACATTTTTGTCAATTTAAACTATTAATAATTAAATATAATTTTTAAATAATAAGTATAAAATATATTATCATTTAAAATAAAATAATTTAATTTTGTAAATAAATTTTTATTAATGTATATATATTATTGTAAATAAATTTTTATAAACTTAAATATAAATATAGATATTAAGAAAACAATTGTTAGGTTAAGAAATTTTATAAATAAAAACTTATATATGAAATTACAAACATTTCCTTTTTATTTATTGAATCGCACAACATCCATTATGGGCATGACTCATTTTTTGTAGTAAGTATGTATGTTGTAAAATTTCAAAGTTGCTGCAGCTCATTTCTTCGACGTTAATTACGGGCACGTTTAAAATTTCTTCAACCCATTTGGATTTTTCAGCTCCCTTAACATATACGGGTGTGTTTTTAAGATTTTGCTTCACGAAATATTTTACGCTGCTAAAGTCGATGAAGCCATCATTCCATGTGAAACCATGATGATTATTATATAACCACTGTACTTGTTTTTGGGACTGACGTGTTAATTTGTTAAATCCATATGGCGGTTTCATAATAAAATTCTGGTACTCATTAAAGCTGAAGGTAACTGCCAACTCTTTAACAATAAATTCATTAAAATTGCCTTTGAAGCCCTGCACATCCAGAGTAATAAATTTGTATTTAGACGACTTTTTTAATTTCACCAGTCGTTGGTGTATATTCAATTATTTTATCGTGTACAATAAGCTGATATATTGGCTGGAATATTCTTTGATGTCTTAAATTCAATTCTAATATCAATTGGTCCACTTTTAATAGCTTCGTTTTGACGACTAACATCCACCACAATTATCGGTGCAGTATCTTTGAAATCTTCAGGCAGCAGCAGTGCTTGAGATTCACGAGTAAAATAGCTTTGTTGAAATTTTGTGTACATATCATACAGCAGAGTATAACGATTACGATCAAAATTCAGGTTGAGGTCATCATAGGGATATATATCAGAATTTAAGTGCACTTTAACACCAATTAAATGACAATGTTGAAACTTGTTGTCCTTTCGAAAAAGAATCAGTATAAAACGTGGTCTTTCATTTTGTGTAGACAATTTAACGTTCCACAGATGGTTGGTTCCTTGAGTAAGTAGCGGATTGAATTGACAATACCAACTGCGGAATGCTATTGATATAGGTTGACCGCTTTGGATTATTTGAAAGAGTTGTAGCTAATATATGAAGAGTTGTAGCTAATATATGTAGCTCATATGAACCGACAGGAATTTTAATTGTATGGTCTCCATTATGAAATAAACTATTTTCATAGTCGACGTTTGGTATGGTGTTGTAACTATGACAGTCGACCAGACCACATACAAACTTATTATCTAAATCTATAGGTGAAAAGTAATCAGCTGATAAAATGGATTTGTTTCCAATTAAAGTAAGAGTTATTTACATTTTGAATGTTGATTAACTAATGAAATGAAAACACACACAAACAATCTCTCTTGTTTTAAGAACTTTCTCCACGAGGTAGTGTAACGAAACTTTTCCCTCTCTGGCCAGGGTATGTGACTCAGCCGAGTCCAGGATCCGTCCAGTTATTTATTTGATTGAGACACAAGGCGTCCTTCAATGAATTCTCTCTTTTATTAATTTCTAGATTAATTCAATAATTCGTAATTCTAATTCAACAATTAAGCTTATATAAAATATTTGGAAATGGTCTTAAAATGTATAAATGGGTACAAAATAGATGTATGGCCTCTGATAGCCTTCACAGGTGGACGCTGTGGTGGAAGAACCTGTCCCCGCTCCACTGGGGTACGAGCGAACGGGGTGTTGGCCGCGGGAGTACAACTCCACAAGGCGACGTACTAATGAGAAACGTTGGGCCGCGGGAGTACAACTCCACAGGCGACGCTCTGATGCGAACTGTTGGCCGCGGGAGTACAACTCCACAGGCGACGTGCTAATGTGAGTGTTGGCCGCGGGAGTACAACTCCACAAGGCGACGTGCTGATGAGAATCGTTGGGCCGCGGGAGTACAACTCCACAGGCGACGCTCTGATGCGAACTGTTGGCCGCGGGAGTACAACTCCACAGGCGACGTGCTAATGTGAGTGTTGGCCGGGGGAGTACAACTCCACAAAGCGATGTGCTAATGAGAAACGTTGGGCCGCGGGAGTACAACTCCACAGGCGACGCTCTGATGCGAACTGTTGGCCGCGGGCGTACAACTCCACAGGCGACGTGCTAATGAGAAACGTTGGGCCGCGGGAGTACAACTCCACAGGCGACGCTCTGATGCGAACTGTTGGCCGCGAGGCCCTGTTGGCGTCGACGTTGTGGCTCTGCCGAAGTCGAGGCTCTGCTGGCGTCGACGTTGTGGCTCTGCCGAAGTCGAGGCTCTGCTGGCGTCGACGTTGTGGCTCTGCCGAAATCGAGGCTCTGCTGGCGTCGGCGTTGTGGCTCTGCCGAAATCGAGGCTCTGCTGGCGTCGGCGTTGTGGCTCTGCCGAAATCGAGGCTCTGCTGTCGTCGACGTTGAAATGACTTACCGAAGATAGACTTCCAAAAGACCACTGTCCAGGCCGGGAGTTCACGACAAAAAGCCTCGATTCCTCGTGGTGAAGCGCCTTTTATAGTGACGATGGTATTCCTACGCGCTTATTGTAAGAAGCTTGTTGTCTCTTTCTTGCCTGCGTGGTCATATCTGTGGTCGAGCTCTCTCGATCCACTCAGGCGATGGTGCTACTTTCTAACAACTCTCAGTTTTTGTCAAATCTCTTTTCTATTTTGCCGTTCGTTACATACATATTAATATGCAGAAACGGTAGTTTGCAATTTATCTACCATATATTCCGGGTATATATATATATTATATATATAAGTAGAAAATTTACAAGTAACAGAATTATGTGGGGAAGAAATTAAGTTGGGCTTAATTTGTTCCTGACATCTCCCTCTTACTTTATCGAGGGGGTGGTGGCGACGACGATCCTATCCGTCCGCGTGATCTTTATGTCATAGCGGATGCCCCAGCTGCCACGAGCCAGCTTGATGGCGTTCCTGGCTCGCTTCCTCCGCTTAATGTCCTGGACCTCGTACTTTGAATGAATGTGAAATGTTTTCTTTTCGCAGCGATCTCCGCAAGTTGTGTTAACGAGGGATCCCATTATTTCGTGTATAGTTGCTTTCTTCGCACTTCGGTACTGAAAATCCCCTGTTTATTTTCTTATTATTCGTATAAAATAGTTACTTAATAAATCGGAATATTTTAGATTTCATGCAATTCTTATATAATAATGCTTTGCTGTGGCTTCTTTCTGTTATTTAAATATTATGTATTTATAGAAAGGGAGTTACCATGACCTCGCTGTGTTCTTCCTATTCTGCCGTGGTTGCATGCGTCGGCCGTGGGAGCTGCGTCGGTGGGTACGCTTTTGAGCTCGCTGATGTGTGCTGTCTTCGTCTTCTTGGAGGCACTATTTACTTCTTGGAGTTGTACAATCAACGGGGATGTGAACGCGATTACCTTGTAGGGGCCATCATATTTTGGTGCCAATTTGGCTGCAAAGCTGTCGGCGGCCTTCGAGAGCGGATGGGTTCGTTTAAGGACGAGCTGCCCAATATTCGGTGTCCAGTGGCGTCGGCGCAAGTTGTAATGACGAGCCTGATCGGAGGCGGCTTGGGTCAGTCTTTTCCTGACGATCGCAAATATTTCTGTGAGTCGCTTGGCCTTGTTATCCGCCTCCTCGGGCGATTGTCCCGAGCCAAATGTTTTCTGGCTCGGGACAAATAATAATAAAGATAGATCCCGGCAATATAATAATAAAGATCCCGGCAACCGCAGCTCTCGTCCTTGCGTGAGATAGGCAGGACTATAGCCAGTTACATCCGATCTGCTTGAATTCAGGGCCAGTGTAATTTCGGGAATCAACTCGTCCCAGGCGTTCTGTTGTCCATCAGCGAATTGGGCGATCATGGTCTTCAAAGTTCTGTTTGCTCGTTCCGCTGGGTTCTCTTGTGGGGTGTATGGGGCTGTATACTGGTGCTTGGCTCCTATTTCTGTGAGAAAGCTTTCGAACGCTCGGCTCGTGAACTGGACGCCGTTGTCTGAAATTAAAACTTTTGGGGTGCCGTAACGGGCCAGTATCCTCTCTCGGAAAGCCTTTATAAGATTTGGCGTTGAGGCTTTGCGCAGTGGTACGGCTTCAATCCACTTCGAGAACCTGTCGAAAAATACTAGAATCTTATTATTACCGTGCTTTGACCGGGGAAGTGGTCCAATGAAGTCCGTGCAAACGTTGGCCCACGGCTCATCGGCGATTTGACTCAGCATTTTCCCAGCCTTCAGTTGTTGGTCCACTTTGAACTTCTGGCATGATTCACATCGTTGCACAAAGTTTTTGATGTCTCGCGACATGCCTGGCCAGTAGTATCTTTCCATGATCCTGGCGGTGGTCTTCCGAATTCCTAAGTGGCCTGCGCTGGGAAGACTGTGGTTCTCGTATAACACACGTTGGCGGAGGAAGCTGGGGACGCACATCTTCCACGGGGTGCATTCCTCGTCGTATTCGCGTTGCGCTATGTGCCTGTACAGATTCCCATCCTGCTCGAGGAAATCTGGGTATTTCTCGGGGTTGTCGTGAATAGCGGCTATCTTCTTTTCTAACCAAGGACACTTCTTACACTTTTCTTCGTCAATTCCTGTGCGGCGGACGGTGTCTACCGGTTGTCGCGACAATGCGTCGGCCACTGCGTTGAGTTTCCCTCTTCTGTATTGGACGTCGAACCTATATTGCTGCAGTTCTAACGCCCACCTTGCGATCCGGCCCGATGGATTCTCTATCGAATTGAGCCACTTAAGGGAGAGATGGTCTGTAACCACCGTAAACTGGTACCCCTCGAGGTAGTACCGCATTTTCCTGATGCCCCATATGATCGCCAAGCACTCCTTTTCCGTAGTGGTGTAATTTTGTTCGGCTGGGTTGAGGCGGCGACTGGCATAGGCGATTACCGCTTCTCTCCCATCGTCGTCTTGCGTTAACACGGCTCCCAGGCCGACCTCGCTGGCGTCAGTTTGGAGGATAAATCGCTTGGTGAAGTCCGGACAGGTCAGGACTGGTGCATTGACAAGCATTCCTTTCAGCTTATCGAAGGCCTTCTGTTGTTCGTCTTGCCACTTCCAATGTCTGCCCTTTTTCAGCAGAGTGGTCATCGGGTGTACTACAGTTGCGAATTCTGGTACAAATCGGCGATACCAGGACGCAATTCCCAGGCACTGTCGCAGTTCGCGTACTTTGGAGGGTGGTTTCAGCGTCTTGATGGCGGAAATTTTGTCTGGGTCCGTTTCGATGCCGCGTTCACTTACCACGTGTCCCAAATACTTAGTGTGCTTTTTGAAGAACTCACATTTCTCTGGGTTCAATTTCAGGTTCGCCGACCGCAACCTTCGGAAGACTTCCTGCAGGTGGCCCACGTGTTCCTCCACTGAGCTGCTTGTAACTATAATGTCATCCAGATATGTGAAAGCATGTGGTTCTAAGTCAGGTCCAATGACTTTATCCAACGCCCTCTGGAATGTCGCCGGAGCAGAATGGAGGCCGAATGGCATGACCTTCCATTGGAAGAGGCCTCGCCCCGGGACCGTAAATGCTGTGTACTTCTTGCTGTCGTTTTCCATTGGTATTTGCCAATACCCGTTTTTAAGGTCCAGGCTGCTGATAACCTTTGCATTTCGTAGCCGGTCGAGTATGTAATGTATACGCGGAAGTGGATACGCGTCAGGAATTGATCTGTCGTTTAGCTGCCGGTAGTCAATGCAGAGTCTCCAAGTGCCTGTTTTCTTTTTGACCAGCACTATCGGGGCACTATAGGCACTGTGTGAAGGCTCGATGCCGCTCATCTTTCATGGCAATCTTGTGCGACGTAATGTTGCATGTTCCTTGTACCTCATTGAATTTCGCGAGTTCGTGCCGCAGGAAATGATCGATGATCAGCGCTGGAGGGTCCTCCTCCTTGAGAGCCGTGGACGTCCACTCCTCTCGCCGTTTCTGTCCGTGTGTCTCTCGCAGAGTGACCGTCTGTCCGCCGCAGCTGATGACGGCCCCAGCCTTCGCCAAGAAGTCCAGGCCCAGAAGCAAATCGTCCGATGCCCCGGCCATAATCAACAGCTCCACATCGATCTCACATGTGCCGAGTTTGATTCTTACCTGGAGGCATTCGTTGGTCATCCTTCGTGTGTTGTCGGCTAGGCGAATGTAGTTGGTAGAAGTAGTTCGGCTCACCGGAAGACCGAGCTTCTGCACAAAAGCTTGGCTGGCAAAGCTCCTTGTCGCTCCCGTGTCCAACACCGCTCTTTTCTTGAGGTGTTCCACTATGACTTCTGCAGTTAAATGAGTACTGTCGTGGTGTAGGAGGCTTAGTTGACCCGGCGAGGTCCTGCCTGGCGTGGTCCGTCCTCGTTTCCCGGGGGAGGTCGTTGGCAGCATTCGATAGTGCGGAGTCCGCGACGTCCGCAAGTCCAACAAAACAGGATACGGCGGTTGTGACAATACCGTTCCGTGTGGCCGTCTTGCCCGCATCGTCGACATGCAGTGGCTGGGTTTATACTCACTTCGGCCGGGGGTGCCAGCTGTCGATGCGTCACTTCTCGCTCACGTGGCCGGTGGTTTGTGGGTTCCGGTTGCCGTCCATGTATTTCTTCAAGGTCCTCTGCTAGAACGATGAGTTCCTCAAAGCTCATGAAGTCGCGCCGTTTCACGTAAAGTTGCACGTCTTTCCGCGCGTTTCGATAGAGGCGCTCAAGCTTCTCCTCCTCGGCCCAGTTGACATGACGCATAGCGTCGTACAGGTCGAGCACGTAGTCCTTGAAGGGTTCGTCTGGTTTTTGGTGCCGGTTACGTATGTGGTCCTCGAGTCCCTCGAAATAACGGGTGGACAGAAAGAATTTCAAAAACGCCGTTTTGAATTGACCCCAGGTTTGCCAATCCATTACTCTGTTGCGGAACCAGATCAGAGCTCGGTCTCGAAGAAGTTCCGGCATTGTCCTTGGTAGCAAGTCTCGGCTTATCCCATACGCGGTGGCCACTTCTTCCAACCTTTCGATAAACGCGAGAGGATCGCGACCACCGTCATATCTAACTGACCACTTTCGCACTTTGTCCATGACGTCGGCGTGATCTGTCGTGCGTTCCCTCGACGGTGGCCCGCATTCACCCCCTTGACTTGCTTTTGAAATGGTGGTGGGCAGTTCCAGAGTTTCCACTGTTTCGGGCTGATGCGTCTGTGCCGTCCCCATTCGGTGCGGGGACTTCGCTTGCTGGTGAATCCTTTCCAGTTGTTCTAATCGCGCCGTGACCTTTTCGTCGTCCTTCGAGTCTCATGCAAACGTGGCCAGCCGTTTTCTTAAATCCTCGACGGTTCCACCTTCGTCGAGTTCAAATTCCTTCGCGTAAGTTACTAGCTCGTCCTTGCGTAATGCGTAAATCCAGGCGATCTTCATGGCGTGCGTCTTCTTACGGCACTCTGTGATGAGTTATTTCGATGTTCGTGTCTCGTCGAGATGTTGGAAGCCTTAAGGTCCCTGCTCGGGCGCCACTGTAACGAAACTTTTCCCTCTCTGGGCAGGGTATGTGACTCAGCCGAGTCCAGGATCCGTCCAGTTATTTATTTGATTGAGACACAAGGCTTCCTTCAATGAATTCTCTCTTTTATTAATTTCTAGATTAATTCAATAATTCGTAATTCTAATTCAACAATTAAGCTTATATAAAATATTTGGAAATGGTCTTAAAATGTATAAATGGGTACAAAATAGATGTATGGCCTCTGATAGCCTTCACAGGTGGACGCTGTGGTGAAAGAACCTGTCCCCGCTCCACTGGGGTACGAGCGAACGGGGTGTTGGCCGCGGGAGTACAACTCCACAAGGCGACGTACTAATGAGAAACGTTGGGCCGCGGGAGTACAACTCCACAGGCGACGCTCTGATGCGAACTGTTGGCCGCGGAAGTACAACTCCACAGGCGACGTGCTAATGTGAGTGTTGGCCGCGGGAGTACAACTCCACAAGGCGACGTGCTGATGAGAATCGTTGGGCCGCGGGAGTACAACTCCACAGGCGACGCTCTGATGCGAACTGTTGGCCGCGGGAGTACAACTCCACAGGCGACGTGCTAATGTGAGTGTTGGCCGCGGGAGTACAACTCCACAAAGCGACGTGCTAATGAGAAACGTTGGGCCGCGGGAGTACAACTCCACAGGCGACGCTCTGATGCGAACTGTTGGCCGCGGGAGTACAACTCCACAGGCGACGTGCTAATGAGAAACGCTGGGCCGCGGGAGTACAACTCTACAGGCGACGCTCTGATGCGAACTGTTGGCTGCGAGGCCCTGTTGGCGTCGACGTTGTGGCTCTGCCGAAGTCGAGGCTCTGCTGGCGTCGACGTTGTGGCTCTGCCGAAGTCGAGGCTCTGCTGGCGTCGACGTTGTGGCTCTGCCGAAATCGAGGCTCTGCTGGCGTCGGCGTTGTGGCTCTGCCGAAATCGAGGCTCTGCTGGCGTCGACGTTGAAATGACTTACCGAAGATAGACTTCCAAAAGACCACTGTCCAGGCCGGGAGTTCACGACAAAAAGCCTCGATTCCTCGTGGTGAAGCGCCTTTTATAGTGACGATGGTATACCTACGCGCTTACTGTAAGAAGCTTGTTGTCTCTTTCTTGCCTGCGTGGTCGTATCTGTGGTCGAGCTCTCTCGATCCACTCAGGCGATGGTGCTACTTTCTAACAACTCTCAATTTTTGTCAAATCTCTTTTCTACTTTGCCGTTCGTTACATACATATGCAGAAACGGTAGTTTGCAATTTAATTACCATATATTCCGGGTATATATATATATATATATATATTATATATATAAGTAGAAAATTTACAAGTAACAGAATTATGTGGGGAAGAAATTAAGTTGGGCTTAATTTGTTCCTGACAGTAGGTGTTGGGATATTTTGTTTTCAGTAGTTAAGTTTCGTAGAATCCTCCTCTAATTGCATTTCCCTAGTAGTCTTCAAGAATATACGTTGTGGGGTTTGTAATTCTTATATTTTTAATTTTAAAAATCTCTTTAGTCCAATTCGGTGTATAGCCTTTTTCTATGCTTTTTCTTATAGTATTTGTCAATCAAATTTTTATAATTATCAATCCATCGATACGATCCATGGTAACTAAATTAGAATAATGATTAACCACAAGAATAATGATTATCTATAATAAAAGCGGTTATATAGGTCCATATTCATTCACTTCTACCGTACCACTTGGACTAACAAGGTCGCAGAAGTCGCAGACAACACTTGACACTATACAACGTAAACAGCAGACGTTTGTAAATAAAGAGTTTTTAAAATCTTTGGGTTTCAAACTAAAGAAAAACTAAATTAAAATGAGTCAAATACTTGATGTTATACAAAAACCACTATATGATGACTCATATAAAAGCAACGATGAGATAAGGATAGTATTTCAAAATCAAGATCTATTCGTTTTACCCAGAGAAAGTATAATTTATATTGAAGGTAGGGTCACCTTGGAGAATGGAAATGTGACTTCCAATGCCAAATTAAAAAATAAATGCATGACATTCTTGTTTGATGAAATTCGCTATGAGATTAATGGATTGGAAATTGATCGTACCCGTCACTTGGGTGTAAATAGAAAAGTGAAAAATTATGTCTCTTTGAATCCGACCGAAAGTAATATACTGAAAAATGCTGGTCGGTTTTCGAAGAATGCACTTGAAATAAAGGATGGATATTTTAATTTTTGTATACCACTAAAAATGCTACTGGGATTTGCTGAAGACTTTAGTAAAATTATCTTAAATGCTAAACATGAACTTGTACTACTACTTTCATATTCGGATGAAAATGCTGTTTATTCAACCGTTGCAAACGAAAAATGAATATGACTGAATATAACTGCTATTATATGGAAAATGAATATGACTGAATAAAACTGCTATTATATGAATATAACTGCTATTATATGGAAAATTCCGCATGCACAATTAGCTGATTAGCTACAACTCTTTCAAATAATCCAAAGGGGTCAACCTATATCAATAGCATTCCGCAGTTGGGATTGTCAATTCAATCCGCTACTTACTCAAGGAACCAACCATCTGTGGAACGTTAAATTGTCTACCACGTTTTATACTGATTGTTTTTCGAAAGGACAACAAGTTTCAACATTGTCATTTAATTGGTGTTAAAGTGCACTTAAATTCTGATATATATCCCTATGATGACCTCAACCTGAATTTTGATCATAATCGTTATACTCTGCTGTATGATATGTACACAAAATTTCAACAAAGCTGTTTTACTCGTGAATCTCAACCACTGCTGCTGCCTGAAGATTTCTAAGATACTGCACCGATAATTGTGGTGGATGTTAGTCGTCAAAACGAAGCTATTAAAAGTGGACCAATTGATATTAGAATTGAATTTAAGACATCAAAGAATATTCCAGCCAATATATCAGCTTATTGTATACGATAAAATAATTGAATATACACCAACGACTGGTGAAATTAAAAAAGTCGTCTAAATACAAATTTATTACTCTGGATGTGCAGGGCTTCAAAGGCAATTTTAATGAATTTATTGTTAAAGAGTTGGCAGTTACCTTCAGCTTTAATGAGTACCAGAATTTTATTATGAAACCGCCATATGGATTTAACAAATTAACACGTCAGGCCCAAAAACAAGTACAGTGGTTATATAATAATCATCATGGTTTCACATGGAATGATGGCTTCATCGACTTTAGCAGCGTAAAATATTTCGTGAAGCAAAATCTTAAAAACACACCCGTATATGTTAAGGGAGCTGAAAAATCCAAATGGGTTGAAGAAATTTTAAACGTGCCCGTAATTAACGTCGAAGAAATGAGCTGCAGCAACTTTGAAATTTTACAACATACATACTTACTACAAAAAATGAGTCATGCCCATAATGGATGTTGTGCGATTCAATAAATAAAAAGGAAATGTTTGTAATTTCATATATAAGTTTTTATTTATAAAATTTCTTAACCTAACAATTGTTTTCTTAATATCTATATTTATATTTAAGTTTATAAAAATTTATTTACAATAATATATATACATTAATAAAAATTTATTTACAAAATTAAATTATTTTATTTTAAATGATAATATATTTTATACTTATTATTTAAAAATTATATTTAATTATTAATAGTTTAAATTGACAAAAATGTCTTCATCTATATCTAATTCAATTTCTAATTCTATTTTATGATGGCCCCACGCATAAGTGTTGATTCCATCACTTCTAATGTATCGCTTATCGTCACTAGAACTTAAAGCTATCTTATGAATTAACTGAGTATATATTTGATGCATCTTACTTCTGAATATATACATATCCCCATAAACTATATTTTTATTTACTAGACAATACCTATAATCACTAAGACTTAACCTATCTAATACTAATTTTTTTACTCCCTTAGCCTTTTTTATTTCTTTATTATTTACAATGGCTATTTACATTTTTGTGCGGAGGCCTATGAACTCGCTCATTATTTTCCCCTTACACTCATCCTTCATCATACCGAGGACTTTGGCATTCCTAAGGGGAAAATTATAGACATTGTCCTCCGGATATTCAGATGTATCAAATTTTGATTCGATATAATCTCGAATATCCCTATAAAAATCTAGAGTCTTGATTGAATATATGAATGAATCTGTATCCATATAGTTCAATGCAAGACTTTGTTGGAATTTCCGTAGCATGAAGTCATAGTGGAAGTTATACATCTTCCACTTTGACAATTCAAGCACCGAAAATCCCAAATAAATAGGCTTGTTATAAACGGTGCGAATCATACTCATTTGAATCGCAATCATGTCTTCTGTGAATTGTGAAGAGCTATGAAAATTGGGTTTAGCAATTAGTGCGCGAACTCCCAATCGCTTTCCTCGACTTTCCCAGCTATTCACAATCTTGACATCTTTCCGTTTATCAACATTTTCCATTGTTTTCCCGTACACCGCATTGTTTAGCAGTTTAAAGAAATTATTTTCTGGATAAACTGCGGTGATGGTTATTTAAGTAGATATATTGTTTTAACCAACAAGACTGTTTAAACTTCAATGCCTTGTGGACTTTCTTTAAAATTAAACCATTTTGAAGGCATTGCTGTAAATTTTTATAATGAATTATATAATTAGTCTTGTTGTTTAAATCAGCAATCAACTTTTTACACTTGGAGCTACCCACAGTTTTATTTTCCACGCAAAATGGTAAATCGTTATGCGCGTCATGTAAACTCTGAGGGTAGTCCAAGTCTACTTAAAAAATAAACCCAGTGGGATTGAAAGAATGCTGTTGACGCTAAAATTATTAACGTCAGCAACCCATTCAAATCCCCCATACGGTAAATATTGCGACATTTCCCAACCGTATATGTTATTAGCATCCAAATACATTAAGTATTCTGACGGCTTACTTGAATCGTAATCCGTCATATACTTATTATTTGCCTTTGCATGCCTCTTGCTACATTGAACAATGCCGCTCCGTATGCCTTTCTGAACAAAAAGATATATATCAACGTCAGTAAGCAGCTCCAGTTCTATCTTGGTTGTTTTCAACATTGCATCCCAAGACAAACCTGGAGCCGTGTAGTACTGACAGGGATCCAGATTGTAAATATTTTTGCACACGTTTCTGAAATTTTTAAAAACGTCTGACGAAGTAAGTACATCTGTTTTCATATAGAGGATCATGTAATCATTCAGTGTTTGACAATTGCAAAACTTGCCAAACTCTTTGAGCATGCTCATAATCCTCCACTGCACATTCTGTACCAGTTAATCGACTGAAGAAATCAGCCCGAGTAGGAAGGCTGGTTTCTTGTAGGCGATCAACTGAATTCATGTATTCATATGGGAATACACCTTTCCTCCTAAGAAGATTAAATTCTTCATCGTTTGGCGCACATACATTCGTTTCATACATTCGGCGCACTGCATGAAAATCATTAGGTGTAAGATTTTGCGCCAATGTATCCAAACTGGAAACCATAAAGCGAAAAGAATCCAAGAATCTGAGTTCAATGGTCTTCTTTTCGCTTACGTGTATCCTCTTCGACAGGGATACGTACAACTCTTTATTTATAAGAGAGATATAAGATTTTTGCCTTTATATCCCCCTCAAATAAATTCAGTTCCTTAATAAATAAGTGGCAGTCATAACCAGAAAAATTGTGAAAAAATATAGGGAAAAAGTGTGCAATTTGATATTTCAAATTTCAAATTGATATTTCAGCACTCGTTGTGTGCTGGACCCCTATACTTTCCCGTTAAATGGCAATGATCTGCCACCCTATCTGCCCCCAATGTCTGTTCACAAATGTGACAGACATTGTACTCAGACTGATGTCTGAGTTCTGCCGGACCCAAGGCAGTCATAGACCTCACGACACTCAAATAATTGTTGAAAATATCTTTACAATTCCCCACCAAACTTTGAATAAATTTAGTGGGGGCATCCTCACCCGAATATATTACAAACTTATTAAAATTACTGTTATACTTACAAACTTTGAAGTAACTAAAAGCTATTGGTATGTGCTTCTGCACATTACTACTATTTAAACTTACATCTACACTACTATCTACATTTGTTAATATGCAAAATCTGCATATATAACAAATGGTACATCTAACTTACGTTCTAAGTGTATAAAACTAAGTGATGCCTCCTCCTTCTTAGTCATCACCGTCACCACCTTTTTGCACGCCTCTTTGTGCTGCTCTGCAGTAGTCGCATTGTGCGAGTACTGCAGGCAGCTGTTGCAGAAATATGCTCTGCCTTTATGCCCCGTCTGCTGACTCATCAATAATCTGTAAAGAAAAGAGGGAAAATACAAAAATAGTGTTATGAAAATTATTATTAGTTTAATTTAAATTACCTTGATATATTTTTGATCCATACATAGTGGGACCGCTCCTCCTCCTGAATCATCAGAAGGTTGATGTGAGAGGACTTCTCCTGCTTGGTGGAGTAATAAGGTCCCACGATGCTCCCGATCTCCTCATCATATCCAAACACATTCACACTAATGTGTGGATTTATTTCTTCGAATCGGGAGATTTGATTTAACGGCAGCGGGAACGTTAATGTGTTGAAATTCAACGACACACCATTTTCCAATACTATTACATTCTCTTCAATGTTGGTTACATTATAACTGGAACATCTTTCTGTGTGTTGTGCTGAGGGACACATGGCTGAAATAGTCGCCCACTTGAAGCAAAAGACATCCTCGTTCATGATGTTTACACATGCACGTTTATTTTGAAGCTTCTTCGCGAGAGGTATAAATGAAGATCCCTTCAGTGGCCGGTATTGGTTGAGGTTGACCTCCAAGTGGCATATTTTAACCAACGACCAGCCACTGTCCCTCTCTTGGAACTCAGACATTTTTTCCCGTAGCTGGTCGTGCATATCATTATAGATGTTTGCCAACTCTTCGGCCCGGTTTACCATTATCATTTTCGATTGAAATGATTTAATTTCAACAATCATTTCATCATCATTATTTATTTTAACATACTCAGCATATATCGCCATATTTAATTTATATGCTATGTTTCATTAATAACATTTGCAGAGCAGCCAAAACTACCTCCTCAGCCTTTTTAAAAAACAGCTCCGGTATGAGCAAACCCTCATCATCATTCTCCATCACATATGTCTCAATTCTGCCATTAAAGGCAGACTTTATTAATTTTAAATGTTCGTTTATTGGGACCCAACAATTCTTTTTATGTTTGTTGGTTCGAACATGATGGGCCCAATCTTTTTGTAAGACGTTTTCGTTGCAATTGGGACAACACACTTGTGCTGGTATTAATGTTGCTGTTGCTGCTACTGTTGATGTTGATGACTGAGGGTGAGTTAAAGATGATGATGCTGCTAATGTTGAAGATGCTGCTGCTGCTGCTGATGTTGATGGTTGAAGGTGTTTTATAACTTTATGGCGCTCAAGGTTGTCGCGTCGGGTAAATTTCTTTTTGCAATCATTGCATTCGAATACCCGCTTCCCATGTTTGTCTTCAACATGACGCTTAAGATTGTGCTTCAAGCCGAAGCGCTGTTCACATTCAATACATAGGAAGCCTTTCATGTTGTTTTTGTTATAAATATTGTTGGTAACGGTTATGACGGTGGCGGAAATGTTGTTGTTGTTACTGTTGCCGTTGGTAGTCATGGAAGTAGTGGTGGTGACGGTGGAAGTGTCGGTGGTGACGGTGGAGGTGTCGGTGGAGGTGTCGGTAATGGTGACGATGGATGTGTCGGTGGTGTCGGTGGTGACGGTGGAGGTGTCGGTGATGGTGACGATGGTGGTGATGGTGGTGATTGTGGTGATTGTGGTGATGGTGGTGTCGGAGGTGTCGGTGATGGCGAAGATGGTGGTGTCGGCGATGTTGATGCTACTACTTTTGTTGTTGTTATTGTTGTTGTTGTTTTGGTTGCTATTGCTGTTGTTGTTGTTCCTGTGGTTGTTGTTGTTGTTGTTCTTCTTCTTCTTCTTCTTGTTGATGCTGTAAATTAAGAGATATACAATATTAAAAACTTACGATCCTGTAAAGCTGTAAAAAAATATTATGTATAATAAAAATTTTACAGTAAAAATATCTTTATATATATACTGTTTATTTGTGCTTGCGATAGGCTTATAATCCTTATCGTTGTACGAAATAAAGAACCAAACTCACTATAAACGAAGCAAAACATTATGACAAAAGTTTGGAAAATCTATATAACGATTCAAGATTTAATGAGAAATTTATTCAAGCTGTTGCCTGATACCTTCGATGCACAGTACAAAAATAGTAATTGAATGCAATATATCAAATATATAGAGAAAAACAAAATTTTATCTTTCAACCTTATGCCTATATTAGTATTTAATTATTAATTATTAATTAATAAATATTTGATTTTAAATTTATTTACCTCACAAACTGCTACTTTTGTCGTTGTTGTTATTGTTGTTGTTGTTGTTGTTGTTGTTTTGGTTGCTATTGCTGTCGTTGTGTTTTTTGTTTTTTTTTATTATAATTATTTTCTAATATAAGTTTTTACTTCAATTTTACTTTTTAATTGAAGTACTTCACTTTGTAAACTGTTCTGAGGGCTATTTAAAATTTTTTTATAATTTTTTTATTTCTTTTGTAAATATTTTCTACATTTTCTGTTTTTGTTCACTTTTTAAAATGTTTTTGCTTTTTATGTTCTGTACACTTTCTCTTTTCATTGTTCTGTATACTTTTTATTTACTTTTTATATTTAAATTTACACTTTTTTTTCGCTTTTTTATAATGTTTTTTTATAATTTTCTGCACACTTTCTTTTTTTAATGTTCTGCATACTTTTTATTTACTTTTTATATTTAAGTTTTACAATTCTGTTTTCAATTTTAAAAATGTTTTCACTTTCTTTAAATGTTCTGTGCACTTTTTAAAATTTTTTATTGAAGTTTTTTTATTTTTTTTTGTAAATATATTCTACATTTACTGTTTTGCTCACTTTTTAAAATGTTTTCGCTTTTTATAATATTCTGCACACTTTCTCTTTACTTTTTTAAAACTTTCTTTATTTAAGTTTTATATTTAAGTTTTACACTTTTTTTATCAATTTTTAAAAATGTTTTCACTTTTTATAATGTTTTGTGCACTTTTTAAAACCTTCCTTTTTATATTTAAATTTTAGACTCTTAAAATATTTTGTCAAAATTTTAACTTTAAAATTTAACAACTGTTCACTACACTACACTCAGATAGTACTACACTACATTCAGATACGGAATGAAGTTGGATTATAAATTTCAGATCTTTCATACTCGAGCTGAAACCCTTATAAGATAAAAAGAAAAAAAGAACATATTAACAAAAGTGAAATTAAGATAACGAAGAGATCCGTCTCTGTTCGATCATATTCGGTTCAGTTCCGCATAATTTTCCTGACAAATTCGAGTCAAGCCACAATTCGAAACCAAGCAATTAAAATAAAAACTACAACAACAACAAGAACAATAAGGCGAGTTTCATATTTCTTAAAATAACAACTCCGCGCTTCAGACCGTGGATGCGAGCCACAGCTTGAACCGCTCCCTTAATGTTAACATTAAGTTTTACTATACTTACTAACATTACTCCCTTAATGTTAACATTAAGTTTTACTTTACTATACTACTGGGGCAGCGTCTCAAAAACGAAGCAAAAATAAAAAATAAAAAAACAACTACAACACTACTTCTGCTTACGCAGCCTCTGCTTAGCGTGCTGCCACCGCGACCGTCAGCCGCTAGCCGCCAGTCCGTTAGCCGCCTGTCCGTCTGCCAGACCACCAGGGTTGCCACCGGAATCTACCACCACCCTAGAACAAAAATTTCCAAAAAATGCAAAAAAAAAATAAATAAATTTTTTCAAAAATTAAAAAAAAATTTTTTTAAAAAAGTTTTAAAAAAAATTAAAAAAAAAATTTTAAAAAAAATTAAAAAAGTTTTAAAAAACTTTACAAAATTTTTTTTAAAAAGTTTTTAAAAAATTAAAAAAACCTCGATCTGGCCACTCTGTAAACTCTGTCGATCTGGTCACTCTGTCCACCAAAATCCTCGATCTGGCCACTCTGTTCACCAAAATCCTCGATCTGGCCACTCTGTGAGGTTGTTGTTCTTGTTGTTGTTGTGAGGATGTATGCTTTTACCTGTTGTTGTTGTTGTTGTGAGGGTGTAGGCTTTTACCTGTTGTTGTTGTGAGGATTAATCCTCTTTTTCAAATGAGGATGTAAGCTTTTGCCTGTTGTTGTTGTGGATTAGAACCCGCATATTACTACTACTTGCGTCGCATTTCACTGCTCATCTGCTTAAATTTGTGGCAGTGATATACAAAATGATCTTGCGCACAAACAGGCCATGTCTGCACTGTTGCTGCGTAGGTGCGCAATTGACTGCGAATTGACTGCGAATTGACTGCTTCTGCTCTTTCTTCTGCTTGCTGCCATTTGATGTAATTTTGTTAGTATTATCTAATTCATTCACCGTTCCTTACAAGAAATCAAGAAATTGTTGAAAAGTTGTTGCTTCCGCTGACTTTTTAGACCTGTAACACAAAGATGCCGATACTTCATCAAGCTTTTTCTCCAAATTAAACAGTGATATTGTGTCCCATTGACTAACTGCATCGCCTATAACCCTCAGTGAGGATATGGAGTTTCTGGCTCACAGCTCCTCCTGTATATTTCGCAGGTGCCACCTCCAAAGGTGGATGTGTGTGAGTGTAAGAGTGAGACGGTGGGCGTAGTGTATGTAAGAGTGAGAAAGAGGATTGAAGGTTGGAAGTTGGCGGCTGGCGTACGGACAGACGGACGGACGAACGGACGGACAGACGATCAGTCGGTCGATCGGCTGTGGCTTGTGTCTCACATAGGGTTGGTGAGTGGAGTTATTTTTGGAAATTTAGTATGTTGTTGCAGTTGTTGTTGTAGTTTTCATGTTTGTATGTAGGATACAGAGCTGAGGAAATGTGTGTGCTCGCGGGTGACAGCTTGCTAGGCAGAGGCTGCTTAAGCAGAAGCTGTGTAAGCAGAAGTAGTGTTGTAGTCGTTGTTTATTTAATTGTTTCGTTTTTTGAGACGCTGCCCCAGAAGTATAGTAAAACTTAATGTAAACATTAAGGGAGCGGTTAAAGCTGTGGTTCGCATCCACGGTCTGAAGCGCGGAGTTGTTATTATAAGAAATTTAATATTTGTATGTAGGATACAGCGCTGTGGAACGACAACGGGTGTGTATAGCGGCTGCGCAAGCACAGGTTGTGTTGTTAGTGGGAAGTGTAATAAAATGTTAAGTGGCTGCGGGCTACGTATCTTGTGGCACGCATGCGGTTGACGCAGAGAGATGTTTGAGGAAAATTTGACTCCTCTGTTTTAGCTGTGCAGTATTTTAAATACCGCAGGGAGGTCGATGATTTTGTTTTATGACTTGTTAAAGAATATTTTTTTTAAATACCGAAACAGGCGGTCTAACAAATTAGTATAAACATTTTACAAAATTTATTACATACTAAGGTTTTTAGTGATATAGAGTGATTGAATGAGGGCAGGATGTAGAGTGAATGTCAACGTGTGACTTTTGTTTATGAGAGAAGGAAAACTCTGCCTTGTGTCGCATAGGGTTAGTTGGTTGGTTGGTCAGTGGAGTTATTATTAGGAAATTTAGTGGCTGCGCAAGCAGAGGCTGCCTCAGCAGGCGTAGAGTTGTTGTTTATTTAATTGCTTTGCTTTTTAGACGCTGTCTCAGAAATTTAATGTAAACATTAAGTGAATGGATTGAACTGCGGTTTGGTGTTCATGCATGATTTGGAGCGTGGGCTGCGTAAGCAGAGGTAGTGACGTTGTTCTTGTTTCATTTAATTTCTGGAGATCGAATTGTGGCTTGATTCGAATTTTGGTGGAATTGAATTATATTGAATGTTGTAATAGCACTTTAATGAAGGCATTGCGGAGACAACTTTTTATTTTGTTGTTATTGTTGTTGTTGCTGCTTTTTGTTGGTGTTGTTTTGACATCCTTTTAATATCGTTAATTTCTGAATATAACGCTAAATATTATATTACACAATTATGTATACATACTGTATACTATACTGTAAGCACATAAAGTACTTATTGTTTTATGTGTCTTTTTGTTTGTTTTGTTAAGGAATTCGCAGATATTAATATGAGTCATCAATTTCCCAGAATTTATTTTACACAGACGCGTTTTGTATACTATTGTTGTTGTTGAAAATTTAAGAGAGGTGAATCGCTACGGCGGAGGTGTATAAAAGGAGCAACAAGTTATTACAGAACTTCGTTTATTACAGAACATCAAGTTATTACAGAACAAGTTATTACAGAACATTAATCGTTTGATTCTCCAAGACATCAAGTCGTGTGAGCTCCAAATAAATTTTGAGAAAATACTCATACATTTTATACAGTGTAAAATTATTGTGTAGTATTGTGTAATATAATTATAATTATATTTATAACTAAAATAGTAAATAAAAAATTATTTACTATTATTCAAATTGAATAAAACGCATTAGTTTGCAAAACTAAAATCCAGAGCATTCACAAAGAGTACATTAAAGTGTAAACTAAAACCTTAAGTTTTTTATAAAGAACGCTCAAATTTTTAAGGAGACTGAAGTGAAATCTACTTCACTAATATTATTTTCATCATAATCATCATCAACAATAACGACATCTTCAGTTAAATCTTTTCAAAATGGAAGGATTCATTTGCAGTGAGTGTGGTGTTCGTTTCACCGAAAATCGCAGCCTTAAACGCCATGTTTTACATAAATATGCTGAAAAACAAGCATACGATTGCAATGAATGCCACATTAAATTTACCCGACGCGATAACCTGAGAAAACATATAAATTTATTTCATTCACATTCATTTTCAATTTGTTCCGATTGTAATGAGAACGTTTTGAAGAAACACTGGAATTATCACATTAGGACCAATAAACATTAAAAAAAATGCTGCTATCCCGATTAACGAGCACTTTAAAACAATAAGGTCAGCCATCAATGAAAGGATTGAAATGCTTATGCTCGAAAACGTGACAAGGGTTTGCTCATTCAAGAAACGTTTTTTATAGTAAACAGGGACATCATTATAAAAGCCTTGGAAGATTTACTCAAAAAGCACTTGGGCTATAAATTCAATGTTGGTGTCTTATAAAGCAATAATTCAAAGAGACCGGGTGTAAGGTTGAAAGAAGTAGGGGGTGAGATTCCAAAAAGTTTGTCTGAGATGAATATTTTATCACCATGCATTTCCAAAGCTCTATTTCCGAACCTCTATTCACCATTCGATCCTCTGTTCGGTTCATATGCGGTGTCCAGCTCATTGTGTTCCTCTCATTGTGACAGAATTTGTTGATAGAATTTTGTTAATTTGTTTGCATCATCTGTATCATCCATTTGAGAGAAAAAGGTACCGTCTTCATTACTCTTGGTAAGAGTTTCGTCTGTAAAATCAATCTCTTTCTTTGCTTTGTGTGGGGTACTTGTTTTAAGTTTGTTTGTTATTGCATCATGCATATATTTTGGGTCATCCTTGTTAACATTTGTTTCATTGTATCGTTTGTTATATATATCCCCACTAATTTCTTCAAAGGTACTGTAACCGACTTAAAAGTCTCATTCAATAGATTCTCTAAATCGGCTTTTCTTAACTTTAAAGCCCTAAATTTTTGTTTAAGGTCTCGTTATACCCTACACCCGAAGGGAGTAGGGATATATATATATATATATATATATATATATATATATATATATATATATATAAATATGGCCGGAAGGGCTCGAGGTTAAATTTATTAACGTGCTTAAATGAAATTCACCAAACTGAACTTACCCTTCTGCACACGATTTAGTTACTTGGGCGTCGGTGACGATGCTTTGGGCGTCGGTGACAATGCTTTGGGCGTCGGTGACGATGGTTCCTGGGCAGCGGCAATCCGGCTCGTCTTGGACCAAAATGTATGGCGAGCGGCAGTTGGCGTTAACATTTATTAAATTCAATTTATAAACAAAATAAAAAATTGGAATATAAAATATATAGTATATATATTAATCAAAACAACTGTTAGATTTAAGAAATTGTATGAATAAATTTGAATATAAAGAGCACCATTAAACTTTCGATTAACTACATTTTCAGATTAGGACAGCACATGACTTTAAACTGATGGCACTGATTTAACTGATCTGCTCTGATAACTGACTTTGAAATACACGGACACCGCCTCTTTTATGTATAGTATACAAATCGACGACTATTACAAAGTATTCTTGATGATTTAGATTTAAAATCCGATACCTGAGAATAATAACCAGACTGATGAAGGATATATAAGAAAATGTTTGAGTTTCAGGAAAGGGATAGTGGTCTCTCGTAAGGATATGTCACGTGGAGTTCAATATTAATCAATATCAGCCAATAAGGGAATAGCTATAAGAAAAATATTGTTATTTATTAATTTCAATTTACAAACAAAATAATAAACGGAATTATAAATATAGATATTAAGCAAAACAACTGTTACATTTAAGAAATTATATGAATAAATTTCAATATAAAAACCCCATAAAACAGTCGATTAACTACATTTTCAGATTAGGACAGCACCTGACTTTGAACTGATGGCACTGATTTAACTAATCTGATCTGATAACTGACTTTGAAATACATGGACACCGACTCTTTTATAAATAGCATACAAATCGACGACTATTACAAAAGTATTCTTGATGATATCCATTTAAAATTCGATGCCTCAGAATATTCACCAGACGATCTGATTGATGATGTATATAAAAGGCTTTGACATTGACATCCAACTATAAATGAAAGCATCCCTGGCACTTACATACTAGTATGCAAACAGCCTTTGAACTGATCTCATCTAATAGCTGATGTGATATAAGTTGTAACTGATCTGATAGCCGATATATCAGATCTAACCCGATCTGATCTGATCTAATAGCTGATAGATGTTGCACCTGATCTGATCTGATAGTTGATACATCTCATCTGATAGCTGATATACCAGATCTAATCCGCTCTGATCTGATTTGATAGTTGTTACATCTAATATTGATAACTGACTGTTACAGCTGACTTAAGACACTGAAGATGAATATTAAACTATTAAAAGAACTTGTAAAACTAAACAAGTAAAAGTGTTGAAAGTGCGTGAAATTCACTATTCAACAGTGACCCAACGCGAAATCGAAAAAGCGAAACACCCAGTAGGCAGAAGTGTTCGTAGCAACTAGTCTCTTTGTAACTAGTTGCCAACTTTAGAGACAACACGTGGTTAATTTTCGGTAGCAAGCTCCTCGAGCCCCAACGCAATATCAGCTAGCGACGCGCAAACCATTCTATGACTTTTTTCTTCTAAAATAAAATACAATTTTTTTCGAAATAGTTTTTCGGTGCGTTTTCTTTTGGTTTTTCGACTTTCTTCGCCGCCCCTAAGCGAGCCCTAAGAATATAATGGCGTCGCTCGACAAATTTATACGCGCCTCCGATGCGATCGTTGAATTCGAGGCCGACTTCGTGACCATCCCTGAGCAGGAGCACTCGAACTTTTCATTAGATGCTCATCTGGAAGAGCTCAAGACGATGTGGAAGGCGGCCAAGGAAGTCTACTACACGTGCCTAGACCAGTTGATGGCCTCCGAAGAATCCGCCGCCGCTGACGTAGAAGTGATTAAGACCAAGCAACGCAGCTGCTACCGAACTTATATTCGCTGCGCAACGAAAATCGGCCCATGCCGAAAAACTCGTCCCACTTCTTCCGCTTTCAATACAGCTGCAGCTGAAATGCCAGCATCTGGCTACAACATCAGCTTGCCCCCTTGCGGCAGAAAACTACGGGCGAAGCGAAAGAAATCGTGCAGAAATACCCTCTCACGAACGAAGTTTTCGCCCAAGCGTGGAAAAATCTGTCCGACAGATAGGAGAACAGGCGCGTCCTCACCAACACCCATTTAAAGAAGCTCTTCGGCCTGTCCCCATCAAGAAGGAAACCGGTGGCGCTATTAAAGATCTGCAGCGCGAAATCAATAATATTCTCGCCGCGCTCGCGCTACAAGGTGTTGATACCTCCCATTGGGACGCGATAATCGTATTTTTGTGTTCCAGCAAGCTCCCGGAAGCAACGCTTTCCCTCTGGGAGCAATCTCTCACCAACAAAACAGAGATCCCAAAATGGACAGATCTGGATGCATTTCTGACTCATCGCTTCCAGACCCTTGAAACGGTGCAAGATATTAAGTGCACACTCGCCGCGAAATCAACAATGCCCCCAACTCCGACTCACTCGACTCCAGCCTCTAAACGCGTCAACACCTTTCAATTGAAGTTGTCCCAAGATAGCTGCCCTCTTTGCCAGAAGCAGCACAAGTTGAGATCCTGTTCTCAGTTTATCAGCTTGCCCGTTCCACAGCGGCTGAATACCGTTCAGAAAAACCGCTTGTGCAGCAACTGCTTGGCCAGATCTCATTCCGTGAGAAACTGTCCAAGCAGATTCAATTGCGACAAATGTAATGGCAGGCATCACACCCTCTTGCAGCGTGAGAATGCTCCATCTTCCTCGAATGCTGTATCAGATTCGACCCCACGTGCCTCACATCAAGAGCGGCGGTTTGAAGACGCTTCACTGGCTCAAGCCCCTGCCTATTCGAACTTTATTCCAGTTTCGACTCATCATCCTTTTCAGCAAGAAAGGCCGCATTCTTCGATGCGACCTCCCACGCATATACAGTCCACTCATCGCCCACAGCAATCCTGCTGGACGGCCAGCAATCCTGCTGGACGGCATCCGCCGCCAAGTGCTGGGCTCCCTCATGGCTCAGAAAACCGTGTTCGCTTGGATCCTAACCGGCCCGGTTCCCACCATGCAATCTGCCACTGCACCCATCAAAGCGGCTTACACAACGAAGTCACCTTCGAACAACAGTTCGAACGTTTTTGTGAGGTGGAGGAACTTCCCAAAACTAGATTGCTATCCCACTCCGAAAAGTTTCGGGAAGAAAAATAGGCGAAGACGCGATGACGGCCGCTACATCGTGTCATTGCCTTTAAAATCGGCTTTCCACACACGCTCCGCTCAGGGGCCTCGAGACATTCAAAATGTATCGCCAAATATTTGTCGACCCAAAGCACACACCATATCAGCACATTCTCTTCCGAGACCCGTACAAGTCCGAACTTACCGACTTCCAGCTTCAAACGGTAACGTTTGGAGTTAATTGCGCCCCTTTTCGTGCTATACGCACCCTTCTTCAATTGGCAGACGAGGTGAAGCACAAGTTTCCGCTTGCGTGTCACATTCTACAGCATTCCATGTACGTGGATGATGTGTTCGCAGGCACGCATGACCTGGTGACAGCTACCCAGACCCGTGACCAACTCATAGCGGCACTCGACTCAGCAGGTTTTTCACTTCGCAAGTGGACTGCCAACCATAAAGGCAGTCTGGCGGACTTGCCGGCATCCCATCTGCTCCATACCGATTTCCTAACGCTAAAAGACTCCAGCATCGCTGATATGCTGGGAATTCGCTGGAACGCCACCCATGATGACTTCTACTCGATGTCCAAGCTATCGTCATGTACGTAAAGCTGCGTACACAAAACGAGAAATGTTGTCTCTGGTCACCAAGCTGTTCGATCCAGCCGGATGGCTCCGATCATCGTTGCAGCGAAGATTCTGATTCAGCAAGTGTGGTTGGACAAAATCGACTGGGATGCCACTCAGCCTCAGGTAACTCACGCTAACTGCATTCGCAATGGTTTCATGTTGAATCTCAGGACAACCCCGCGGATTTAGCCAGTCGCGGTGCCACGCCCCAAGATCCCACTGAGAACACCCTCTGGTGGAATGGACCTGCTTGGCGTGCCCACGACAAGAATCGCTGGCCCGAATTCCGCGCCTCCGACGAATATGTCACCAAACGAGCAGAAAACTGTCAAAACGCTGCACACCCATTGCGCTACCGATGAGGATCCTCTCAAACGATTGTCGTCACTGCCACGAGCCCTACGTGTATACCCATACGTATATAGATTCCTCCACAACGCTCATCCAGCTCAGCGTCACCTACATTCGCACCCCAACCTGCACCTCCCACCGGGAGAAATAAAGGAAACTAAACTCTGCCTCGCGATCTCCTGCCAGAAGACTCATTTTACGGACGAGTACGTAAAGTAAAACCACACGATGCTGCGATCTAAAAGCAGCTTACTTTCGTTGAACCCCTTTTCTCCACACGGATAACACGATTCGCGTTGGCGGGCGGTTGTCCTCGTGTCCCAATTTGCCTTTCGGCGAACGGCACCGGATTATTCTGCCATACGGCTGCCAATTCTCGCGATTGCTCATTCGTTTTATACATGAAATATCTCTACACGGGGGCAACCAATTAGTTCTTCGTCTGGTCCGTACCCAATTCTGGATCCCCAAGGTTACAACCTTATCAAAACGACGACTCATACCTGCAAGCCTTGCATCCTACATCGGAAGAAGCAACGAACCCTGTACATGACAGCCCATTATTAACACATTTTCTCATTTCAGAGCCCACATGTATTTAATCTCCCGGCAATATGCGCGGACCCGACGAGGGCGTCTGCCGTGTCCACCCGGGGCGGTGCCCATCTGCGCCGCCGCGCCGCCTATTGCTGCCCACCGTCCTCGGGAGCTGTCCCCAACGGCTGACGCCCTGGTGCTCGACGTCTTGGCCGACGAGGCACAAGCGCTTGCCACGACACGACGCGCGCCCACACCGCCAACCCGAGCTTTCCGGAGTTCTTTCGTCCGGCCTGAGGAAGCCTCCTCCGTTCTGGCCCCAGCACAGATGCCCATCTATCACGAAGACCTCCGAGGTCGTGGATGTCTGCGAGTTCGCGCGATGTCGGTGCGATATCCGCCGCGTCGCTTGCCGCGTCCACCACCAGAGCCGGCCCAGAGACGTGCGCCCTCACCACCCACGCCGGCCCCGAGACGTCTGCGGCCCGCCCCACCGGAACCGGCGCCTCAACGTGCACCACCAGCACCGCCGGCTCCATCAGCACCACCGGCCCCAAGACACGCGCCTCCAGGTCGTCCGGCCCCACGACGTGCGCCAGTGATGCCGGCCAAGCGGCACGCCTGGTGGCCGCCAGCCCAGCCGACGGAGGGCCGGGAGCGCGAGCTGTGCTGTCCCCTGTGTGCGGGGCGGCATGTGCTGAGCCGCTGTAGTAGCTTTCTGCTGCAGACAAGCGCGCAGCGGAATTTAACGACACACGCGCGGCACATGTGCCGCAACTGTTTAGTGCGGTCGCACCGTTTGACTGCGTGCCGGAGCCCCATGCGCTGCCGCAAGTGCGGGGAGGCGCACCACACGCTCCTCCACTGGTCCGGAGACGAGGCACGGCGCCAGTTGTCGGGGTTGGGGGGTTTGCAGTCCTGCAAGGCGGGCGGTATGTTAACGCCAACTGCCGCTCGCCAGAGGTGCTCCCTCATCGATCGGTAGCACTCCAGTCTCTCTCCTGTCAGCCTGCCGGTCATGTGATTTTTTTTTTTTTTTTTTTTTTTATGATAGATGAAACCTAGCCCAGGGGATGCCCCCTATCCATGCACAGCATTTGTTGGTTCCGAAGGGTTGACAGGTTAGTGGGAAGGGGTAAAGAGGGAGTAGTGACGGTTTACACTTCGCTTAAATGTTTCGACGCTGTAAGTGGGCGGGAAGACAATCGCAGGGAGATTATTCCACAATCTAACGACGCGACCGAAAAACGCACTCTCACGGTAATGCGTGGTTCGTTGGAACGGAATCGCGACATAAAAGGGGTGCACCGCTTTGGAAAGCCGAGTAGTTCTGCTAAATACCTGAACCGGTGGAATCAGGCCGGCTACTTCAGATGAACATTTACCGTGAAAGTAACGGTAAAATAATGACACACCCCACATCACGACGACGATCCAAGGTTTCAATAGAGCTGGATACCCTACTGTCCCCTATAAGTTTTAACGCACGACATTGCGGTCGAGAAGCTGAAGATATGCCCGCGAAGCTCCCGACCATATATGCGAATTGTACTCCAATTTCGGACGGATATAAGTGGTGTAGATACAGCGAAGATCGGTTGGAGTGAAGTATTTCTTACACCGCTTAAGAAAGCCTAAGCACTTGGCTGCTTCTTTCGACACGTCAAAGATGTGATCGTTCCAGCGAAGATCGCATTGGATTGACATGCTCAGAACATCAAGAGCCTCCGACTTATTAATATCCACACCACCCATATTTAGAGGTGGGAAGTTGTCACCCGCCAAACGCTTGTGGGTTAACAAACAGCATTGGGTCTTCCGCGCATTAAAATCGACCCGTTTCGCACGACCCCACTCCTGGATTTTGTTGAGGTAGGATTGGAGTGTGTCATTCATAATTCTGCGTCTTCTAGTGATCTCCAAAATGGAAGGACGCCTGGAAAATGAATATGAGTGAAAATTCTGCTGTCATCAGCAAACGAGTAGACGGGGTTTGATGTCAATTACAGGTCATTGATGAAAATAAGAAAAAGTGTCGGAGACAGGACCGAACCCCGCGGAACTCCAGCATTAATGGAGTGCTCTTCGGAAGCAAAGCCGTCTATCACAACCCGAATAGAACGGCCGCTGAGGAAACTCGATATCCATCGAGTGAAAGTATTACCGACACCATAAGCAGCCAGTTTAGACACGAGTGCTTTATGCCACACCCGGTCAAATGCCTTGGAGATATCCAGAGCAACAACCTTGCTCTCACCGAACTGGTGAATACAACTGCTCCACCGCTCAGTGAGAAATGACATCAGATCGCCGGTGGAACGGTGAGCACGGAAGCCGTACCGGCGATCGCTGATCAACTCGTTGCTCTAGATACCTCATCAATTTAAAATTTACAATGCTCTCCATGACTTCAGAGAGCACTGAGCAGATTGCTATGGGCCGGTAGTTTGCAGGATTCGTAGCCTCACCTTTTTTGGGAACTGGCTGCACATTGGCAATCTTCCAGGAAGCGGGAAAAACTCCTGAAGTAAAAGATAAATTAAAGAGATTGCGCAATGGGCGAGCCAGTGTTGAGGCGCACTTTCTCAACACATGGGCTGAAATGCCATCCGGTTCTGAGGACTTATTGACATTAAGGTCTGAAAGCACTCTTTTAACAGCTCGCGTTCGAAAATGCATCTTTGGCATAGCATGAGATACATCATCGACCGCGGGCAGTGGTTGGATACTCTCAGGAAGAGAGCAGTTTTCAGCAAACATTTTGGCTAATAAGTTTGCCTTATCAACCGAGTGAGTGAAGATCTGATCGTCCTTGAGGAGAATTGGAATAGACGATCTCGTCTGATTTTTCACCCTCCCCACGAACGACCAAAAGTTCTTGCTACCCTTATGGTATTCAAGAACTCTGCGTCTAAGGCGCTGTTCGTAAAGAACTTTTTCACGCTTTAGAGTGGCATTGCACCTATTTCTGGCCTGATTGCGCAGCAGTTTAGTATCAGCAGTTATATTTAAACGCCAATTCCTAAATGCTTCCTCTTTAGACCTGACTGCTTGTCTGCAAGTCGCATTAAACCAGGAATGGTCTTTTGGTTTAATGGAAATTCTTTTATTGGGTATGAAAGACCTCATACCAAATTAAATTATATTTTCTACCAATTTTGCTGCAGCATTTATGTTTCTATCTCTGAAACGCAATTTCCAATTGAAACGGCTGAAAAAGCAGTTCAGCGCAACCCAATTAGCCTTCTCATAAAGCTACACTTTCCGCTTCGGAGCTGTCTGGTGAGCGGATTGAAGACTAGAATATGGGAAGGTAGCAGAAATTGTAGCATGGTCCGAATTACCAAGAGGTGCAAGAACATTCACATCATACTTACTGTGATGTGAAGGTAGAAAAAAGTCCAGAATATTTTGGTATTGCCCATCAACGCAGGGAAAGTGCGTTGGTTCCTTCACTAATTGAGTCAAATTATTAGACTCAGCAAATAACTCAACATACAAAGCCTCGGGTGTCGTGCGACTCGAATGACGTAGGCAATTGGAATTATGAACATTGAAATCACCAGCAAAAACAATTTCACTGTTTCACGATTCCAGAATGTTAGAAATTGAATCAGAGAGACTGTACAGTTTATCAAAAGTTGGCAGCCTCCCTAGACCCGGGCTTCTATAAATGAAGCAGAAGTGCAGGATGTGCGACTGGATTTTGAACTTAACCCACATGGAGCTAAATTCGGCATCCGTCGTGCAAAGGTGTTGCTGACACTGGTACGCAACATCACTGCGAATGTATAAGGCGAGGCCTCTGTGAGGTAAAAATAATGGCAGTAGATGGTACCCTGGCATGTGAAAGTCCAGTGGATCTGCACCCTCAGACACCTGGGTCTCACCCAGTGCCATTATATGCGGTTGGTGAGTACAAATATGCGCATACACCGCGAAGAAATTCGCTCTCAAGCCACGTACATTAGTGGAGTCTATGCGGAACTTTGTCATCGCCACCCACTGTGACGAAGTGTAAGGTCAGCCGTACAAGCGGCCACGCGTACGTCGCAAGCAAAGCAAAACGCGACAAGACAAGTGTTATGCCTTTATCTTGCCGCGCTTCAGCCCACGCAGCACTCACAGCCGCATGCACACCTAACGGGACCAGGAAGAAGGAGGAGGAGTGAAAGCAAACGAAATGCTGAGCTTTACTGCGGAGAGCATAAAAAAGCCCCTCGTATGGTTCTCTGCGTTCCGTTTGATTGTGTATTATTTGTTGTAATTTGATAAAATTTTTATTTATTTCGTTATTAAGTTGAGTTGCTAATAAGTGCACTATTGTTTGTTTGCGAAAAACTGTTGTTTGGTGAAGTTTATCATTATGTTAAACGTGTTTCGTGGCGTAGGTAGTTGTTTGCACTATTGTTTTCGATTTTATTTGCGCGAACACTGATTAACGAGAAGTACTGGCGGGCACACCATCCGCCTCCGTCCGCGGTCACACCACAACTCCATGCGCCTCTCTTGTGAGAGTAAGCTCGGCTGCGGGCTCTCCCCGCGGCAACTGGCGCAAATTGACCGGCCTCCAGCGATCGCCGCTGGATCATCACCTTCTCTTCCTTCCCAGACAATGACACGTGTAGAGGTGGATGCAGTAATTGGCTTCAGTGTGAAGCAAAAGTGACAATTAAAATTAAGCGAATGACCATGTTTACTGTAAAAAACGTTTCTGGAATGAGCAAACCCTTGTTCACGTTTTCGAACATAAGCGTTTCAATCCTTTAATTTAAGGCTGACCTTATTGTTTTAAAGTGCTCGTTAATCGGGATACCAGCATTTGTTTTATGTTTATTGGTCCTAATGTGATAATTCCAGTGTTTCTTCAAAACGTTCTCATTACAATCGGAACAAATTGAAAAGTTTTCATTATGAATACATATTGAGGATGAAATAAATTTACATGATTTTTCAGGTTATCGCGTCGGGTAAATTTAATGTTGCATTCATTGCAATCGAATGCTTATTTTTCAGCATGTTTGTTTAAAATATGGCGTTTAAGGCTGCGATTTTCAGTGAAACGAACACCACACTCACTGCAAATGAATCCTTCCATTTTGAAAAGAGTTAACTGAAGATGTTGTTATTTTTGATGATGATTATGATGATAATAATATAAATGAAGTAGATTTCACTTCAGTCTTCTTAAAAATTTGAGCGTTCTTTATAAAACTTTAAGTTTTAGTTTACACTTTAATGTACTCTTTGTGAATGCTCTGGGCTTTAGTTTTGTAAACTAATGTGTTTTATCCAATTTGAATAATAGTAAATAATTTTTTATTTACTATTTTTAGTTATAAATATAATTATAATTTATTTAATACTTTTAAACTGTATAAAATATATGACTATTTTCTCAAAAGTTATTTTTATCTTACACGACTTGATGTCTTGGAGAATAAAACAATTAATGAAGTTCTGTAATAACTTGTTGCTCTTTTTATACTCCTCCGCCGTAGCGATTCACCTCTCTTAAATTTCAACAATAATAATAGTATACAAAACGCGTCTCTGCAAAATAAATTCTGGGAAATTGATGATTCATACCAATTTCCTAAAAATAACTCCACTGACCAACCAACCAACTAATCCTATGCGACACAAGGAAGAGTTCTTCTCTCATAAACAAAACGAGCAAAACAAAACTCACACGTTGACATTCACTCTATACCCTCATTCAATCACACTATATCACTAAAAAACTTAGTATGTAATAAATTTAGAACAATTTTTATACTAATTAGTTAGACCGCCTGTTTTGCTATTAAAAAAAAAAAAGATATTCTTTAACAAATCATAAAATAAAATCATCGACCTCCCTGCGGTATTTCAAATACTGCACAGCTAAAACAGAGGTGTCAAATTTTCCTCAAACATCTCTCTTCGTCAACCGCATGCGTGCCAAGATACGGAGCACGCAGCCACTTAACATTTTATTACACTTCCCACTACCAACACAACCTCTGCTTGCGCAGCCGCTATACATACCCGTACTCGTTCCACAGCGCTGTATCCTACATACAAATATTAAATTTCTTAAAATAACAACTCCGCGCTTCAGACCCTGGATGCGAACCACAGCTTTAACCGCTCCCTTAATGTTTACATTAAGTTTTACTATACTTCTGGGGCAGCGTCTCAAAAACGAAACAATTAAATAAACAACAACTACAACACTACTTCTGCTTACATAGCTTCTGCTTAAGCAGCCTTTGCTTAGCAAGCTGTCACCCGCGAGCACACACATTTTCTCAGCTCTGTATCTTACATACAAACATGAAAACTACAACAACAACTACAACAGCATACTTCCTAAATTTCCAAAAATAACTCCACTCACCAACCCTATGTGAGACACAAGCCACAGTTCGCCTTCTCCAATAAATAAAACAAACAAAACAAAAGTCACGCTGACACTCACTCTTGCTACTTATGATCTCCCAGTACTCACATATCATAACACACGTCTCTCCCCTCCCTCTCCTTGCTGCCACACCATCTCGCCTACCGTTGTCCGATCGACCGACTGATCGTCTGTCCGTCCGTCTGTCCGTACGCCAGCCGCTAGCCGCCAGCCGCCAACTTCCAACCTTCAATCCTCGTTCTCACTCTTACATACACTACGCCCACCGCCTCACTCTTACACACACACATCCACCTTTGGAGGTGGCACCTGCGAAATACACAGGAGGAGCTATGAGCCAGAAACCCCATATCCCTACTACTTTAGTGTGTTATAACTTTCGTTGATGTTGTTATAAAACCGTTTAACTTCTACACTTGTTGCAAATTTAATGGGCTCTTGTTCGAGAAAAAGTTCCAAATACGAATTTTTGATTTTATCTGACTGATCGTATCTTTTCTTAAGCAGTTGCCATGCCGTTGCGTAATTTGCATTCGTTGGCTTCAAATGTTTGACCAGTGATAAAGCTTCGGCTTTGAGTTTTGTGTGCAAACACTCATGTTTTTCGACATCTGAAATGTTGACTTGTTGACGTGTTGCCAAAAATGGTGCTGCAGATGTCCCATATGTAACAATTTTGAGTTCATATTCCTTTACTGGATCTGATATTTGCGAAATTTGATGACGATGTCAAATAAGTCACTTTGAAAAGTGGGTCCAACCATCAGATTGTCATTTAGAGAATAACCATTGTTGTTTTGCATGATGATCATGTGTAGTTTAATGTAATTCTTCGAATTCCCAAAACCGTGGAAGTTGGCGGAATAGAAACTGCCTTCTCGTTTTCCGAGCTGATGCATAAATAATCTTGTCTTATCGTAAGATCGCATCAACCCAAGTCGTTGCATGCGTGCTTCTGCACCCTTGCATACACCCTTCCTTACAAGAAATCAAGAAATTGTTGAAAAGTTGTTGCTTCCGCTGACTTTTTAGACCTGTAACACAAAGATGCCGATACTTCATCAAGCTTTTTCTCCAAATTAAACAGTAATATCGTGTCCCATTGACTAACTGCATCTATAACCTTCAGTGCGTTATAACTTTCGTTGATGTTGTTATAAAACCGTTTAACTTCTACACTTGTTGCAGATTTAATGGGCTATTCTTCGAGCAAAAGTTCCAAATATGAATTTTTTCTTTTATCTGACTGATCATATCTTTTCTTAAGTTTCAGTTCCCATGCCGTTGCGTAATTTGCATTCGTTGGATTCAAATGTTTGACCAGTGATAAAGCTTCGCCTTTGAGTTCTGTGTGCAAACACTCAAGTTTTTCGACATCTGAAATGCAGTCTTTCGAATGCACCATTGCTTCAACCAAATTCCTAAAGCGCAGCCATTCCAAACAGTTCCCATCGAAATCTGGGTTTTGAATCTGCGGAAGCCGCAGCTCAATCTGATGATGCTGATGCGGTTGCTGCGCCGCTTGCTGTGCTTCTTGTTGCCGCAATTGCTGTAAGACTGGTGTCGACGCGTCGCCCATGTGAGGGCACTCGATGAAGACACTCATTGAACTCTGGTGCTCCATTAGCAATTGCATCGCTGCTGTGATGTCACTCGCAGATTGTTGCGTATCCATCATTGTTCGATCGCATGAGTTTTCCCTATTCAAACGATTAAATATTGTTGTTATTGAAAAATAATTTTCTTCTATTTCAGAACGATACTCATCTTCGCTTGCTAGGCGCCCCTCCGCCGTCAAAGTATCGATCTCTTGTTGAATCTGTTCGTACTGCTTAAAGAGCTTTTCTGCCCTCTTAGCTCGCACCCGTACGTCTTCTACTTGTGCCCCTAACTCGTTGCAATAATTGACCATGCGTGTGAATGCCGACATCAATGTCTGTCGGCTCTTCGTTTTAACTTCTCGCTGATATTTTACGAGAACCGACTCGAAAGGACCAAAAATTATGTAAATAAAAGCTAATCGAAAAATCTTCACTCCGTCATTTATTGAAAGGAAGTACAACAATGTCTAGAAACACATATTATGGTGAGTTTTCAGGGTTGTAAAAAGTCCAAAAAGGTATTTAACGTGGTGAAGGTGAAGTGCAAAGCGCACAATTATTATGTGCATAAAAATAAATTCTCCTTGCGTGAACATTTCGACCCACCTTGAAAGCACAGCTTTCAAATATCCAAAAATAGTGGGCATAATTTCGCGATTGGACGTTTGAGTGTTCCTTTAGCTGTTCCTAACTCGAATTAGTCCGTCGGCACCAGGATGCAATTCAACAATTTTGCCAATTGCCCAATACGATGGAGGAAGGCTTTCATCCTTGATAAGCACAATATCGTTGATGCGAATATTTTGTTGCCTTTGCTTCCACTTGGGACGATGTTGCAATTGAGAAAGATATTCCATGGACTATTTTTTCCAAAATTGTTGAACTAGTCGTTGCAAGTATTGCCAGCGATTTAGATAATTTTCTTTCAAATCATCGAACGTTTGGTCTGGAATCGTTGTCATCGGGCGCATGATAAGAAAATGCGCTGGAGTTAAAGGATCTTTATCGCCTTCAAATTTGATGCAAAGGGCCTTGAATTTTGGCATCCTTCAATCTGGCATAACACTGTGTGCATCTCTTCATATGTCGTTGAAGTATTCGTAAGAACACGCCTTAAATGGTATTTGATCGACTTGATACCAGCCTCCCATAAACGGCCAAAATGAGGTCCCGATGGTGGTGAAAAATGCCATTGTATTTGTTGTTCTGATAGCTCTCTTGTAATTGTTTCTTGTGTTGATTGTGACCTTAAAAATCCATATAAGTCCTGCAAATACTGGTTAGCGCCAATGAAATTGGTTCCGTTATCGGAGTATATGTGCGCTAGACGACCCCGTCGTACAATGAAGCGACGCAATGTTGCAATGAATGCTGCGGTTGTTAATTCTGTCACAAGCTCAATGTGAGCAGCTTTAGTAACTAGGCACACAAATAATGCTATCCAACATTTATATTTCCTTGTACCTCGACCATTCCAAGATAAAACTTGAAATGGTCCAGCAAAATCGGATGCCGTATTGAGGAATGTTGAGCCGGGCCTTAAACGATGTTTTGGAATGTTACCCATCTGCTGTTGATATGGTTTCCTTCTTTGACGCATGCAGCTACAGCTGTACACTTGTATACGCATTGCTTGATGACATATGAGGCAGATGGTATCCAATACTTCAAACCTAAAGTATAATGCATTAGTCTTGTTCGAGTGTGTAAATGTTTAACGTGTGTATATTGAACAATTATTTTCGACAACTGATGCTGTTTACTCAGTAGCATGGGATGTTTTTGGTCAAAAGGTACGTCTGCGTTACAATTCTACCACCAACTGTTACCAATCCTTTCTCATCTATAAATAAGTCAAGTAATGCCAATTTATGTTTAGTTGAAAGCTGCTTGCCGGCTAACAAAATATGAATTTCAGTTTCGTATGCAGTTTGCTGCATTCTTCGGAACAATACATCATTTCATCATTAATTCAGATGTTGTTAGAAACATTGTAGATTTATTGAATTTGTTTTTGCAGTTATATTTAAATCACAAAAGTAAAGTTGCTATTCTGATCAGTCTTGATAAATCAGAATATTGATTGAATATATCGCCCTCTGAGATTAATACGACGTTGACAATTGTCTCCTTTCTCTCTTCCATATTGACATCATCAACGACTGAAGGAAATGGTTCATGAATAACCGATGGTTATTATTAAGCAGGATTATTGCTTGATGATATGTGTCGCCACTGTTTTGCTGGAATAGCAGTGATTATTTCTGATGTCCGATTTGCGATAAATGATTTCCATATACGTGGATGATCAGATATCCAGGCAAGCACCACCGTTGAATCTGTCCATCCAAATGAATTTGCATTGTCTTTTCGCGTTTTCGATGCAATTAAATTCATGTGAATTTCTTTGTTATCCCGCTGTATGCGCAAATAGATCGCTACGCAATATGCCAACTCCGATGCGTCCGAGAAACTGTGCAGCTCAACCGTATCGTCGTCTGCGCATTATAACCATCTAGGAATTCTAAGACTCGAAATATCATTAACATTTTCTCGATTTTGAGTTTTGTCATGAGTACTTACTAGACGTGTTTTTGCTGGGCTGGTGCTGTTTGCTCATATGTGAAGAACTTTCAGTTTCTTTCAAGTAATCTGCGACTGTTGCGGGACAGCTGTGGAAGCAGCGTGCTTTTTCGACTTGGCATCTTTTTCGTTGTTAAAGATTAAATAGAATAATTAAAATTATTAAGTGAATAATGTCTGCTCATAATAAGAAGCTTGCTGGTAATAATGATGCTGGTTCTGCAAAAAGACAGACTCGAAGTACGACCCTCTCAGTTGTCAGCTCTCACAGTGTTGCTGCTAGTCCCGTTACGCCTGTAAACTCTGCACATCGAGTTGATGAATCATCTATCATGTGTAACTTAGATCTAAAGCTGTCTGAATTAAGGGAGAGCATTATTGATCAGATTACTCTCACAATGAAAGGAACTGAAGAGCGCATGATGTCCACGTTTGGTGAGTTATTGGCAGAGGTTTCCAACATTAAAATGGATTTGAAGAGAGCGTTTATTCGCATATCAAGTGTTGAAACTGACGTTACCGTGCTTAAATCTGAAGTTGCTAATCTTAAGAGTGAAGTCATGAAACTTGAGAACGCGGCCGTTTCTTCAGATATGGTTATTTCTGGTATCCCATACGATAATAATGAGTTTTGTCTTAAAAATATGTTTGTCTTAATAATAATGATGCTCCTACTCTACGAGACATTTTTCGAATTACTAATATCAAAAACAACAACAACAGAGAGAATGTCAATAGTAGGCAAATTATAGTTAAACTGCAGTCTCCCTATGATAGCTCTAAATTCCTGCGAAGCATTTCGTCATACTACCGACATAAACATCGAGCACTTACTCTGAGTAAGTTGGGCTTGCATGGTGAAAGCAAGGTCTACATTCATGAAAGTCTGACTAAATCGATGAAAGAAGTGCTGCCTTTCGCTCTTCAACAAAAACGCGAAAACAAACTGCATGCCGCCTTCACTATCCGTGGAAAAATATTTATTAAATGGGAGCCCGATGATAACCCGATTGCTGTTAATGATATTTCTAGTATCCAGTCCCTAGCCAGCACTAGCTGAAATTTTATGAGTCATTATTGGTTATGAATTGCTGTTTCTTATTATTTACATTAATCAGCATATCGTATTCTCTTATAATCCACTGTTCTCTAAGTTCTCTTATTCTTCTCTCATTATCCTTTGCACCACTAATATTATTCCTTCTCTATATGAATTTCTCGCTCTTCCTCTTCTCGCTCTTTTATCTTCTCTGACTGCTGACTGTGAGTGTACATGTGCTCTGCTCAAATTTTGTTCCGCTTCACTTCTGCTCTATTCCAGCTGCTAATACATGCAGAGGCGGTGTTGACTGCAAGATGCTTCTTAACATTTTGTGCAATAGGCACTGTGGGCTGAACGTCGTTGACTTCAATGCGAGAAGTTTAAATGCTGAAAAGCTGGATTACATGAAATACACTTTTGAAGATTCCTCGGTTGATATTATTTGTGTGTCTAAAACTTGGTTTCATGGTGATGTTACAGACAGTGTTTGCGGACTGAACAATTATAACATTTACAGAAACGATAGATGTGGTCGAAAAGGGGGTGGAGTAGCTATTTATATTAAGAAAAATCTAAACGCTAGGATCATTGGTAAGTCTTTGCCGTCGAGTAATCTTGAGTATGTAAATGTTTGTGTCGCTGACAACAACACAAAGATGTTTGTGTCTTGTGTTTATAACCCATACAGATTAAACCTTCTAGATGAGTATTTTGCCAATATATCAAATAGCATAATAGACTTCGCGTTTTTTATTGTCGGTGGTGACTTCAATGTTAATCTCCTGAATAATGATTCTTATGTAGACTCACTTACTGAAGATGTTAGTTCTCTTGGCTTGCGATTTGTTAATGTAAGTTCTCCGACCAGATTTGCGCCTAATAATGTTCCTAGCTTATTAGATTATTTCATTATTTCCGATATTAATCGCGTTAACCTTTTTGATCAATTATACTTTGTGTCAGATCATGACTTATTTTTTTGTAATTTTAACGTTCAATTGAGTCGCTCGACCATTGCAACCTCTATTTCGTACTATGACTTTAAGTCTGTTGACCTCTGTTATCTTATTCATGATTTGGAAACTTCGACACTAAGGTATATATGGACGTTACCAACTGTTAATGAAAAATTTAATTACTTTACTAATACAATAAATGAACTGTTTCTGAATCATGTTCCGTTAAAGGTAATAGTAGTTAAAAGCAATTCATGCCCGTGGTTTACCCGTCAGGTTTTGGACTCAATTCGTAAACGAAACAGGTTACGTGGCAACTGGAGAAAGAATCCAAGCCCTGAGCGATGGGAGAGCTATAGGTCCGCTAGGAATGAGTCTGTTCGTTTACTTAGGCTAACTAAAATGAAATATTTTTCCAGAAACCTAAATTCGTCCACTCCAACTAGGACACTCTGGAAGAACCTGGGACGGCTTGGCTTAAGTACTTGTAAGATAAGACCATGTGAGATTCAACCGGACATTCTTAATGATCACTTTCTACGACTTAACGTTGATGTTGATGACGACATCATTCATAGTACTGTTGAAAAAATATCAGCTGCGCCTTCCTCTTTGACTAACTCTTTTCAGTTTACACATGTGGATGTGAATGAGGTTATAAAAACGTTATATAAACTGAAGTCTAACTCGATTAGTGTTGATGAGGTAAGCTTGAGATTTCTCAAGATAGTGTTTCCGTATGTTGCTGGTACGTTTACGCATTTATTGAGTCATTGCTTCACAACTTCTATTTTTCCTTCGTTGTGGAAAACTGCGTTAGTACTACCTCTTGCCAAAAAGACAAATGTTTCTAGTGTTGAGGATTATAGACTGATTAGCATTCTTTCGCCGTTGGCAAAAATTGCTGAATCGATCATGGCTGAACAAATATCAATCTTTTTAAAAAGGAACAGTCTTTTAAGTCCACTTCAGTCTGGCTTTCGCAAAGGACACAGCTGTGCTACTGCTACTTTAAAAGTATTTGAAAACCTGAGACCATTTTATGATAAGGGATTCTTTAGTCTCTTATGTTTGATGGACTTCTCGAAAGCACTTGATATTGTGAATCATGATTTACTATGTTGTAAGCTGAAGCATCTGTTTGGCTTTGGGCATGGTGCTATCTGCTTACTAAATAGCTACCTGACTGAAAGACTGCAGCGAGTTATGAGCAAAAATTATTACTCAGACTTTAGACAAGTCAGCATGGGCGTTCCGCAGGGCTCAGTTCTGGGGCCTCTTTTATTCTCATTGTTTATTAATGATATTTTTACCGTTTGTAAATATTCCTCAATGCATGGTTATGCGGACGATATCCAAGTGTGCATATCTGGCGAGAGCAATTTAAATGATGACCTAGTCTATCGTCTCAATGAGGACCTAGCCAGTTTTAATTTATGGACAGGTAACAATGGCCTTAAAATCAATGTTTCCAAAACACAAATACTCCCTGTTTTTAACAGTAAATTTACTTTTTCGGACACTCCGGAAGTACTAATCGGCAATCAACAAATAAATATGGTAACAACTGCAAAGAATCTGGGATATTATATTAATAACTCGCTTACTTGCACTGACCATATTAATGTTGTAATTCGAAAAATTTATTCCACTCTACGAAAGTTGAGATATTTTTCTAAGTACACTCCGGTTGATACCAGACGTAAGCTCGCTATCCAACTCATTCTTCCTTTTATAACATATTTTGCTGAAGTTTATAACTTCATGAGTAAGATTCTCGTTCCTATTTAAAATTATCTATAGCATATAATCACGTCACGAGGTATGTGTTTGGTATCCGAACTTATGGCCACTTAGGGCAATATAGAAATGGGATATTAGGCTATGATATCTTTTGCTATCAAAGGATAAGAACATGCTTATTATTGCATAAACTGATACACTCAAAGACACCCTCCTTTCTTTATCAAAAATTACACTTTTGTCAGTCGCGAAGAGGCTTATTGCTTATTACACCAGAATGTAGATTTATTAAATTCAAGTAGATTCTTTTTTATCAACGCTGTCAGACTATGGAACTCCTTACCTAATAACATCAAGTCGATTTCTGGGGTGGAAAGATTTGGGCAGGCTATTGTCACATACTTTAAGGTCAGCTTTCCTCAATACTAATCTATTCTTCTTTCTTTCAGCTTTAACTTATTATTTACTCCTACTTCTTTCACTTTCACTTCTGTCTACCTAAACGCTGCAATTTCATTTGAGTTTTTTTATAAATGTTATATGTATCATATTGTTTATTTGTCATTTTTAATATTGTTTTTTGAATGTAATGTATTTTATAAATTATTCTTAAATGGTCGTTTATTGGTATTTGTTTATTATTCTAACTCATTTGCACTATAAAAGATTTACATATATATTAGTGTGCAGCAAAGTTTTCTAAATAAATAAATAAATAAATAAATATTTAGTCCATTATTGGTGAAGAATTAGTGACAGTGGCTCATCCCAATTAGTGCCTTTCAACCACAATCTCTGCATAAAGATTTTCATGTGAATCACAACTGGTACAATCCACCCCATTGGATCGTAAATCCTTGCTATTTCTGACAGAACCTCACGCTTCGTAATCTGACATCGCGATATTGATGGTAACGAAATATATTACTATATCTGAACTCATCTCTATTTGTATCCCAGAGTAAGCCTAAAGTGCTTACCGTAGCTGTTTGGTCAATAATTGTTTCAGCTTATATAGCTCTATCTTCAGATTGCACTGTATTTAGCAATTCCAGTGAATTGGATGACCATTTTCACAAATGAAATTCTGATTGACTCAATATTTTACAAAGTTCTTGCTTCAGTTGTAACGCTTGTTGTATACTTGGCATGCAACACATAAAATCATCCATATAGAAATGTTGCCTAATAGCCTTAGCTGCCGATGGATATAATAATTACAAGCACTTGACGATACATCTTTTCGATATCAGATGTAAAAGCGATCTGATATTTGCGAAATTTGATGACGATGTCAAATAAGTCACTTTGAACAGTGGGTCCAACCATCAAATTGTCATTTAGAGAATAGCCATTAGTAGTTTCGCATAATGCGTCAAAAAAGACACGCAACTTAGTAGTCGTACTCATTGGTTTAAATACCGCATGATGTGGAAGATAACACTTTCCTTGTTCCGCGACCTTTAATGTCGATTCCATGTGACCTAATTTCGCATAATCTTCCATAAAGTGAATATACTGAATTTGCAGCTCTTTATTAACGTTGAATCTGCGTTCCATAGCATATAACCGATATATTGTATTTGATTTTGACTCACCTATATAGAGAGCGTTGTCTTTAAGTGGCAATATCACGACGTAACGGCCATTATGATTGCGAGACGTGTTATATCGATAATGATTTTCCGCTGCCTCTTCCACTGCAGTCAGATGATGTGTAGTTGAATGTAATTCTTCGACTTCCCAAAACCGTGGAAGTTGGCGGAATAGAAACTGCCTTCTCGTTTTCCGAGCTGATGCATAACTGCACCCTACCTCTAGTTTAATTAGTGCTCCCTGTGCCAATACCAAATAATCTTGTCTTATCGTAAGATCGCATCAACCCAAGTCGTTGCATGCGTGCTTCTGATACAAGAGTGCTCTGTGACCCAGAGTCCAATAGCACTCGACACTTTCGCGTACCACAATTGTCAGTCACCAAAACCATTGCTGTCGGTAGCAATGTATATGCACGTTGATGTCGATGCACCACGTTAATGCTCATACAGCGTTTGTGTTTCCAATGGAGAAGGATGAAGCAAAGTATTGTGCTTTTTTCCACATTTTCTGCAGGTTGATCTCTTGCATTGTCGTGCCATGTGATTTTCTTGTAGGCAGTTGAAACATATTTTGTGTTATTGTATTATACTACGTCGCATTTCACTGCTTATCTGCTTAAATTTTTCGCAGTGATATACAAAATGATCTTGCGCAAAAACAGGGCATGTCTGCACTGTTGCTGCGTAGGTGCGCAATTGACTGCGAATTGACTGCTTCTGCTCTTTGTTCTGCTTACTGCCATTTGATGTAATTTTGTTAGTATTATCTAACTCATACACCCTTCCTTACAAGAAGTCAAGAAATTGTTGAAAAGTTGTTGCTTCCGCTGACTTTTTAGAACTGTAACACAAAGATGCCGATACTTCATCAGGCTTTTCCTCAAAATTAAACAGTAATATTGTGATGACGCAAAATCCTACGTCACACAATAATTTTAAATTTTCACACTAAACTTATACTTTTTATACTACTTATATACATAATCTAAACTAACAAAATAATGAATTTAATAATGTATGATGAATAAATCTAATTTAATAAAATCATGTAATAATATATATTAGTATAAGACAATAAATATAAGCAACTATGAAATAAGAGTAAATATGTTAAAATAACTAGAAATAAGTATATAAGTAAAATAAGAATTACGAAGAACAACGAAGACAAATTCATGGAAATAACGGGACCAACAAGCACAAATAAGAATTAGCGATAAGAAATGCAAGCGGTGACTAGAACGAGCAACGAAGAGAAATTCATGGAAATAACGGGACCAACAAGCACAAAAGCATACCTACGAGAAAGAGCGAGAGAAGAGAGAACAAAACATACGTACACAGCGGAACAAAATCCGCGCACAAGCATATAAAAGGAACAAGCTCAACCAGACGAGTCAGTCAGTTGCCAGCCTCGATGCGATCAACATCAGTCAAAGCTAACACCGCGGTAAGTGCAGTACACAGCCAATCCTCCTTCCCTCCGACCAAGCAGGCGGATTTGATAAATCTTCCAGCCAATCCTCCTTCCCTCCGACCAAGCAGGCGGATTTGATAAATCTTCCAGCCAATCCTCCTTCCCTTCGACCAAGCAGGCGGATTTGATAAATCTTCCTGGTCAATCCTCCTCCCCTCCGACCGAGCAGGCGGATTTTTTAAATCTTCCTGGTCAATCCTCCTCCCCTCCGACCAAGCAGGCGGATTTGATAAATCTTCCTGGTCAATCCTCCTCCCCTCCGACCAAGTAGGCGGATTTGATAAATCTTCCTGGTCTTCTGTCCTTCCCATCCTACGTACTTGCTACCCGGGAGCGCTCCGCAAATCGCAGTCGGCACAAGCAGCGCACACCGAAGCACAGTCACAGCAGAGCACACGTAGCACACTTTCACGTGAAGCACGCCTTCCAGAGAAGCACATGTAACACACATTCCAGTGAAGCACATGTAGCTCACGTTTCAGTGAATCACACGTAGCACACGTTCCAGGGAAGCACATGTAGCACACGTCCCAGAACAGCACTCGTAGCACACGTTACAGATGCGACAGTAGCACACGATCCACCGAAGCACAGTCACAGCGGCGCACAGCAGCGCACACCGAAGCATAGTCACAGCGGCGCACAGCAGCGCACATCGAAACACAGTCACAGCGGCGCACAGTAGCGCACATCGAAGTACAGTCACAGCGGCGCACAGCAGCGCATACCGAAGCACAGTCACAGCGGCGCACAGCAGCGCACACCGAAGCACAGTTACAACGGCGCACAGCAGCGCACATCGAAGCACAACGGCTACGCCTTCTCTCTCGAAGCACAACGGCTACGTACTACACTCTCTCGAAGCACAACGGCTACGCCTACTCTCTCAGAGCACAACGGCCACGCATACACCTACAGAACACGGTCAACGGCTACGCATACTCTCTGAAAGTACAGTCAGCACCTACGTTCACTTTCGGAGAACCTAATCAACATACGCACCCCAACGCTACGAAGCCTGATTCCACGACACAACAACACGGCTTACCCACTATAGCATTCGTTCGAAGTCACCGTCATATATGTAACAAACCTTGAATAATTCATTCAATAAAGCTAGATTCATACTGAAGAGTACCCAAAATACAAATCTTTTCCTTTAACGAAATCCTGGACTCGCTGAGTTATATCCTGGCCTAAGAAACATCGTTACAGGTGGCGCCCGAGCAGGGACTCTTCATCGAAAAGGAACAAAACCATACTTTTCATTAAAATCGTTACAAGCTTCAATATGGCGAAGACAGCATGGATTTACAAAGTAAACAAGGAAGAACTCCTAAACATTACGAGAGACTTGGAGTTGGGAGAACGAGAAACAGTAGAGGAATTACGTAAGCAATTAGCCACTTTCATAACACAAAAGGGGTATAATGAGGAAATTGAGAGGCGACTTGAAGCTCACGAAAGCAAGTATACCAGGACTCGAGCAAATTCACCCAACTTACTTGGACTTACAGACGACGATACGTTCGCTACACCGCCTGTTGTAACTAACACACCAAACAATGCACAGGGACATACGAGCACTACCGAATATGGAACAACAATAGAAAAAGTGCGGAAGTGGTCTACTAAGTACGATGGCGGCCGCGACCCACTGGAATTCATTGAAAGAATTGAGGAACTCGCCGCGACGTATAATGTGCAAAGAGATTTGCTACCACGAACAATGCCAGAACTCCTCAAGGACAAAGCCCTTATGTGGTATCGCAATAATAATAGGCAATGGTCAGGCTGGGAACAATTCAAAGCTGACTTCTTACGATTTTATCTACCACCGCGGTATTTCGAAAAACTTGGTGACGAAATCCGTATGAGACAGCAAAAGGCTAATGAACCATTTAAAGAATATGTTGTCGCTCTCCAGGACCTTATGCGACACGCGAATTATACCAACACCGAGCAGCTGGAACGTATATTCGACAATTCACGCACCGACTACCGGTGGTATATACGTCGAAGAGACTTCTCAACCCTAGACGAGTTAACCATTTTAGCAACAGAGGTTGAGTGCCTACACTTAGAGGAAACCACAAGAAACCAACAGCCGAAGAATAGAGAACCACGACACGAGCCACCAACGCATATGCGACGTGAGCCAAATACATCAACAGAGGCACAGACATCGGATAGTAGAAGAAAAGCATCGAGTAGCGGAAGTAGTGGCCGAGCGATTAAACCCAAGAACAGCATGCCGTAGGTGCGGACAAGAAGGGCATTACAGTCAAGGTTGCCAATTGCCTCCAGTGTTATCTGTTGGGAATGTGGTAAGAAGAATGTCAGGACAATTCACTGCTGTAAACCAAAACCGGGAAACGGCAGAGGAGCCCGCTCTTAAGGAGGCAGAACGGGACCCCGAGCATTACAAACTCCTCCCCCACCACGTCAACAAGCAGCAGCGAATCAGAGGAAACAGAGCTAAAACTAGAATGTGGACGAATTGTCGCGGTGGTAAGCATAAACGGACGACCAATCAAAGGCACAGTAGACACAGGAGCCACGCGCAGTTTTCTTAACGAGGTGCTCGCTGAAGCAGTACGGACCCCAACGAATCAGGTCCCATCACATGCGTACGTCCGGTTAGCCAACGGAGTGACAACCATGACAACCTCCGCCTTAGATGTGACCATAAAACTCGGAAACAGCGTTGTCAACATGCCATTGCTAATTCTTCCAAACGCTATCGACGGCCTAATCTTAGGACTGGATTTTTTAAGAACGATAGGGGCAAATCTATCACTGGGAGGACAACATCAGTCAAAGCTAACACCGCGGTAAGTGCAGTACACAGCCAATCCTCCTTCCCTCCGACCAAGCAGGCGGATTTGATAAATCTTCCAGCCAATCCTCCTTCCCTCCGACCAAGCAGGCGGATTTGATAAATCTTCCAGCCAATCCTCCTTCCCTTCGACCAAGCAGGCGGATTTGATAAATCTTCCTGGTCAATCCTCCTCCCCTCCGACCGAGCAGGCGGATTTTATAAATCTTCCTGGTCAATCCTCCTCCCCTCCGACCAAGCAGGCGGATTTGATAAATCTTCCTGGTCAATCCTCCTCCCCTCCGACCAAGTAGGCGGATTTGATAAATCTTCCTGGTCTTCTGTCCTTCCCATCCTACGTACTTGCTACCCGGGAGCGCTCCGCAAATCGCAGTCGGCACAAGCAGCGCACACCGAAGCACAGTCACAGCAGAGCACACGTAGCACACTTTCACGTGAAGCACGCCTTCCAGAGAAGCACATGTAACACACATTCCAGTGAAGCACATGTAGCTCACGTTTCAGTGAATCACACGTAGTACACGTTCCAGGGAAGCACATGTAGCACACGTCCCAGAACAGCACTCGTAGCACACGTTACAGATGCGACAGTAGCACACGATCCACCGAAGCACAGTCACAGCGGCGCACACCGAAGCACAGTCACAGCGGCGCACAGCAGCGCACATCGAAACACAGTCACAGCGGCGCACAGTAGCGCACATCGAAGCACAGTCACAGCGGCGCACAGCAGCGCATACCGAAGCACAGTCACAGCGGCGCACAGCAGCGCACACCGAAGCACAGTTACAACGGCGCACAGCAGCGCACATCGAAGCACAACGGCTACGCCTTCTCTCTCGAAGCACAACGGCTACGTACTACACTCTCTCGAAGCACAACGGCTACGCCTACTCTCTCAGAGCACAACGGCCACGCATACACCTACAGAACACGGTCAACGGCTACGCATACTCTCTGAAAGTACAGTCAGCACCTACGTTCACTTTCGGAGAACCTAATCAACATACGCACCCCAACGCTACGAAGCCTGATTCCACGACACAACAACACGGCTTACCCACTATAGCATTCGTTCGAAGTCACCGTCATATATGTAACAAACCTTGAATAATTCATTCAATAAAGCTAGATTCATACTGAAGAGTACCCAAAATACAAATCTTTTCCTTTAACGAAATCCTGGACTCGCTGAGTTATATCCTGGCCTAAGAAACATCGTTACAATATCGTGTCCCATTGACTAACTGCATCTATAACCCTCAGTGCGTTATAACTTTCGTTGGTGTTGTTATAAAACCGTTTAACTTCTACACTTGTTGCAGATTTAATGGGCTATTGTTCGAGCAAAAGTTCCAAATACGAATTTTTGATTTTATCTGACTGATCGTATCTTTTCTTAAGCAGTTGCCATGCTGTTGCGTAATTTGCATTCGGTGGATTCAAATGTTTGACCAGTGATAAAGCTTCGCCTTTGAGTTTTGTGTGCAAACACTCAAGTTTTTCGACATCTGAAATGCAGACTTTCGAATGCACCATTACTTCAACCAAATACCTAAAGCGCAGACATTCCAAACAATTCCCATCGAAATCTGGGATTTCAATCTACGGAAGCCGCAGCTCACTCTGATGAGCCGCTTGCTGTGCTTCTTGTTGCCGCAATTGCTGTAAGACTGGTGTCGACGCGTCGCCCATGTGAGTGTTATTGGCAAGCCTCTCGATGAGGACACTCATTGAACTCTGGTGCTCCATTAGCACTTGCATCGCTGCTGTGATGTCACTCGCAGATTGTTGCGTATCCATCACTGTTCGATCGCATGAGTTTTCCGTATTCAACCGATTAAATATTGTTTTTATTGAAAAATACTTTTCTTCTATTTCAGAACGATACTTATCTTCGCTTGCTAGTTGCTCCTATGGGTGTGAATGCCGACATCAATGTCTGTCGGCTCTTCGTTTGAACTTCTCGCTGATATATTACGAGAATCGACTCGAAAGGACCAAAAATTATATAAATAAAAGCTAATCGAAAAATTTTCACTCCGTCATTTATTAAAAGGAAGTACAACAATGTCTACATACACAACTTGCGGTGAGTTTTCAGGGTTGTAAAAAGTCCAAAAAGGTATTTAAAGTGGTGAAGGGGAAGTGCAAAGCGCACTTTTATGATGTGCATAAAAATAAATTCTCCTTGCTTGAACATCTCGACCCACATTGAAAGCACAGCTTTCAAATATCCAAAAATAGTGGGCATAATTTCGCGATTGGACGTTTCTTTCTTTAGTGTTCCTTTAGCTGTGTTCACAGTTGCCACTGGAATTAGTCCGTCGGCACCAGGATGCAATTCAACAATTTTGCCAATTGCCCAATACGATGGAGGAAGGTTTTCATCCTTGATAAGCACAATATCGTTGATGCGAATATTTTGTTGCCTTTGCTTCCATTTGGGACGATGTTGCAATTGAGAAAGATATTCCATGGACCATTTTTTCCAAAATTGTTAAACTAGTCGTTGCAAGTATTGCCAGCGATTTAGATAATTTTCTTTCAAATCATCGAACGTTTGGTCTGGAATCGTTGTCATCGGACGCATGATAAGAAAATGCGCCGGAGTTAAAGGATCTTTATCGCCTTCAAATTTGATGCAAAGGGCCTTGAATTTTGGCATCCTTCAATCTGGCATAACACTGGGTGCATCTCTTCATATGTCGTTGAAGTATTCGTAAGAACACGCCTTAAATGGTATTTGATCGACTTCTGGTATGCCTCCCATAAACGGCCAAAATGAGGTCCCGATGTTGGTGAAAAAAACCATTGTATTTGTTGTTCTGATAGCTCTCTTGTAATTGTTTCTTGTGTTGATTGTGACCTTAAAAATCCATATAAGTCCTGCAAATACTGGTTAGCGCCAATGAAATTGGTTCCGTTATCGGAGTATATGTGCGCTAGACGACCCCGTCGTGCAATGAAGCGACGCAATGTTGCAATGAATGCTGCGGTTGTTAATTCTGTCACAAGCTCAATGTGAGCAGCTTTAGTAACTAGGCACACAAATAATGCTATCCAACATTTATATTTCCTTGTACCTCGACCATTCCAAGATAAAACTTGAAATGGTCCAGCAAAATCGGTTGCCGTATTGAGGAATGTTGAGCCGGGCCTCAACGATGTTTTGGTATGTTACACATCTGCTGTTGATATGGTTTCCTTCTTTGACGCATGCAGCTTGTACACTTGTATACGCATTGCTTGAGGCAGATGGTATCCTTTACTTCAAACCTAAAGTATAATGCATTAGTCTTGTTCGAGCGTGTAAATGTTTAACGTGTGTATATTGAACAATTAATTTCGACAACTGAAGCTGTTCACTCAGTAGCATGGGATGTTTTTGGTCAAAGGGTACGTCTGCGTTAACAATTCTACCACCAACTGTTACCAATCCTTTCTCATCTATAAATAAGTCAAGTGATGCCAATTTATGTTTAGTTGAAAGCTGCTTGCCGGCTGGAGAAATACGAATTTCAGAAACATTGTAGATTTATTGAATTTGTTTTTGCAGTTATTTGCATTGTCTTCGCCTAGCGCTTTGCGAGTTTTAGTCATTAACTTAACCCTCAGATGAGCAGCGCATAATTCAAGTTGCGGCAGTGTTATTTTCTTAACAGGTGATACTCGCGTTTTCGATGCAATTAAATTCATGTGAATTTCTTCGTTATCCCGTTGTATGCGCAAATAGATCGTTGCACAATATGCCAACTCCGATGCGTGCGAGAAACCGTGCAGCTCAACCGTATCGTCGTCTGCGTATTATAACCATCTAGGAATTCTAAGACTCGAAATATCATTAACATTTTCTCGATATTTAGTTCATTATTGGTAAAGATTTAGTGACAGTGGCTCATCCCAATAAGTGCCTTTCAACCACAATCTCTGCATAAAGATTTTCATGTGAATCACAACTGGTACAATCCACTCCATTGGATCGTAAATCCTTGCTATTTCTGACAGAACCTCACGCTTCGTAATCTGACATCGGGATATTGATGGTAACGAAATACTATATTTGAACTCATCTCTATTTCTATCCCAGAGTAAGGGCCAGATTCTGTATAGTCACTTTCGTCTGATTTCGTCTACTTTCGTCCTAAAATCAGCTGATTTTCGTCTTTTGGTATTCTGTAAGACGTGACTCACGTCTCTGCAAAGAGCTTTCGTCTTTTGTCGTAAGAAATGTGTATTCTGAAAGACGAAAGCTGGCGTTAACAGCTGATAAATGAGACGATAAAGAAAAGGCTGCCGTCAGGAGGTTTTTTTGTTTTGAATGTGCGGTAAATGAAACGAAATTCATGTGTGGTAACTAAAATGAATCTGCGACGCAGGCTCGGTCAAATTTTAACCAAGTGCTTGTGATTTTTTCGGTTATTTTTCGTTCTCTCGGATCATTCATTAGCCTCACAAGCACCCTTTCTGTCTGCATATGGATATGTAATTAGAAGTGCAATTATTCGCATTCATTATTTCGCGTTATAGTAAGCAAGGAAGGAGAAGGTATCTGTGAGCAGTAGAAAAATTTATTTGTTAAAGAAATTTTGTTAAAAAGGCTGAAGTAGGTGGCGGCCCTTCAATCACTTTGGAGCAAACCGTTGCAAGCATTTTGCTTTTATGAGCAAAATTATTGGCTTCGCCAATGGTTTCTCCTACGATGTAGGAAGGAAGGCAATTAGAAGACAGGAAGACACTAGCGGCGAAACGACCTCCACTTACACAGCCAAGTTCAGTAGCGCTGCAATCGAAAATGATGGAGAAAGCATTTTATGAAGTTTTAGCAGAAACATCTGCAGAAAATGTCTATATATCGGAAGCTAGAACCAAAAGCATACAGTAGAAAAAGCTGTTTTCAGTGTTGGACAAGGTAGAATAGAAAAATATAGATAATTCAAACTGAGCGAAATAAAATAAGATATCGGGTATATTTATATCTTGAAATTTTTCTTTCGATAATTTTTCAGTTTAGCTTTGTTCCTATGTCAGATATTTGCACAAAAAAACAATTTTATTGAGTGATTAAAAATGTCCACTTAAATATTCTTAATTCACGGCAGTTGCAATATACATAAATGCTTTAAACAACACTGAAAATTTGAGATCTATTACCGACGAAGCGGTAAATGTTTTAACGACAGCGTGAGTGCGACGTAAAGCCCTGACGAGACGAAATTTTCGTCTTACAGAATGCCGTAACTATGACGTAGTGACTTGAGACGAAAGCTTCGTCTCAAGTCACCGTGACTGTACAGAATCTGGCCCTAAGCCTAAAGTGCTTACCGTAGCTGTTTGTGCAATAATTGTTTCAGCTGATATAGCTCTATCTTCAGATTGCACTGTTGTGGGTCAATCTGCACACCCTGAAACCAGCGCAAGTATTTTGATTAATACGGTACTTTGCCCGTTTACGCTACATACTTCCAACGAGGAGGTTTGCAGTTATTTTTTGGAAGGCATACTTTTAGGCCAAACTGTGGTCGCTTCTCGATCACAGTTCAATAAATTTAAAGTAGATTTTAAATTGCGCAAGAGTATTTTTTCTCCAAAATAGCAAGTCAGCTTGCGGAATCCAAGTTCCGCAAGCGAGACATTAAAGTTTGAGTTGCGAAACTCCCACTTGCCCAACAACCAATAATTTCTAGCAGAATTCCAATTCTGCAAGAAAGGCATATTGCACAATGGGACAAAGTGCAGCGATTGACCCACTTAGCTGGCTTAACCGAGCTGGCTGGTAGTTTGTTTTAATTTTAAGATAGGAGTCTAATTTGGATTTTATTAAAGAGCGGACGTCATGTCCGCATTAAAATTTTAAAAGTAGTGTTTGCTTTGCCGCGGGTGTCCTTCAACGGAAGGATACCACAACATTATTTAAAGTGTAATTTTATATGTCGTGGGTGTCCTTCAGCGGAAGGATACCACAACATATTTGGCGCAGCCGGTCCGCGAACCGAAGATCGCGGAGGTTTAAAGAGTTTTTAGTAAGTGAAATAAAAAAGGGAAAATTAAGAAAAGAGAAGTCAAAGTGAAAAGGTAAAAAGGAAACTGATTTTAAATGGAAAAAGAATAGAATTATGAAAATTTTAATAAAGCTCAAAAGCTGGGGAAGTAAAAATCCGGAAGATAAGGAAGTTTTAAAAGAAAATGAAATTGAAGTGAAAAAAGATTATTCGATTTGGTTAAAGTAATAAAAAAAGAGAATTTTGAAAAAGTTTTAAGAAGAAGAGAAGATCGCGGAAGTTTTCAAAATTTAAATTAAAGTGAAAAGTCAGTGAAAAGTGTAGATGAGAAAGTCGAAAGTTCACGAATAGCATATTAGAAGAATTTACGGTAAAATAAACTGTTGGGAACGAATAGTATATAAAATGAAGGGATAATTCTAAAGGGGTTCTAAGATTCTGAATCAATAAAGCCCATTTGTGAAAACTCGATGTAAAGGCTAACTTTCCGCCTAAAGAAAATTGAGTGAAGTGTGGATCCGTTGAGTGGTTTCCCCTCCTAATCAGTTCCACAAGGTTGCCACTTTCGTGAAAATTCGTCAGCTTATTGTCAGGGACTTTAGATTTATTCAATATTCCCTGTTTTATTGTAGTATAATATCTATATAAGCATCAGACACTAAATATAAAAATATCTAAGACAAAAAATTTAAAAGTGAAGATACATAACTTGAAAATTAAATACGATTAAAATTGAAAGGAAATGGTAAAACAATAAAGAAGAAATAATAAAAGTAAAAGGAAAAAATTTTTTAAAAAAAAGAGAACAATTTGGATCATTAGTGCAGTGTAAAAAATTTTTTATGCAGTAATTTGAGTGCAATTTAAAAATTGTCCAACATTTTCGCCAGAAAGCAGCGGGGAAAAAGGGAAGCGGATAGTTCGGTGAGTTTTAGTTTTTAATTAAGAGATGGCAGAAGGCTAGTTCTAATATTTCAAGTTTACGTTGTGAAGTGCAAAGTGTGAAGTCGCGGAAAAAAAACAATAAAGGAACGATTGAGCGTTCTAAGTTGAACAGTGCGTTTTTACTTAAGCGGTTGAGTAAAGTGAAGGACCAGTGTCTTCAAAACAATAAGAAGTTTGGCGAAATAAACGGACCACCCATTAAGCTGTCATCCTAGAAAGTAGACTTACATTATATATGATGAATTTATTATTATTAAGATTTATTATAATTTTACATAAATTTTTTTTAAGTACTAACAAAACTCAATCCAGGGCAAGACTCCTTTACCCTTTAACCTGAGGCTGAGTTTGGCTTTTGGGGGATTGATACACCAACACAAGCTCGAATGGAATTGGTCCTGGTTGAAGCCAATACCAATTGCAGGAGAGTCCGACCCAGCGGCATATTATGCCGGGTTGATTTTTTTTGTACACCTCAAACTAACTAGAGGGAAAAATAATTCCTCTCAACGTTTTTCATAATTATTTTGGGATTTTTGGGAATTATTTTGAGAAAAAGGGACATTGGGTTCAGTGGAAGTTGGTTCCCAAATGTTTTACCCACATACCGCGCGTGTTTTAACAGAGTTTAACGCAATGAACTTTGTTTTAACGCAATGAACGCGTTTTACAAACCTAAAGTGTCAGTAGTTTTCTTTTCGTTGGCCCCGCTGACCGAGTGAACAAAAAGAAGAAAAAACACAGAAGTAATGTATAAATTGAATATGTGCAGTGAAGTGTACATCTAAACCTAGTATAAGTTAAATAAAAATGTAATTTTATTTAAAAAGGAAAATTTAAATGTATTTAGCTTGCAGATAAAAATAAATCACCTGTTAACAAAAGTTCGAACAAAAGTTCGAGTGTTTTATTTGGTTAAACCTAGAAACGCGATCATTGCTTCAAGGTTAACGTTTTGTTTCCGCATAGTGAGCGAACGGTGAACGACCGTAAGAATAAAGAAATTCGACGCTCGATTTTAATGCGACCACTTACTCTGGCCTTGAATTTATTTCAGCGTGTTGTTATGTAATTTTTGTTAATTGAAGTAGGTCAGTAGTGACAAAGAAGAGAGATGCTGATTGCAGCAGTTTTAATCGCAGCCAAACTAATTAAGTTAGCTTAATGGAAATAGTGAGTGAATGGAAAGAAAAATTTTTGATATTAAATAGAGAATATAATGATTTGTTAGGACAAATAGATAGATTTATAGATAAGATATGGTTAAATTTGAATTTAACAATAAATAATAAGGAAAACTTAGAATTAATTAAGGCGAAGTTAAACGGAGCCAGCAATAGTTCAAAAGTAGAGCAGGCAGATGCCGTTTTAGATAAATTATTGAATTTCATAGACCATAGGAACCAGAACTACGTCGAGGAAATAAGGAATTGGAAAAAACAATTTGGGCATTTGAAAAACAGATACGACAACCATCTGGTCGAAAGGGAAATAGAAGCGAGCCAGTTAGCAGAATTGGAAGCTGAAAGAGATGACCTTAATGAGCGCCTACAAAATAGAGGACTTTCTACGTCAGCGGAGGATAGGACGCCAAGACAGCGGAGTAAGGAGGTCTTCTCGTCGTTGGAACAGGCATGCCGGAGACTCCAAGAGCTAAAAGAAGAGAATAGGCTTCTAAACCAAAAGCTGGAGCTGGCCCACGACCAAACGCTGCACCATAAGGAAGCTGTTGTTCAAGTCAGCAGCCCAAAGCAGAGCAACTCTATTTCCTTTCCTTCCGCTTTATCAATAAAAGAGAAATTGGGTATCGAGGCGATTTCGAAATCTGTTAGTAGGCTGGTACCTCTGTTTTCAGAGAAAAGATCACCTGAGTTGAGAGGGGAGGTCTATAAGTTCATAGAAGGGTGCGAATTAGCTAAGAGGGGCATCAGCAATGCAGAAATGCATGATTTTATTGCTTGCGTGAAACAGAGGCTTCACGGTAGTGCGTATACTCTATTGAGGGGGAAGCAAGTCACCAAAACAGAAGCTCTATACGCTGCGATAAAACAAGCGTACCTGCCATTGAAATCACTGGACACTGTGATGGCGGAGATACAGATGACTGTTCAATCTCCGAGAGAAGGTATCAGGGAATTCGCCGAAAGATTAATTGATTTACGAACGCAGGCCGAGGACTATATATTGGACCATTATAAGAGTTCAGGGGATCAGGCTCTGCGGGAAAAGGTAGCTGCCTCGATAACAAGGACGTTTACATTAGGATTACTTATTTAAAATTGTGTGTAGTTTCTGCAATAAAAAAGGCCATACCAGAGATGAATGCCTGATAAGAAAAAATAAGCCTTATTGTGAGAAATGCTTGGTATACGAGCATGAGACAAACTGGAGGTGCGGCAATCAACGGACTCAGGACCACAGGCCAAATAACACCACGAGAGAACCACTTAGTGGTTTCCAAAGCCAGTCAAACCGGAGAGTGCAAGTGCGACAAAGGAACCACAACCACAGCGGAATTGGCATCCGATGCAACAGCAGAGTCAGAGAAGGTTCGAAAACCCGAATTCGAATGCTTCAAACAGTATGCAAAGGAATCAGGGTGCGGAGAACACATCGGACAGAGCTAAACGAATAGTGTGTCATTGGTGTAACAGACCAGGACATATGATGGCAGATTGCGAGACTAGAAGAGATTGGGAAAAATTCCAAGGCAATCGCCAGGGGAACTGGCAAGGTCCCAGAACAGGCCAGTAATCTGGGAACCCAATAATGACAGGAATTTAAGGCCAAATGAAGCAGTAACCGTACGTCCAACATCGGAAGCGATTGTGGATACATTACCCACTTCACCAAGCGAAACAGTAACTGTAAGTCCGACGTCGGAAACGATTGTGGATACGTTACCAATTTCGTCGAGTGAGGGAGTAACTGTAAATCCGACATCGGAAGCGATTGTGGATACGTTACCAGCCTCAATAACTGAAGTAGTAACAGTAAGTCCTACGTCTGAAGAGATTGTGGATACGTTGCCAACTTCAGCAAAATTGAAGAAGGCGCTAGAAAGGTAGAAAAAACAGCTGATAAGAACATAGAAAACAAAAATAATATTCGGAGAAAATCAGACGAATCGGTAGTTCAGGCTGTAAAGATAATTGAAGTTGGAGTTTAATGACAATACTTCTGATGGCACAACTGGTTGCTGTATTTATTATAAGAACAATCTTCCGCAATTTCCAGCATTGTGAAGCAAGGAGCATTAGTCTTAGAATAACGGAATATGTTACCTGTATAAAAGCACTTGCAAGTCATACTATATAAAATCAGGAATAATAGCCAAATGGAGAGTTTCTTTTCCTAAGTTGTCAAATCAAGGTGTGAATACGAGTGTTCATGTTCATAACCTGCATAATAAAAGTAAAAAGATTGAGGTAGATGTGTCTAACCGGGAGCAATCTAATATGAATGACGTGTTTATTGAGTTGCCTTGCGATGAGGCCAGAAATAAGAAACTCATTCTGCTAGTTGATACAGATGCCGACAATAGCTTACTTAAAGATAATATTTTGAACTAAGTTCTCAACGTAGACACAGGTGACATGCAAACAGTGGTGCATAAGAAGAGAATTCCACCAGTAATATACCAGGGAAAACTGGTTAATATGAAAAATGATAAAATTTTTGTACCCGTCTTAGAATCAAGCGGACATGATTTCGCCTTTAACCAAAATTTCGCATCGGATTTCACAAATATTAATAACTTGCAGTTAAGAAAACAAGGTAATATGAATTACATGACGACACATGTGAAAAATCGAAGAAGACAAATTCGTAGAAGACTAGAATTTAAATAAAAAAAAAAAAATAAAAAAAAGGGGAAGCTTAATTAATAAAAATTGTAAATATTATTGGTCTTAACTTAGTAGAGTTGATAATAAAAATTTTATTAAAACTATAATAATAAAGTTAAATTGTTAATTAAATATCGTGTATCAGAATTTGTCACTAATGGCCAGATTTTCAATTATCACTGTCACTAAGAAGCAAGAAATCGTTACTCGTCACCGTGAATGAGAAAAGGGATTTCTAAACACTTACGTAGCGAGTAGTTCGCTTCTCCTAGGCATTTCAAAAATGTGTTTAATTTTTTAAGGGTAAACTCGGATTTCTCTTTTCTTCGCATGCTTTCTAATTTTTGCTTATCATTCTTACTCGCTCATTATTTTACCCTGGTTTCCCCTATGTTTTTGAACATATTGTTACTTTTGATGTGATGTGTTTCAAGTGCTGAAAATTGTGAATTATGAAGCGGAAAATTTGTATTCGGGGTTATTGGTCATTTCCCGCAGCAGCAGGTTGAACTGCACGTTGTTCGTAATTCTAAGAAAAAGTTAAAATTAATTTTCATTCTGTTTAAAAATCACCATTAAATAGAAAAAAAAACCTCTTCTTGTTGGAATTCATTGTTACACGTTCAGATTATAGATTTTTCTATCAGATATTTCAGATTCACAAAAATTTGCGCCAGTTTAGCTGAAAGAATGGAGTAACGACAGCCTTTTAGCAGTCGTTACTTTTGACAGTTCATATCGCTGAAATAATGATTGAAAATACCATGTAACGAACGAGAACTCGTAACAAGTATGGAAAGTGTTGTTGTGTTTTTAACGAACGAGCTGCTCGTTGTTTGAAAATCACAAAGTAACGATATCGCGAAAATAAGAAAGCAGAATCACGAAGAATCACCTCGTGCGTTGGTTGAAAATCTGGCCATAAGAGTCTAAGCGCATTTTTCGACTATATCAATTTAGTCGAAACAATGTGGAAATATGAAAAATAGATCCGGCTAATATGTGAATACATATTCAAAGGAACACATTACATTATACAATACATATTACACAGTACATTACTTAAAGTAATTTTACAAAACTTAAACTTAAAGTAAAACAAAACTTAACTTTAAAGTAAACTTATTACTTAAAGTAATTACAAAAAAAGTAATCCCGTTCCATTTTAGAGTATTTCATTCGTCTTACTCTATAGGTATTAAATATCTAATTTAGGATAGTCGAATTCAACTTTAGTTCATTCGCTGGAAATTGGGCCGAGAAGAAGGCAATCCTCACCAATTCAAAGGATATGACATTGGCAAAGATGGCCTAAAACAATGTCCAACGATTCGAAAACTTACTTACAAACTAACCCTAAATGTTGAAAAAAGAAAACAGAAAAAAGAAACGAAAAGAGAAAAACTAAAATTAAAACGAAAAAACATAAAGAAAAGAAGTTATATTAAAATAAGAACAAAGTTGAGTTAAAAAAAAAAAGAAAAAATACAGAAAGAGAAAAGGATGTGAAATAAAATAAGAGAAAAAAAACTGAAATATAAAAAACATGTTTGAGAAAAAAAAGAAGGACAAGAAAATAAAAGAGAGAAAAATTTTTTACTAACACAACTAATTTAAACTAACCACTAACTTTTATAACTTTTAGCTACGTGCGTTTCAATAAGCAAATACCTGCTTACTTAAACGCAAATTACAACATTTGTACAAGAAAGGGTACAAATTACCTCGTTGCTCGAAAACAGCAACGTCCCAGGTTTTTAAAGAAAACCCGGATAAATTCAAACCCAGAAAAAAAACCTGAGGAAGAATTGTTTCAAGCCGCCTTCAGGGAATTGCACTTAGCAATTAATATTATGCTTGCAAAGTATTTGTTTGCAACTATTAAAAGATAAGAAAGGAGAAAGAGAAATCGTTTAAGCAATCAAGACAAATTTGCGGAATCCAAGTTCCGCAAGCGAGACATTAAAGTTTGAGCTGCGAAACTCCCACTTGCCCAACAGCCAATAATTTCTAGCAGAATTCCAATTCTGCAAGATAGGCATATTGCACAATGGGACAAAGTGCAGCGATTGACCCACTTAGCTGGCTCAACCGAGCTGGCTAGTAGTTTGTTTTAATTTTAAGCTAGGAGTCTAATTTGGATTTTAATAAAGAGCGGACGTCATGTCCACATTAAAATTTTAAAAGTAGTGTTTGCTTTGCCGCGGGTATCCCTCAACGGAAGGATACCACAACATTATTTAAAGTGTAATTTTATATGTCGTGGGTGTCCTTCAGCGGAAGGATACCACAACAGCACTGTATTTAGCACTTCCAGTGAATTGGATGACCATTTTCACAAATGAAATCCTGATCGACTCAATATTTTACAAAGTTCTTGCTTCCAAATCGCTGGTAATACTTGCAACGACTAGCTCAACAATTTTGGAAAAAATGGTGCATGGAATATCTTTCTCAATTGCAACATCGTCCCAAGTGGAAGCAAAGGCAAGAAAATATTCGCATCAACGATATTGTGCTTATGAAGGATGAAAATCTTCTTCCATCGTATTGGGCAATTTGCAAAATTGTTGAATTGCATCCTGGTGCCGACGGACTAATTCGAGTGGTAACTGTGAACACAGCTAAAGGAACACTCAAACGTCTAATTGCGAAATTATGCCCACTAATTTTGGATATTTGAAAGCGGTGCTTTCAATGTGGGTCGAGATGTTCAAGCAACGAGAATTTATTTTTATGCACATCATAAAAGTGCGCTTTGCACTTCACCTTCACCACTTTAAATACCTTTTTGGACTTTTTAAAACCCTGAAAACTCACCACATTTGTGTATTGTACTTCCACATTATTGTAATTCCTTTCAATAAATCACGGAGTGAAGATTTTTCGATTAGCTTTTATTTACATAATTTTTGGTCCTTTCGAGTCAGTTCTCGTAAAATATCAGCGAGAAGTTAAAACGAGGAGTATCAAACTCTCATTTCGATGGCGGAACTTCCACACAGAAAGTTTGTGCGCATAAACATCAGGGAAAACAACCTTAGATTGCCAGGAATTGTACGCATATCTGAAATCAGTTGGTGAGATTCCAAGGTTCCATTCACACGCATGGTTAATTATTGCAACGAGTTAGGGGCACAAGTCGAATAGGTACGGGTGTGCGCTGAGAGGGCAGAAGAGCTCTTTAAGCAGTACGAACAGATTCAACAAGAGATCGATACTTTGACGGCGGAGGAGCCCCTAGCAAGCGAAGATGAGTATCGTTCTGAAATAGAAGAAAATAATTTTTCAATAAAAACAATATTTAATCGTTTGAATACGGAAAACTCATGCGATCGAACAGCGATGGATACGCAACAATCTGCGAGTAACATCACAGCAGCGATGCAAGTGCTAATGGAGCACCAGAGTTCAATGAGTGTCCTCATCGAGAGGCTTGCCAATAACACTCACATGGGCGACGCGTGTTATTGAATCTTACAAGAGTTCAATGAGTGTCCTCATCGAGAGGCTTGCCAATAACACTCACATGGGCGACGCGTGTTATTGAATCTTACAGCAATTGCGGCAACAAGAAGCACAGCAAGCGGCGCAACAACCGCATCAGCATCATCAGAGTGAGCTGCGGCTTCCGCAGATTCAAACTCCAGATTTCGATGGGAATTGTTTGGAATGGCTGCGCTTTAGGGATTTTTGAAGGAATGGTGGATTCGAAAGTCAGCATTTCAGATGTCTAAAAACTTGAGTGTTTGCACACAAAACTCAAAGGCGAAGCTTTATCACTGCTCAAACATTTGAAGCCTACGAATGCAAATTACGCAACGGCATGGCAACTGCTTAAGAAAAGATGCTATCAGTCAGATAAAATCAAAAATTCGTATTTGGAACTTTTGCTCGAACAAGAGCCCATTAAATCTGCAACAAGTGTAGAAGGTAAAAGGTTTTATAACAATATCAACGAAAGTTATAACGCATTGAGGGTTATAGACGATGCAGTTAGTCAATGGGACACGATATCACTGTTTAATTTCGAGAAACAGCTTGATGAAGTATCGGCATCTTTGTGTTATAGGTCTAAAAAGTCAGCGGAAGCAACAACTTTTCAACAATTTCTTGATTTCGTGTAAGGAAGGGTGTATGAGTTAGATAATACTAACAAAATTACATCAAATGGCAGTAAGCAGAACAAAGAGCAGAAGTCAATTCGCAGTCAATTGCGCACCTACGCAGCAACAGTGCAGACATGGCCTGTTTGTGCGCAATATCACTTTGTATATCACTGAGACAAATTTAAGCAGATGAGCAGTGAAATGCGACGTAGTATAATACAACAACACAAAATATGTTTCAATTGTCTACAAGAAAATCACAAGGCAGGACAGTGCAAGAGATCAGCTTGCAGAAAATGTGAAAGAAGCACAATACTTTGCTTCATCCTTCTCCATTGGCAACGCAAACGCTGGAAGGAGGTCCGCAAGACGCCGAACAACTTGGAATACTTCAGCAAGGGCAAAATCGACATCAACGTGCATATACATTGCCACCGACAGCACTGGTTTTGGTGGCTGACAATTGTGGTACGCGACAACAGTGTCGAGTGCTATTGGATTCTGGGTCACAGAGCACTCTTGTATCAGAAGCACGCATGCAACGACTTGGGTTGATGCGATCTTACGATAAGACAAGATTATTTGGTATTGGCGCAGGGAGCACTAATTACACTAGAGGTAGGGTGCAGTTATGCATCAGCTCGGAAAACGAGAAGGCCTTTTTCTATGTAGACGCCCTTTGCATGACAAAATTAACACAAAACGTACCAGCTGATAAAATACCAATTGAGAAGTTGGTATTTTTCAAAGATTTAAAAAACAACGCATCCCAGCGGTACACCAGCTGCTATAAATACAGTATTTGGATGGGTTCTGATTGGAAACATAAATATAATATCAAAGCTGGCAATCGCTTAGTATTACGTAAGCATAGACCTTGATAGCCAACTTTAACGGTTTTGGGAAGTCAAAGATTTACATTCAACTACACATCATCTGACTGCATAGGAAGAGGGAGCGGAAAATCATTATCGACATAACACGTCTCGCAATCATAATGGCCGTTACGTCGTGAGATTGCCACTAAAAAACAACGCTCTCAATATAGGTGAGTCAAAATCAAATGCAATAAATCGTTTATATGCTATGGAACGCAGATTCAACGTTAATAAAGAGCTGCAAATTCAGTATATACAATTTATGGAAGATTATGCGAAATTAGGTCACATGGAATCGACATTAAAGGTTGCGGAACAAGGAAAGTGTTATCTTCCACATCATGCGGTATTTAAACCAATGAGTACGACTACTAAGTTGCGTCTCTTTTTTGACGCATCATGCTAAACAACTAATGGCTATTCTCTAAAGGACAATCTGATGGTTGGACCCACTGTCCAAACTGACTTATTTGACATCGTCATCAAATTTCGCAAATATCAGATCGCTTTTACATCTGATATCGAAAAGATGTATCGTCAAGTGCTTGTACACCCAAGCGATTGCCCATTGCAAAGAATTGTGTGGAGAGCGTCAAACACTGAACCAGTAAAGGAATATGAACTCAAAACTGGGACTATGAACTACATATGGGACATCTGCAGCACCATTTTTGGCAACACGCACACTGCAACAAGCTGCCATTGACAAAAGCAAATTATATCCATCGGCAGCTAAGGCAACATTTCTATATGGATGATTTTATGTGTTGCATGCCAAGTATACAACAAGCGTTACAACTGAAGCAAGAACTTTGTAAAATATTGAGTCAATCAGGATTTCATTTGTGAAAATGGTCATCGAATTCACTGGAATTGCTAAATACAGTGCAATCTGAGGATAGAGCTATATCAGCTGAAACAATTATTGAACAACCAGCTACGGTAAGCACTAAAGGCTTAATCTGGGATACAAATATAGATGAGTTCAAATATAGTATTTCGTTACCATTAATATCGCGATGTGGATTGTACCAGTTGTGATTCACATGAAAATTTTTATGCAGAGATTGTGGTTGAAAGGCACTAATTGGGATGAGCCACTGTCACTAAATCTTTACCAATAATGGACTAAATACCGAGAAAATGTTAATGATATTTCGAGTCTTAGAATTCCTAGATGGTTATAATACGCAGACGATGATACGGTTGAGCTGCACAGTTTCTCGGACGCATCGGAGTTGGCATATTGCGCAACGATCTATTTGCGCATACAGCGGGATAACGAAGAAATTCACATGAATTTAATTGCATCGAAAACGCGAATAGCCAATGCGAATTCATTTGGATGGACAGATTCAACGGTGGTTCTTGCCTGGATATCTGATCATCCACGCAGATGGAAATCATTTATCGTAAATCGAACATCACAAATAATCAGTGTTATTCCAGCAAAACAGTAGCGACACATATTATCAAGCAATAATCCTGCAGATCTGGCCACTAGGGGTATATGACCAGCAGATTTAATCAATAATAATTTATGGTGGCATGGACCCAAGGCATTACACCAAGCATCGGTTAATCATGAACTATTTCCTTCAGTCGTTGATGATGTCGATATCGAAGAGGGTAAGGAGACAATTGTCAACGTCGTATCAATTTCAGAGGGCGATATATTCAATCGATATTCCTATTTATCAAGACTGATCAGAATAGCAGCTTTACTTTTGCGATTTAAATATAAGTGCAAAAACAAATTCAATAAATCTACAATGTTTCTAACAACATCTGAATTAAGAAACGCTTATCATGTATTTGTCCGGTGAATGCAGCAAACTGCATACGAAACTGAAATTCGTATTTTGTTAGCCGGCAAGCAGCTTTCAACTAAACATAAATTGGAATCACTTGACTTATTTATAGATGAGGAAGGATTGGTAACAGTTGGTGGTAGAATTGTTAACGCAGACGTACCCTTTGACTAATGCTACTGAGTATCCCATGCTACTGAGTAAACAGCATTAGTTGTCGAAATTAATTGTTCAATATAACCACGTTAAACATTTACACGCTGGAACAAGACTAATGCCTTATACTTTAGGTTTGAAGTATTGGATACCATCTGCCTCATATGTCATCAAGCAATGCGTATACAACTGTACAAGCTGCATGCATCAAAGAGAGATACTATATCAACAGCAGATGGGTAACATACCAAAACATCGTTTAAGGCCCGCCTCAACATTCCTCAATACGGCAACCGATTTTGCTGGACCATTTCAAGTTTTATCTTGGAATGGTCGAGGTACAAGGAGATATGAATGTTGGATAGCATTATTTGTGTGCCTAGTTACTAAAGCTTCTCACATTGAGCTTGTGACAGAATTAACAACCGCAGCATTCATTGCAACATTGCGTCGCTTCATTGCACGACGGGGTCGACTAGCGCACATATACTCCGATAACGGAACCAATTTCATTGGCGCTAACCAGTATTTGCAGGACTTATATGGATTTTTAAGGTCACAATCTACACAAGAAGCAATTACAAGAGAGCTATCAGAACATCAAATTCAATGGCATTTTTCACCACCATCGCGACCTCATTTTGGCGGTTTATGGGAGGCTGGTATCAAGTCGATCAAATACCATTTAAGGCGTGTTCTTACGAATACTTCAACGACATATGAAGAGATGCACACAGTGTTATGCCAGATTGAAGGATGTCAAAATTCAAAGCCCCTTTGCATCAAATTTCAAGGCGATAAAGATCCTTTAACTCCAGCGCATTTTCTTATCATGCGTCCGATGACAACGATTCCAGACGAAACTCTCGATGATTTGAAAGAAAATCATCTAAATCGCTGGCAATACTTGCAACGACTAGTTCAACAATTTTGGAAAAAATTGTCCACGGAATATCTATCTCAATTGCAACATCGTCCCAAATGGAAGCAAAGGCAAGAAAATATTCGCATCAACGATATTGTGCTAATCAAGGATGAAAATCTTCCTCCATCGTATTGGGCAATTGGCAAAATTGAATTGCATCCTGGTGCCGACGGACTAATTCGAGTGGCAACTGTGAACACAGCAAAAGGAACACTCAAACGTCCAATTGCGAAATTATGCCCACTATTTTTTGATATTTGAAAGCGGTGCTTTCAAGGTGGGTCGAAATATTCACGCAAGGAGAATTTATTTTTATGCACATAATAATTGTGCGCTTTGCACTTCACCTTCACCACTTTAAATACCTTTTTGGACGTTTTATTATACAACCCTGAAAACCCACCGCAAATTTTGTATCTAGACATTGTTGTACTTCCTTTCAATAAATGACGGAGTGAAAATTTTTCGATTAGCTTTTATTTACATAATTTTTGATCCTTTCGAATCGGATCTCTCATTTCGTTGGCGGAACTTCCACACAGAAAGTTTGTGGGCATAAACATCAGGGATAACAACGTGAGATTGGCAGGGATTGTGCGCTTATTCGAAATCTGTTGGTGAGATTCCAAGGTCTTGCAAAATGGCGCAATTGGAGTCGCTGAAGCCAGCCGGCAGACATTGAAGTCAGTATTCACACGCATGGTCAATTATTGCAACGAGTTAGGGGCACAAGTCGAAGAGGTACGGGTGTGAGCTGAGAGGGCAGAAGAGCTCTTTAAGCAGTACGAACAGATTCAACAAGAGATCGATACTTTGACTGCGGAGGAGCACCTAGCAAGCGAAGATGAGTATCGTTCTGAAATAGAAGAAAGGTATTTTTCAATAAAATCAATATTTAATCGTTTGAATACGGAAAACTCATGCGATCGAGCAGTGATGGATACGCAACAATCTGCGAGTGACATCACAGCAGCGATGCAAGTGCTAATGGAGCACCAGGGTTCAATGAGTGTCCTCATCGAGAGGCTTGCCAATAACACTCACATGGGCGACATCATCAGAGTGAGCTGCGGCTTCCGCAGATTCAATTCCCAGATTTCGATGGGAATTGTTTGGAATGGCTGCGCTTTAGGGATTTGTTTGAAACAATGGTGGATTCGAAAGTCAGAATTTCAGATGTCGAAAAACGTGAGTGTTTGCACACAAAAATCAAAGGCGAAGCTTTATCACTGGTCAAACATTTGAAGCCTACGAATGCAAATTACGCAACGGCATGGTAACTGCTTAAGAAAAGATACGAGCAGTCAGATAAAATCAAAAATTCGTATTTGGAACTTTTGCTCGAACAAGAGCCCATTAAATCTGCAACAAGTGTAGAAAGTAAACGGTTTTATAACAACAACAACGGAAGTTATAACGCATTGAGGGTTATAGACGAAGCAGTTAGTCAATGGGACACGATATTACTGTTTAATTTGGAGAAAAAGCTTGATGAAGTATCGGCATCTTTGTGTTACAGGTCTAAAAAGCCACAACTATTCAACAATTTCTTGACTTCTTGTAAGGAAGGGTGTATGAATTAGATAATACTAACAAAATTACATCAAATGGCAGTAAGCAGAACAAAGAGCAGAAGTCAATTCGCAGTCAATTGCGTACCTACGCAGCAACAGTGCAGACATGGCCTGTTTGTGCGCAATATCACTTTGTATATCACTGCGACAAATTTAAGCAGATAAGCAGTGAAATACGACGCAGTATAATACAACAACACAAAATATGTTTCACTTGTCTACAAGAAAATCACATGGCACGACAGTGCAAGAGATCAACTTGCAGAAAATGTGGAAAAAAGCACATTACTTTGCTTCATCCTTCTCCATTGGCAACACAAACGCTGGAAGGAGGTCCGCATGACGCCGAACAACTTGGAATACATAAGCAAGGGCAAAATCGGTTAAGACAGATCGTCTCACTGAGCAAGCGAGAAATCAGACAGTCGGTATGAGCATTAACGTGATGCATCGACATCAACGTGCATATACATTGCTACCGACAGCACTGGTTTTGGTGACTGACAATTGTGGTTCGCGAAAGTGTCGAGTGCTATTGGACTCTGGGTCACAGAGCACTCTTGTATCAGAAGCACGCATGCAACGACTTGGGTTGATGCGATCTTACGATAAGACAAGATTATTTGGTATTGGCGCACGGAGCACTAATTACACTAGAGGTAGGGTACAGTTATGCATCAGCTCGGAAAACGAGAAGGCAGATTTCTATTCCGCCAACTTCCACGGTTTTGAGAAGTCGAAGAATTACATTCAACTACACATCATCTGACTGCAGAGGAAGAGGCAGCGGAAAATCATTATCGACATAACACGTCTCGCAATCATAATGGCCGTTACGTCGTGAGATTGCCACTAAAAGACAACGCTCGCAATATAGGTGAGTCAAAATCAAATGCAATAAATCGGTTATATGCTATGGAACGCAGATTCAACGTTAATAAAGAGTTGCAAATTCAGTATATACAATTTATGGAAGATTATGCGAAATTAGGTCACATGGAATCGACATTAAAGGTTGCGGAACAAGGAAAGTGTTATCTTCCACATCATGCGGTATATAAACCAATGAGTACGACTACTAAGTTGCGTGTCTTTTTGGACGCGTCATGCGAAACAACTAATGGCTATTTTCTATCCTAATCCCACTGTTCAAAGTGACTTATTTGACATCGTCATCAAATTTCGCAAATATCAGATCGCTTTTACATCTGATATCGAAAAGATGTATCGTCAAGTGCTTGTACACCCAAGCGATTGCCCATTGCAAAGAATTGTGTGGAGAGCGTCAAACACTGAACCAGTAAAGGAATATGAACTCAAAACTGGGACTATGAACTACATATGGGACATCTGCAGCACCATTTTTGGCAACACGCACACTGCAACAAGCTGCCATTGACAAAAGCAAATTATATCCATCGGCAGCTAAGGCAACATTTCTATATGGATGATTTTATGTGTTGCATGCCAAGTATACAACAAGCGTTACAACTGAAGCAAGAACTTTGTAAAATATTGAGTCAATCAGGATTTCATTTGTGAAAATGGTCATCCAATTCACTGGAATTGCTAAATACAGTGCAATCTGAGGATAGAGCTATATCAGCTGAAACAATTATTGAACAACCAGCTACGGTAAGCACTTTAGGCTTACTCTGGGATACAAATATAGATTCAAATATAGTATTTCGTTACCATTAATATCGCGATGTCAGATTACGAAGCGTGAGGTTCTGTCAGAAATAGCAAGGATTTACGATCCAATGGGGTGGATTGTACCAGTTGTGATTCACATGAAAATTTTTATGCAGAGATTGTGGTTGAAAGGCACTAATTGGGATGAGCCACTGTCACTAAATCTTTACCAATAATGGACTAAATATCGAGAAAATGTTAATGATATTTCGAGTCTTAGAATTCCTAGATGGTTATAATACGCAGACGACGATACGGTTGAGCTGCACAGTTTCTCGGACGCATCGGAGTTGGCATATTGCGCAACGATCTATTTGCGCATACAGCGGTATAACGAAGAAATTCACATGAATTTAATTGCATCGAAAACGCGAATAGACAATGCAAATTCATTTGGATGGACAGATTCAACGGTGTTTCTTGCCTGGATATCTGATCATCCACGCAGATGGAAATCATTTATCGCAAATCGGACATCACAAATAATCAGTGTTATTCCAGCAAAACAGTGGCGACACATATCATCAAGCAATAGTTCTGCAGATCTGGCCACTAGGGGTATATGACCAGCAGATTTAATCAATAATAATTTATGGTGGCATGGACCCAAGGCATTACACCAAGCATCGTTTAATTATGAACTATTTCCTTCAGTCGTTGATGATGTCGATATGGAAGGAGACAATTGTCAACGTCGTATCAATCTCAGAGGGCGATATATTCAATCGATATTCTGATTTATCAAGACTGATCAGAATAGCAGCTTTACTTTTGCGATTTAAATATAACTGCAAAAACATATTCAATAAATCTACAATGTTTCTAACAACATCTGAATTAAGAAACGCTTATCATGTATTGGTCCGAAGAATGCAGCAAACTGCATACGAAACTGAAATTCGTATTTTGTTAGCCGGCAAGCAGCTTTTAACTAAACATAAATTGGCATCACTTGACTTATTTATAGATGAGAAAGGATTGGTAACAGTTAGTGGTGGAATTGTTAACGCAGACGTACCCTTTGATCAAAAACATCCCATGCTACTGAGTAAACAGCATCAGTTGTCGAAATTAATTGTTCAATATAACCACGTTAAACATTTACACGCTGGAACAAGACTAATGCCTTATACTTTAGGTTTGAAGTATTGGATACCATCTGCCTCATATGTCATCAAGCAATGCGTATACAGCTGTACAAGCTGCATGCATCAAAGAGGGAAACTATATCAACAGCAGATGGGTAACATACCAAAACATCGTTTAAGGCCCGGCTCAACATTCCTCAATACGGCAACCGATTTTGCTGGACCATTTCAAGTTTTATCTTGGAATGGTCGAGGTACAAGGAAATATGAATGTTGGATAGCATTTGTGTGCCTAGTTACTAAAACTGAACACTTTGAGCTTGTGACAGAATTAATTTACTCATTGGTTTAAATACCGCATGATGTGGAAGATAACACTTTCCTTGTTCTGCAACCTTTAATGTCGATTCCATGTGACCTAATTTCGCATAACCTTCCATAAATTGTATATACTGAATTTGCAGCTCTTTATTAACGTTGAATCTGCGTTCCATAGCATATAACCGATTTATTGCATTTGATTTTGACTCACCTATATTGAGAGCGTTGTCTTTTAGTGGCAATCTCACGACGTAACGGCCATTATGATTGCGAGACGTGTTATGTCGATAATGATTTTCCGCTGCCTCTTCCTCTGCAGTCAGATGATGTGTAGTTGAATGTAATTCTTCGACTTCTCAAAACCGTGGAAGTTGGCGGAATAGAAAACTGCCTTCTCGTTTTCCGAGCTGATGCATAACTGTACCCTACCTCTAGTGTAATTAGTGCTCCGTGCGCCAATACCAAATAATCTTGTCTTATCGTAAGATCGCATCAACCCAAATCGTTGCATGCGTGCTTCTGATACAAGAGTGCTCTGTGACCCAGAGTCCAATAGCTCTCGACACTGTTGTCGCGTACCACAATTGTCAGTCACCAAAACCAGTGCTGTCGGTAGCAATGTATATGCACGTTGATGTCGATGCACCACGTTAATGCTCACACCGCTTGCCTGATTTCTCGCTTGTTCAGTGAGACGATCTGTCTTGACCGATTTTGCCCTTGCTGATGTATTCCAAGTTGTTCGGCGTCATGCGGACCTCCTTCCAGCGTTTGTGTTGCCAATGGAGAAGGATGAAGCAAAGTAATGTGCTTCTTTCACATTTTCTGCAAGTTGATCTCTTGCACTGTCCTGCCTTGTGATTTTCTTGTAGACAATTGAAACATATTTTGTGTTGTTGTATTATACTACGTCGCATTTCACTGCTCATCTGCTTAAATTTGTCGCAGTGATATACAAAGTGATATTGCGCACAAACAGGCCATGTCTGCACTGTTGCTGCGTAGGTGCGCAATTGACTGCGAATTGACTTCTGCTCTTTGTTCTGCTTACTGCCATTTGATGTAATTTTGTTAGTATTATCTAACTCACACATCCTTCCTTACACGAAATCAAGAAATTGTTGGAAAGTTGTTGCTTCCGCTGACTTTTTAGACCTATAACAAAAAGATGCCGATACTTCATCAAGCTTCTTCTCCAAATTAAACAGTAATATCGTGTCCCATTGACTAACTGCATCGTCTATAACCCTCAAAGCGTTATAACTTTCGTTGATGTTGTTATAAAACCTTTTACCTTCTACACTTGTTGCAGATTTAATGGGCTCTTGTTCGAGCAAAAGTTCCAAATACGAATTTTTGATTTTATCTGACTGATAGTATCTTTTCTTAAGCAGTTGCCATGCCGTTGCGTAATTTGCAATCGTAGGCTTCAAATGTTTGACCAGTGATAAAGCTTCGCCTTTGAGTTTTGTGTGCAAACACTCAAGTTTTTAGACATCTGAAATGCTGACTTTCGAATCCACCATTCCTTCAAAAATCCCTAAAGCGCAGCCATTCCAAACAATTCCCATCGAAATCTGGAGTTTGAATCTGCGGAAGCCGCAGCTCACTCTGATGATGCTGATGCAGTTGTTGCGCCGCTTGCTGTGCTTCTTGTTGCCGCAATTGCTGTAAGATTCAATAACACGCGTCGCCCATGTGAGTGTTATTGGCAAGCCTCTCGATGAGGACACTCATTGAACTCTTGTAAGATTCAATAACACGCGTCGCCCATGTGAGTGTTATTGGCAAGCCTCTCGATGAGGACACTCATTGAACTCTGGTGCTCCATTCGCACTTGCATCGCTGCTGTGATGTTACTCGCAGATTGTTGCGTATCCATCGCTGTTCGATCGCATTGCAGTTCTCGGTGGCTCGGTGGTTTAGTGTATGGCACACTAGCCATCGATTTTCCGGGGACGTGGGTTCGAGTCCCGCCGTGTGCATGGGTGTTAACTTTTCTTATCGTGACGTCTCAATTTCTAATGCGTACTTAAGGCCTCGCCTAGCGCTAGTTGTGAAATTAAGAACCATTCGTTGACTCCGGCAGTGTTTGCAATAATAAAAAAACAAAATAGCTGTTCTTAGAAAGCTTTGCTTCGCAACACTTGCCGGAGTCGAATTAGTAGAATGCGAAAAGTTCCCTTTCCCTTCCTCTCCCACTGTCCCCAATTCCACCAGTAGCCAATCATGAAAAAAAAAAAAGAGATTGATCTCTTAAGGGCTACTGCTAGAATCTGATATAACAAAAAAAAAAAAAAAAAATGAGTTTTCCGTATTCAAACGATTAAATATTGTTTTTATTGAAAAGTTATTTTCTTCTATTTCAGAACGATACTCATCTTCGCTTGCTAGGGGCTCCTCCGCCGTCAAAGTATCGATCTCTTGTTGAATCTGTTCGTACTGCTTAAAGAGCTCTTCTGCCCTCTCAGCTCACACCCGTACCTCTTCGACTTGTGCTCCTAACTCGTTGCAATAATTGACCATGCGTGTGAATGGAACCTTGGAATCTCACCAACTGATTTCAGATATGCACACAATTCCTGGCAATCTCACGTTGTTTTCCCTGATGTTTATGCGCACAAACTCTCTGTGTGGAAGTTCCGCCATCGAAATGAGAGTTTGATACTCCTCGTTTTAACTTCTCGCTGATATTTTACGAGAACTGACTCGAAAGGACCAAAAATTATGTAAATAAAAGCTAATCGAAAAATTTTCACTCCGTCATTTATTAAAAGGATGCACAACAATGTCTACATACACAATTTGCGGTGAGTTTTCAGGGTTGTAAAAAGTCCAAAAAGGTATTTAAAATGGTGAAGGTGAAGTGGAAAGCGCACAATTATGATGTGCATAAAAATAAATTCTCTTTGCGTTAACATCTCGACCCACCTTGAAAGCACCGCTTTCAAGTATCCAAAAATAGTGGGCATAATTTCGCAATTGGACGTTTGAGTGTTCCTTTAGCTGTGTTCACAGTTGCCACTAGAATTAGTCCGTCGGCACCAGGATGCAATTCAACAATTTTGCTAATTGCCCAATACGATGGAAGAAGATTTTCATCCTTCATAAGCACAATATCGTTGATGCGAATATTTTGTTGCCTTTGCTTCCATTTGGGACGATGTTGCAATTGAGAAAGATATTCCATGGACCATTTTTTCCAAAATTGTTGAACTAGTCGTTGCAAGTATTACCAGCGATTTGGATGATTTTCTTTCAAATCATCGAGCGTTTCGTCTGGAATCGTTGTCATCGGGCGCATGATAAGAAAATGCGCTGGAGTTAAAGGATCTTTATCGCCTTCAAATTTAATGCGAAGGGGCCTTGAATTTTGACATCCTTCAATCTGGCATAACACTGTGTGCATCTTTTGATATGTCGTTGAAGTATTCGTAAGAACACGCTTTAAATGGTATTTGATCGACTTGATTCCAGCCTCCCATAAACCGCCGAAATGAGGTCCCGATGGTGGTGAAAAATGCCATTGAATTTGTTGTTCTGATAGCTCTCTTATAATTTCTTCTTGTGTAGATTGTGACCTTAAAAATCCATATAAGTCCTGCAAATACTGGTTAGCGCCAATGATATTGGTTCCGTTATCGGAGTATATGTGCGCTAGTCGACCCCTCGTGCAATGAAGCGACGCAATGTTGCAATGAATGCTGCGGTTGTTAATTCTGTCACAAGCTCAATGTGAGAAGCTTTAGTAACTAGGCACACAAATAATGCTATCCAACATTTATATTTCTTTGAACCTCGACCATTCCAAGATAAAACTTGAAATGGTCCAGCAAAATCGGTTGCCGTATTGAGGAATGTTGAGCCGGGACTTAAACGATGTTTTGGTATGTTACCCATCTGCTGTTGATATGGTTTCCCTCTTTGATGCAAGCAGCTTGTACACTTGTATACGCATTGCTTGATGACATATGAGGCAGATGGTATCCAATACTTCAAACCTAAAGTATAATGCATTAGTGTTGTTCCAGCGTGTAAATGTTTAACGTGGTTATATTGAACAATTAATTTCGACAACTGATGCTGTTTACTCAGTAGCATGGGATGTTTTTGATCAAAGGGTACGTCTGCGTTAACAATTCCACCACTAACTGTTACCAATCCTTTCTCATCTATAAATAAGTCAAGTGATGCCAATTTATGTTTAGTTGAAAGCTGCTTGCCGGCTAACAAAATACGAATTTCAGTTTCGTATGCAGTTTGCTGCATTCTTCGGACCAATACATCATTAGCGTTTCTTAATTCAGATGTTGTTAGAAACATTGTAGATTTATTGAATTTGTTTTTGCAGTTATATTTAAATCGCAAAAGTAAAGCTGCTATTCTGATCAGTCTTGATAAATCAGAATATCGATTGAATATATCGCCCTCTGAGATTGATACGACGTTGACAATTGTCTCCTTTCACTCTTCCATATCGACATCATCAACGAGTGAAGGAAATGGTTCATGATTAACCGATGCTTGGTGTAATGCCTTGGGTCCATGCTACCATAAATTATTATTGATTATATCTGCTAGCCATATACCCCTAGTGGCCAGATCTGCAGGATTATTGCTTGATGATATGTGTCGCCACTGCTTTGCTGCAATTACAGTGATTATTTGTGATGTTCGATTTGCGATAAATGATTTCCATCTGCGTGGATGATCAGATATCCAGGCAAGCACCACCGTTGAATCTGTCCATCCAAATGAATTTGCATTGTCTACACCTAGCGCGTTGCGAATTTTAGACATTAGTTTAACCATCAGATGAGCAGCGCATAATTCAGGTCGCGGCAGTGTTATTTGCTTAACAGGTGATACTCGCGTTTTCGATGCAATTAAATTCATGTGAATTTCTTCGTTATCCCGCTGTATGCGCAAATAGATCGTTGCGCAATATGTCAACTCCGATGCGTCCGAGACACCGTGCAGCTCAACCGTATCGTCGTCTGCGTATTATAACCATCTAGGAATTCTAAGACTCGAAATATCATTAATATTTTCTCGATATTAAGTCCATTGTTGGTAAAGATTTAGTGACAGTGGCTCATCCTAATTAGTGCCTTTCAACCACAATCTCTGCATAAAGATTTTCATGTGAATCACAACTGGTACAATCCACCCCATTGGATCGTAAATCCTTGCTATTTCTGACAGAACCTCACGCTTCGTAATCTGACGTCGCGATATTGATGGTAACGAAATACTATATTTGAACTCATCTCTATTTGTATGCCAGAGTAAGCCTAAAGTGCTTACCGTAGCTGTTTGGTCAATAATTGTTTCAGCTTATATTTTTTTTTTTTTTTTTTTTTTTTTTTTATGGCAGATAGAACCAAGCTCAGGGGATGCCCCCTATCCATGCAAAGCATTCGTTGGTTTAGAAGGGTAAAGGTTAATGGGAAGGGGAAAAGTGGGAGTAGTGTCGATTTACACCTCTTTTGAAAGCATCGACGTTATAAGTGGGTGGGAAAACATGCGCAGGGAGACTATTCCACAATTTAACTGCGCGACCGAAAAACGAATTCTCGCGGTAGTGGGTAGTGCGATGGAACGGGATCGAGACGTAAAAGGGGTGCACCGCTCTGGAAAGCCGAGTAGATCTGTTGAATACCTGAACCGAGGGGATCAGGCTGGCTACTTTAGAGGAACAGTTACCATTAAAGTAACGGTAAAATAAGGTTACACACCCCACATCCCGACGACATCCCAAGGTTTCAATAGAGCTGGATACCCTACTGTCCCCTATAAGTTTTATCGCACGACCTTGTATACGGTCCAGAAGCTGAAGATATGCTTTCGAAGCTCCAGACCAAATATGCGAGTTGTACTCCATTTTCGGACGGATATAAGTGGTGTAGATACAACGAAGGTCGGTTGGAGTGAAGTATTTCTTGCACCGCTTTAAAAAGCCTAAGCACTTGGCTGCTTCTTTCGACACATCAAAAATGTGATCGTTCCAACGAAGATCGCATTGTATTGACATGCCCAGAACATCAAGAGCCTCCGACTCATTAATATCCACACCACCCATATTTAGAGGTGGGAAGTTGTCACCCGCCAAACGCTTGTGGGTTAACAAACAGCATTGGGTCTTCCGCGCATTAAAATCGACCCGATTCGCTTGACCCCACTCCTGGATTTTGTTGAGGTCAGATTGGAGTGTGTCATTCATAATTCTGCGTTTTCTATTGATCTCCAGAATAGAAGGACGCCTGGAGAATGAATATGAATGACAAATGCTGCTGTCATCAGCAAACGAGTAGACGGGGTTTGATGTCAATGACAGAAGGTCATTGATAAAAATGAGAAAAAGTGTTGGAGACAGGACCGAACCCTGCGGAACTCCAGCATTTATGGAGTGCTCTTCGGAAGCAAAGCCGTCAATCACAACCCGAATAGAACGGCCGCTGAGGAAACTCGATATCCATCGAGTGAATGTATCACCGACACCATAAGCAGCCAGTTTAGACACAAGTGCTTTATGCCACACTCGGTCAAATGCCTTGGAGATATCCAAAGCAACAACCTTACTCTCACCGAATAGGTGAACACAACTGTTCCACCGCTCAGTGAGGAACGCCATCAAATCGCCTGTGGAGCGGTGAGCACGGAAACCGTACTGGCGATCGCTGACCAATTGGTTGCTCTCTAGATATCTCATCAGGCTAAAATTTATAACGCTCTCCATAACTTTGGAGAGCATTGAACAGATTGCTATGGGCCGGTAATTGGCAGGATTCGTAGCCTCACCTTTTTTGGGAACTGGCTGCACATTGGCAATCTTCCAGGAACTAGGAAAAACTCCTGAAGTAAACGATAAGTTAAACAGATTGCGCAATGGGCGAGCCAATGTTGAGGCGCACTTTCTCAACACGTGGGCTGAAATGCCATCCGGTCCCGAGGATTTATTGACGTTGAGGTTTACAAGCACTCTTTTAACAGCCCGCGTTCGAAAGTGCATCTCAGGCATAATATGAGACACACCGTCGATCACGGGTAGTGGTTGGCTACTCTCAGAAAGAGAGCAGTTTTCAGCAAACATTTTGGCTAATAAGTTTGCCTTGTCAACCGAGTGAGTGAAGATCCGATCGTCCTTCAGGAGAGTTGGAATAGACGATCGCGTCTGATTCTTCACCCTCCCCACGAACGACCAAAAGTTCTTGCTACCCTTATGGTATTCAAGAACTCTGCGTCTAAGGCGCTGTTCGTAGAGAACTTTTTCGCGCTTTAGAGTGGCATTGCACGTATTTCTGGCCTGATTGCGCAGCAGTTTAGTATCAGCAGTTTTATTTAAACGCCAATTCCTAAATGCTTCTCTTTAGACCTGACTGCTTGTCTGCAAGTCGCATTAAACCAGGAATGGTCTTTTGGTTTAATGGAAATTCTTTTATTAGGTATGAAAGACCTCATACCAAATAAAATTATATTTTCTACCAATTTTGCTGCAGCATTTATGTTTCTATCCCTGAAACACAATTGCCAATTGAAACGGCTGAAAAAGGAGTTCAGCGCATCCCAATTAGCCTTCTCATAAAGCCACACTGTCCGCTTCGGAGCTGGCTGATGAGCGGATTGAAGACTAGAATATGGGAAGGTAGCAGAAATTGTAGCGTGGTCCGAATTACCAAGAGGTGCAAGCACATTCACATCATACTTGCTGTGATGCGAAGTTAAAAAAAGGTCCAGAATATTTTGGTTTTGCCCATCAACGCAAGGAAAGTGCGTTGGTTCCTTCACTAATTGAGTCAAATTATTAGACTCAGCAAATAACTCAACATACAAACCCTCAGGTGTTGTGTGACTCGAATGACGTAGCCAATTGGAATTATGAACATTGAAATCACCAGCAACAACAATTTCACTGTTCGGATACGATTCCAGGATTTTAGAAATCGAATCAGAGAGACTGTCAAGTTTATCAAAAGTTGGCAGCCTCTCTAGACCCGGGCTTCTATAAATGAAGCAGAAGTGCAGGATGTGCGACTGGATTTTGAACTTAACCCACATGGAGCTAAATTCGGCATCCGTCGTGCAAAGGTGTTGCTGACACTGGTACGCAACATCACTGCGAATATATAAGGCGAGGCCTCTGTGTGATGAAAATAATGGCAGTAAGCGGTACCCAGGCAAGTGAAAATCCAGTGGATCAGCACCCTCAGACACCTGGGTCTCACCTAGTGCCATTATATGCGGTTGGTGAGTACAGACATACGCATAGACCGCGAAGAAATTCGCCCTCAAGCCACGCACATTTGTGGTGTCTATACGAAATTTTGTCATCGCCACCCACTGTAAAGAGGTATAAAGTCAGCTGCACAAACGGACAAGCCTACACCGCAGGCAAAGCAAAACGCGACAAGACAAGTGTTATGCCTTTATCTTGCCACGCTTCAGCCCACGGTGCACTCACAGCCGCCTGCACACCTAACGGGACCAGGAAGAAAGAGGAGGAGAAGAAAGAAACGAAATGCTGAGCTTTACTGCGGAGGGCATAAATAAGCCCTTCGCTTGGTTCTCTGCATTCCGTTTAATTGTCTATTTGTGTTATTTGGTGTTATTGTTTTAGGGAATTTATTGATGTCTATTGTTATGTTTTAATCTGTAATCCAAATCAATGTTATTGCACTGTGACTTTGTTTGTTTGAAAATATTTCTTTATATTTGTTTCTTTGTTTCCGCGAGCACACTGAACACTGCACTGCGGTGGGTAGCTGCATCCACCCTCGTCCGTGGTCACGACACTACTGATATAGCTCTATCTTCAGATTGCACTGTATTTAGCAATTCCAGTGAATTCGATGACCATTTTCACAAATGAAATCCTGATTGACTCAATATTTTACAAAGTTCTTGCTTCAGTTGTAACGCTTGTTGTATACTTGGCATGCAACACATAAAATCATCCATATAGAAATGTTGCCTTAGCTGCCGATGGATATAATTTGCTTTTGTCAATGGCAGCTTGTTGCAGTGTGCGTGTTGCCAAAAATGGTGCTGCAGATGTCCCATATGTAGTTCATAGTCCCAGTTTTGAGTTCATATTCCTTTACTGGTTCAGTGTTTGACGCTCTCCACACAATTCTTTGCAATGGGCAATCGCTTGGGTGTACAAGCACTTGACGATACATCTTTTCGATATCAGATGTAAAAGCGATCTGATATTTGCGAAATTTGATGACGATGTCAAATAAGTCACTATGAACAGTGGGTCCAACCATCAGATTGTCCTTTAGAGAATAGCCATTAGTTGTTTCGCATGATGCGCCAAAAAAGACACGCAACTTAGTAGTCGTACTCATTGGTTTAAATACCGCATGATGTGGAAGATAACACTTTCCTTGTTCCGCGACCTTTAATGTCGATTCCATGTGACCTAATTTCGCATAATCTTCCATAAATTGTATATACTGAATTTACAGCTGTTTATTAACGTTGAATCTGCGTTCCATAGCATATAACCGATTTATTGCATTTGATTTTGACTCACCTATATTGAGAGCGTTGTCTTTTAGTGGCAATCTCACGACGTAACGGCCATTATGATTGCGAGACGTGTTATGTCGATAATGATTTTCCGCTGCCTCTTCCTCTGCAGTCAGATGATGTGTAGTTGAATGTAATTCTTCGACTTCTCAAAACCGTGGAAGTTGGCGGAATAGAAAACTGCCTTCTCGTTTTCCGAGCTGATGCATAACTGCACCCTACCTCTAGTGTAATTAGTGCTCCCTGCGCCAATACCAAATAATCTTGTCTTATCGTAAGATCGCATCAACCCAAGTCGTTGCATGCGTGCTTCTGATACAAGAGTGCTCTGTGACCCAGAGTCTAATAGCACTCGACACTTTCGCGTACCACAATTGTCAGTCACCAAAACCAGTGCTGTCTGTAGCAATGTATATGCACGTTGATGTCAATGCATCACGTTAATGCTCATACCGCTTGTCTGATTTCTCGCTTGCTCAGTGAGACGATCTGTCTTAACCGATTTTGCCCTTGCTTATGTATTCCAAGTTGTTCGGCGTCATGCGGACCTCCTTCCAGCGTTTGTGTTGCCAATGGAGAAGGATGAAGCAAAGTATTGTGCTTTTTTCCACACTTTCTGCAAGTTGATCTCTTGCACTGTCGTGCCATGTGATTTTCTTGTAGACAATTGAAACATATTTTGTGTTGTTGTATTATACTGCGTCGTATTTCACTGCTTATCTGCTTAAATTTTTCGCAGTGATATACAAAATGATCTTGCGCAAAAACAGGGCATGTCTGCACTGTTGCTGCGTAGGTGCGCAATTGACTGCGAATTGACTGCTTCTGGTCTTTGTTCTGCTTACTGCCATTTGATGTAATTTTGTTAGTATTATCTAACTCATACACCTTTCCTTACACGAAATCAAGAAATTGTTGAAAAGTTGTTGCTTCCGCTGACTTTTTAGACCTATAACACAAAGATGCCGATACTTCATCAAGCTTTTTCTCGAAATTAAACAGTAATATCGTGTCCCATTGACTAACTGCATCGTCTATAACCCTCAATGCGTTATAACTTTCGTTGATGTTGTTATAAAACCTTTTACCTTCTACACTTGTTGCAGATTTAATGGGCTCTTGTTCGAGCAAAAGTTCCAAATACGAATTTTTGATTTTATCTGACTGATAGTATCTTTTCTTAAGCAGTTGCCATGCCGTTGCCTAATTTGCATTCGTAGGCTTCAAATGTTTGACCAGTGATAAAGCTTCGCCTTTGAGTTTTGTGTGCAAACACTCAAGTTTTTAGACATCTGAAATGCTGACTTTCGAATCCACCATTCCTTCCAAAATCCCTAAAGCGCAGCCATTCCAAACAATTCCCATCGAAATCTGTGGTTTGAATCTGCGGAAGCCGCAGCTCACTCTGATGATGCTGATGCGGTTGTTGCGCCGCTTGCTGTGCTTCTTGTTGCCGCAATTGCTGTAAGATTCAATAACACGCGTCGCCCATGTGAGTGTTATTGGCAAGCCTCTCGATGAGGACACTCATTGAACTCTTGTAAGATTCAATAACACGCGTCGCCCATGTGAGTGTTATTGGCAAGCCTCTCGATGAGGACACTCATTGAACTCTGGTGCTCCATTAACACTTGCATCGCTGCTGTGATGTTACTCGCAGATTGTTGCGTATCCATCGCTGTTCGATCGCATGAGTTTTCCGTATTCAAACGATTAAATATTGTTTTTATTGAAAAATAATTTTCTTCTATTTCAGAACGATACTCATCTTCGCTTGCTAGGGGCTCCTCAGCCATCAAAGTATCGTTCTCTTGTTGAATCTGTTCGTACTGCTTAAAAAGCTCTTCTGCCCTCTCAGCTCACACCCGTACCTATTCGACTTGTGCCCCTAACTCGTTGCAATAATTGACCATGCGTGTGAATGGAACCTTGGAATCTCACCAACTGATTTCAAATATGCGCACAATTCCTGGCAATCTCACGTTGTTTTCCCTGATGTTTATGCGCACAAACTTTCTGTGTGGAAGTTCCGCCATCGAAATGAGAGTTTGATACTCCACGTTTTAACTTCTCGCTGATATTTTACGAGAACTGACTCGAAAGGACGAAAAATTATGTAAATAAAAGCTAATCGAAAAATCTTCACTCCGTGATTTATTGAAAAGAATTACAATAATGTGGAAGTACAATACACAAATTGTGGTGAGTTTTCAGGGTTGTAAAAAGTCCAAAAAAGTATTTAAAGTGGTGAAGGTGAAGTGCAAAGCGCACAATTATGATGTGCATAAAAATAAATTCTCCTTGCGTAAACATCTCGACTCACCTTGAATGCACCGCTTTCAAATATTCAAAATTAGTGGGCATAATTTCGCAATTGGACGTTTGAGTGTTCCTTTAGCTGTGTTCACAGTTACCACTCGAATTAGTCCGTCGGCACCAGTATGAAATTCAACAATTTTGCCAATTGCCCAATACGATGGAAGAAGATTTTTATCCTTCATAAGCACAATATCGTTGATGCGAATATTTTGTTGCCTTTGCTTCCACTTGGGACGATGTTGCAATTGAGAAAGATATTCCATGGACCAAAATTGTTGAACTAGTCGTTGCAAGTATTACCAGCGATTTGGATGATTTTTTTTCAAATCATCGAGCGTTTCGTCTGGAATCGTTGTCATCGGGCGCATGATAACAAAATGCGCTGGAGTTAAAGGATCAGCTTGTACCCTTGTATACGCATTGCTTGATGACATATGAGGCAGATGGTATCCAATACTTCAAACCTAAAGTATAATGCATTAGTCTTGTTCCAGCGTGTAAATGTTTAACGTGGTTATATTGAACAATTAATTTCGACAATTGATGCGTTTTACTCAGTAGCATGGGATGTTTTTGATCAAAGGGTACGTCTGCGTTAACAATTCCACCACTAACTGTTACCAATCCTTTCTCATCTATAAATAAGTCAAGTGATGCCAATTTATGTTTAGTTGAAAGCTGCTTGACGGCTAACAAAATACGAATTTCAGTTTCGTATGCAGCTTGCTGCATTCTTTGGACCAATACATCATTAGCGTTTCTTAGTTCAGATGTTGTTAGAAACATTGTAGATTTATTGAATTTGTTTTTGCAGTTATATTTAAATCGCAAAAGTAAAGCTGCTATTCTGATCAGTCTTGATAAATCAGAATATCGATTGAATATATCGCCGATTGATACGACGTTGACAATTGTCCCCTTTCTCTCTTCCATATCGACATCATCAACGACTGAAGGAAATGGTTCATGATTAACCGATGCTTGGTGTAATGCCTTGGGTCCATGCTACCATAAATTATTATTGATTAAATCTGCTGGCCATATACCCCTAGTGGCCAGATCTGCAGGATTATTGCTTGATTATATGTGTCGCCACTGCTTTGCTGGAATAACAGTGATTATTTGTGATGTCCGATTTGCGATAAATGATTTCCATCTGCGTGGATGATCAGATATCCAAGGCAAGCACCACCGTTGAATCTGTCCATCCAAATGAATTTGCATTGTCTACACCTAGCGCGTTGCGAATTTTAGACATTAATTTAACCATCAAATGAGCAGCGCATAATTCAAGTCGCGGCATTGTTATTTGCTTAACAGGTGATACTCGCGCTTTCGATGCTATTAAATTCATGTGAATTTCTTCGTTATCCCGCTGTATGCGCAAATAGATCGTTGCGCAATATGCCAGCTCCGATGCGTCCGAGAAACCGTGCAGCTCAACCGTATCGTCGTCTGCGTATTATAACCATCTAGGAATTCTAAGACTCGAAATATCATTAATATTTTCTCGATATTTAGTCCATTGTTGGTAAAGATTTAGTGACAGTGGCTCATCCCAATTAGTGCCTTTCAACCACAATCTCTGCATAAAGATTTTCATGTGAATCACAACTGGTACAATCCACCCCATTGGATCGTAAATCCTTGCTATTTCTGAGAGAACCTCACGCTTCGTAATCTGATATCGCGATATTGATGGTAACGAAATACTATATTTGAACTCATCTCTATTTGTATCCCAGAGTAAGTCTAAAGTGCTTACCGTAGCTGTTTGGGCAATAATTGTTTCAGCTGATATAGCTCTATCTTCAGATTGCACTGTATTTAGCAATTCCATTGAATTGGATGACCTTTTCCGCAAATGAAATCCTGATTGACTCAATATTTTACAAAGTTCTTGCTTCAGTTGTAACGCTTGTTGTATACTTGGCATTCAACACATAAAATCATCCTTATAGAAATGTTGCCTGATAGGCTTAGCTGCCGATGGATATAATTTGCTATTGTCAATGGCAACTTGTTGCAGTGTGCGTGTTGCCAAAAATGGTGCTGCAGATGTCCCATATGTAACAGTTTTGAGTTAATATTCCTTTACTGGTTCAGTGTTTGACGCTCTCCACACAATTCTTTGCAATGGGCAATCGCTTGGGTGTACAAGCACTTGACGATACATGTTTTCGATATCAGATTTAAAAGCGATCTGATATTTGCGAAATTTGATGACGATGTCAAATAAGTCACTTTGAACAGTGGGTCCAACCATCAGATTGTCATTTAGAGAATAGCCATTAGTTGTTTAGCATGATGCGTCAAAAAAGACACGCAACTTAGTAGTCGTACTCATTGGTTTAAATACCGCATGATGTGGAAGATAACATGTTCCTTGTTCCGAAACCTTTAATGTCAATTCCATGTGACTCAATTTCGCATAATCTTCCATAAATTGAATATAATGAATTTGCAACTCTTTATTAACGTTGATCTGCGTTCCATAGCTTATAACCGATTTATTGCATTTGATTTTGACTCACCTATATTGAGGGCGTTGTCTTTTAGTGGCAATCTCACGACGTAACGGCCATTATGATTGCGAGACGTGTTATGTCGATAATGATTTTCCGCTGCCTCTTCCTCTGCAGTCAGATGATGTGTAGTTGAATGTAATTCTTCGACTTCTCAAAACCGTGGAAGTTGGCGGAATAGAAAACTGCCTTCTCGTTTTCCGAGCTGATGCATAACTGCACCCTACCTCTAGTGTAATTAGTGCTCCGTGCGCCAATACCAAATAATCTTGTCTTATCGTAAGATCGCATCAACCCAAGTCGTTGCATGCGTGCTTCTGATACAAGAGTGCTCTGTGACCCAGAGTCCAATAGCACTCGACACTTTCGCGTACCACAATTGTCAGTCACCAAAACCAGTGCTGTCGGTAGCAATGTATATGCACGTTGATGTCGATGCATCACGTTAATGCTCATACCGCTTGTCTGTTTTCTCGCTTGCTCAGTGAGACGATCTATCTTAACCGATTTTGCCCTTGCTTATGTATTCCAAGTTGTTCGGCGTCATGCGGACCTCCTTCCAGCGTTTGTGTTGCCAATGGAGAAGGATGAAGCAAAGTATTGTGCTTTTTTCCACATTTTCTGCAAGTTGTTCTCTTGCACTGTCGTGCCATGTGATTTTCTTGTAGACAATTGAAACATATTTTGTGTTCTTGTATTTCACTGCTTATCTGCTTAAATTTGTCGCAGTGATATACAAAGTGATATTGCGCACAAACAGGCCATGTCTGCACTGTTGCTGCGTGGGTGCGCAATTGACTGCGAATTGACTTCTGCTCTTTGTTCTGCTTACTGCCATTTGATGTAATTTTGTTAGTATTATCTAATTCATACACCCTTCCTTACAAGAAGTCAAGACATTGTTGAATAGTTGTTGCTTTTTAGACCTGTAACACAAAGATGCCGATACTTCATCAAGCTTTTTCTCCAAATTAAACAGTAATATCGTGTCCCATTGACTAACTGCTTCGTCTATAACCCTCAATGCGTTATAACTTCCATTGCTGTTGTTATAAAACCGTTTACCTACTACACTTGTTGCAGATTTAATGGGCTCTTGTTCGAGCAAAAGTTCCAAATACGAATTTTTTAATTTTATCTGACTGATCGTATCTTTTCTTAAGCAGTTACCATGCCGTTGTGTAATTTGCATTCGTAGGCTTCAAATGTTTGACCAGTGATAAAGCTCGCCTTTAAGTTTTGTGTGCAAACACTCAAGTTTTTCGACATCTGAAATGCTGACTTTCGAATCCACCATTGCTTCAAACAAATCCCTAAAGCGCAGCCATTCCAAACAATTCCCATCGAAATCTGTGGTTTGAATTTGCGGAAGCCGCAGCTCACTCTGATGATGCTGATGCGGTTGCTGCGCCGCTTTCTGTACTTCTTGTTGCCGCAATTGCTGTAAGACTGGTGTCGACGCGTCGCCCATGTGAGGGCACTCGATGAGGACACTCATTGAACTCTGGTGCTCCATTAGCAATTGCATCGCTGCTGTGATGTCACTCGCAGATTGTTGCGTATCCATCCATTTTTATTGAAAAATAATTTTCTTCTATTTCAGAACGATACTCATCTTCGCTTGCTTGGTGCTCCTCCGCCGTCAAAGTATCGATCTCTTGTTGAATCTGTTCGTACTGCTTAAAGAACTCTTCTGCCCTCTCAGCTCGCACCCGTACCACTTCTACTTGTGCCCTTAACTCGTTGCAATAATTGACCATGCGTGTGAATGCCGACTTCAATGTCTGTCGGCTGCGTTTCAGCGACTCCAATTGCGCTATTTTGCAAGACCTTGGAATCTCACCAACTGATTTTGAATATGCGCACAACTCCTGCCAACCTCACGTTGTTTTCCCTGATGTCTATGCGCACAAACTTTCTGTGTGGAAGTTCCGCCAATGAAATGAGAGTTTGATACTCCACGTTTTAACTTCTCGCTGATATTTTACGAGAACCGACTCGAAAGGACCAAAAATTTTGTAAATAAAAGCTAATCGAATAATTTTCACTCCGTCATTTATTGAAAGGAAGCACAACAATGTCTACATACACAATTTGCGGTGAGTTTTCAGGGTTGTAAAAAGTCCAAAAAGATATTTAAAATAGTGAAGGTGAAGTGGAAAGCGCACAATTATGATGTGCATAAAAATAAATTCTCCTTGCGTGAACATCTCGACCCACCTTGAAAGCACCGCTTTCAAATATCCAAAAAAAAATATTGGGCATAATTTCGCAATTGGACGTTTGAGTGTTCCTTTAGTTGTGTTCACAGTTGCCACTAGAATTAGTCCGTCGGCACCAGTATGCAATTCAACAATTTTGCCAATTGCCCAATACGAGGGAGGAAGATTTTCATCCTTGATAAGCACAATATCGTTGATGCGAATATTTTGTTGCCTTTGCTTCTATTTGGGACGATGTTGCAATTGAGAAAGATATTCCATGGACCATTTTTTCCAAAATTGTTAAACTAGTCGTTGCAAGTATTGCTAGCGATTTAGATGATTTTCTTTCAAATCTTCGAGCGTTTCGTCTGGAATCGTTGTCATCGGGCGCATAAAAAGAAAATGCCCTGGATCTTTATCGCCTTCAAATTTGATGCAAAGTTGCCTTGAATTTTGACATCCTTCAATCTGGTATAACACTGTGTGCATCTCTTCATATGTCGTTGAAGTATTCGTAAGAACAAACCTTAAATGGTATTTGATCGACTTGATTCCAGCCTCCCATAAACCGCCAAAATGAGGTCCCGATGGTGGTGAAAAATGCCATTGAATTTGTTGTTCTGATAGCTCTCTTGTAATTGCTTCTTGCGTAGATTGTGACCTTAAAAATCCATATAAGTCCTGCAAATACTGCTTAGCGCCAATGAAATTGGTTCCGTTCTCGGAGTATATGTGCGCTAGTCGACCCCGTCGTGCAATGAAGCGACGCAATGTTGGAATGAATGCTGCGGTTGTTAATTCTGTCACAAGCTCAATGTAAGCAGCTTTAGTAACTAGGCACACAAATAATGCTATCCAACATTTATATTTCCTTGAATCTCGACCTTTCCAAGATAAAACTTGAAATGGTCCAGCAAAATCGGTTGCCGTATTAAGGAATGTTGAGCCGGGCCTTAAGCGATGTTTTGGTATGTTACCCATCTGCTGTTGATATGGTTTCCCTCTTTGACGCATGCAGCTTGTACACTTGTATACGCATTGCTTGATGACATATGAGGCAGATGGCATCCAATACTTCAAACCTAAAATATAATGCATTAGTCTTGTTCCAGCGTGTAAATGTTTAACGTGGTTATATTCAACAATTAATTTCGACAGCTGAGCTGTTCACTCAGTAGCATGGGATGTTTTTGGTCAAAGGGTACGTCTTCGTTAACAATTCTACCACCAACTGTTACCAATCCTTTCTCATCTATAAATAAGTCAAGTGATGCCAATTTATGCTTAGTTGAAAGCTGCTTGTCGGCTAACAAAATATGAATTTTAGATTTTTAGATATCCAGGCAAGCACCACCGTTTAATCAAATGAATTTGCATTGTCTACGCCTAGCGCGTTGCGAATTTTAGACATTAATTTAACCATCAGGTGAGCATCGCATAATTGAAGTCGCGGCAGTGTTATTTGCTTAACAGGTGATACTCGCGTTTTCGATTCAATTAAATTCATGTGAATTTCTTCGTTATCCCGCTGTATGCGCAAATAGATCGTTGCGCAATATGCCAACTCCGATGCGTCCGAGAAACCGTGCAGCTCAACCGTATCGTCGTCTGCGTATTATAACCATCTAGGAATTCTAAGACTCGAAATATCATTAATATTTTCTCGATATTTAGTCCATTATTGGTAAAGATTTAGTGACAGTGGCTCATCCCAATTAGTGACTTTCAACCACGACCTCTGCATAAAGATTTTCATGTGAATCACAACTGGTACAATCCACCCCATTGGATCGTAAATCCTTGCTATTTCTGACAGAACCTCACGCTTCGTAATCTGACATCGCTATAATGATGGTAACGAAATACTATATTTGAACTCATCTCTATTGTACCCCAGAGTAAGCCTAAAGTGCTTACCGTAGCTGTTTGGTCAATAATTGTTTCAGCTGATATAGCTCTGTTTTCAGATTGCACTGTATTTAGCAATTCCAGTGAATTGGATGACCATTTCCGCAAATGAAATCCTGATTGACTCATATTTTACAAAGTTCTTGCTTCAGTTGTAACACTTGTTGTATACTTGGCGTGCAACACATAAAATCGTCCATATAGAAATGTTGCCTGATAGCCTTAGCTGCCGATGGATATAATTTGCTATTGTCAATGGCAACTTGTTGCAGTGTGCGTGTTGCCAAAAATGGTGTTGCAGATGTCCCATATGTAACAGTTTTGCGTTCATATTCCTTTACTGGTTCAGTGTTTGACGCTCTCCACACAATTCTTTGCAATGGGTAATCGCTTGGTTGTACAAGCACTTGACGATACATCTTTTCGATATCAGATTTAAGAGCGATCTGATATTTGCGAAATTTGATGACGATGTCAAATAAGTCACTTTGAACATTTGGTACAACCATCAGATTGTCATTTACAGCCATTAGTTGTTTTGCATGATGCGTCAAAAACGACACGCAACTTAGTAGTCGTACTCATTGGTTTACATACCGCATGATGTGGAAGATAACACGTTCCTTGTTCCGCAACCTTTAATCTCGATTCCATGTGACCTAATTTCGCATAATCTTCCATAAATTGAATATACTGAATTTGAAGCTCTTTATTAACGTTGAATCTACGTTCCATAGCATACAACTGATTTATTGCATTTGATTTTGACTCACCTATATTGAGAGCAGCAATCTCACGACGTAACGGCCATTATGATTGCGAGACGTGTTATGTCGATAATGATTTTCCGCTGCCTCTTCCTCTGCAGTCAGATGATGTGTAGTTGAATGTAATTCTTCGACTTCCCAAAACCGCTGAAGTTGGCTATCAAGTTCTATGCTTACGTAATACGATGGTGTACCGCTGGGATGCATTATTTTAGGTGGCAGCAGACATTCTGTGAATATATCTGCGCCCAGAATGAGATCGATTTTTCCGAACGTACATAACGTCGAATCTGCTATATTTAAATCTTTGAAAAATACCAACTTCTCAATTGGTATTTTATCAGCTGTAAGTTTTGTGTTAATTTTGTCATGCAAGGGACGTCTACATAGAAAACTGCCTTCTCGTTTTCCGAGCTGATGCATAACTGCACCCTACCTCTAGTGTAATTATTGCTCCGTGCGTCAATACCAAATAATCTTGTCTTATCGTAAGATCGCATCAACCCAAGTCGTTGCATGCGTGCTTCTGATACAAGAGTGCTCTGTGACCCAGAGTCCAATAGCCCTCGACACTGTTGTCGCGTACCACAATTGTCAGTCACCAAAACCATTGCTGTCGGTAGCAATGTATATGCACGTTGATGTCGATGCACCACGTTAATGCTCATACCGTTTGTCTGATTTCTCGCTTGTTCAGTGAGACGTGAGACTTGCTGATGTATTCCAAGTTGTTCGGCTTCTTGTGGACCTCCTTCCAGCGTTTGTGTTGCCAATGGAGCAGGATGAAGCAAAGTATTGTGCTCTTTTCCACATTTTTTTTTTTTTTTTTTTTATGACAGATGAAACCAAGCTCAGGGGATGCCCCCTATCCATGCACAGCATTTGTTGGTTCCGAAGGGATGACAGGTTAGTGGGAAGGGGGAAAGAGGGAGTAGTGACGGTTTACACTTCGCTTAAATGTTTCGACGCTGTAAGTGGGCGGGAAGACATTCGCAGGGAGATTATTCCACAATCTAACGACGCGACCGAAAAACGAACTCTCACGGTAATGCGTGGTTCGTTGGAACGGAATCGCGACATAAAAGGGGTGCACCGCTCTGGAAAGCCGAGTAGTTCTGCTAAATACCTGAACCGGAGGAATCAGGCTGGCTACTTCAGAGGAACATTTACCGTGAAAGTAGCGGTAAAATAGTGCTACACACCCTACATCACGACGACGCTCCAAGGTTTCAATAGAGCTGGATACCCTACTGTCCCCTATAAGTTTTAACGCACGACATTGGACTCGGTCTAGGAGCTGAAGATATGTTCGCGAAGCTCCCGACCATATATGCGAATTGTACTCCATTTTCGGACGGATATAAGTGGTGTAGATACAACGAAGATCGGTTGGAGTGAAGTAATTCTTACACCGCTTAAGAAAGCCTAAGCACTTGGCTGCTTCTTTCGACACGTCAAAGATGTGATCGTTCCAGCGAAGATCACATTGGATTGACATGCCCAGAACATCAAGAGCCTCCGACTCATTAATATCCACACCACCCATATTTAGAGGTGGGAAGTTGTCACCCGCCAAACGCTTGTGGGTTAACAAACAGCATTGGGTCTTCCGCGCATTAAAATCGACCCGATTCGCTTGACCCCACTCCTGGATTTTGTTGAGGTCAGATTGGAGTGTGTCATTCATAATTCTGCGTTTTCTATTGATCTCCAGAATAGAAGGACGCCTGGAGAATGCATATGAATGACAAATGCTGCTGTCATCAGCAAACGAGTAGACGGGGTTTGATGTCAATGACAGAAGGTCATTGATGAAAATAAGAAAAAGTGTCGGAGACAGGACCGAACCCTGCGGAACTCCAGCATTAATGGAGTGCTCTTCGGAAGCAAAGCCGTCTATCGCAACCCGAATAGAACGGCCGCTGAGGAAACTCGATATCCATCGAGTGAAAGTATTACCGACACCATAAGCAGCCAGTTTAGACACGAGTGCTTTATGCCACACCCGGTCAAATGCCTTGGAGATATCCAGAGCAACAACCTTGCTCTCACCGAACCGGTGAATACAACTGCTCCACCGCTCAGTGAGAAACGCCATCAGATCGCCGGTGGAACGGTGAGCACGGAAGCCGTACTGGCGATCGCTGATCATTTCGTTGCTCTCTAGATACCTCATCAATTTAAAATTTACAATGCTCTCCATGACTTTAGAGAGCACTGAGCAGATTGCTATGGGCCGGTAATTTGCAGGATTCGTAGCCTCACCTTTTTTGGGAACTGGCTGCACATTGGCAATCTTCCAGGAAGCTGGAAAAACTCCTGAAGTATAAGATAAATTAAAGAGATTGCGCAATGGGCGAGCCAGTGTTGAGGCGCACTTTCTCAACACATGGGCTGAGATGCCATCCGGTCCCGAGGACTTATTGACATTGAGGTCTGCAAGCACTCTTTTAACAGCTCGCGTTCGAAAATGCATCTGAGGCATAGCATGAGATACACCATCAACCGCGGGCAGTGGTTGACTACTCTCAGGAAGAGAGCAGTTTTCAGCAAACATTTTGGCTAATAAGTTTGCTTTATCAACCGAGTGAGTGAAGATCTGATCGTCCTTAAGGAGAGTTGGAATAGACGATTTCGTCTGATTTTTCACCCTCCCCACAAACGACCAAAAGTTCTTGCTACCCTTATGGTATTCAAGAACTCTGCGTCTAAGGCGCTGCTCGTAAAGAACTTTTTCGCGCCTTAGAGTGGCATTGCACCTATTCTGGCGCAGCAGTTTAGTATCAGCAGTTTTATTTAAACGCCAATTCCTAAATGCTTCCTCTTTAGACCTGACTTTTGGTCTTTTGGTTTAATGGAAATTCTTTTATAAGGTATGAAAGACCTCATACCAAATAAAATTATATTTTCTACTAATTTTGCTGCAGCATTTTTGTTTCTATCTCTGAAACACAATTGCCAATTGAAACGGCTGAAAAAGCAGTTCAGCGCATCCCAATTAGCCTTCTCATAAAGCCACACTTTCCGCTTCGGAGCTGTCTGGTGAGCGGATTGAAGACTAGAATATGGGAAGGTAGCAGAAATTGTAGCGTTGTCCGAATTACCAAGAGGTGCAAGAACATTCACATCATACTTGCTGTGATGTGAAGTTAGAAAAAGGTCCAGAATATTTTGGTTTTGCCCATCAACGCAGGGAAAGTGCGTTGGTTCCTTCACTAATTGAGTCAAATTATTAGACTCAGCAAATAACTCAACATACAAACCCTCGGGTGTCGTGTGACTCGAATGACGTAGCCAATTGGAATTATGAACATTGAAATCACCAGCAACAACAATTTCACTGTTCGGATACGATTCCAGAATTTTAGAGATCGAATCAGAGAGACTGTCCAGTTTATCAAAAGTTGGCAGCCTCCCTAGACCCGGGCTTCTATAAACGAAGCAGAAGTGCAGGATGTGCGACTGGATTTTGAACTTAACCCACATGGAGCTAAATTCGGCATCCGACGTGCAAAGGTGTTGCTGACACTGGTACGCAACATCACTGTGAATGTATAAGGCGAGGCCTCTGTGAGGTAAAAATAATGGCAGTAGATGGTACCCCGGCATGTGAAAGTCCAGTGGATCTGCACCCTCAGACACCTGGGTCTCACCCAGTGCCATTATATGCGGTTGGTGAGTACAAATATGCGCATAGACCGCGAAGAAATTCGCCCTCAAGCCACGTACATTAGTGGAGTCTATGCGGAATTTTGTCATCGCCGCCCACTGTAGCGAAGTGTAAGGTCAGCCGCACAAGCAGCCACGCGTACGACGCAAGCAAAGCAAAACGCGACAAGACAAGTGTTATGCCTTTATCTTGCCGCGCTTCAGCCCACGCAGCACTCACAGCCGCATGCACACCTAACGGGACCAGGAAGAAGGAGGAGGAGTGAAAGCAAACGAAATGCTGAGCTTTACTACGGAGAGCATAAAAAAGCCCCTCGCATGGTTCTCTGCGTTCCGTTTGATTGTGTATTATTTGTTGTAATTGATAGAATTTTTATTTATTTTGTTGTTAAGTTGAGTTGCTAATAAGTGCACTATTGATTGTTTATGGAAAACTATTGTTTGGTGAAGTTTATTATTGTAATAAAAGTGTTTCGCGGCGTGGGTAATTGTTTGCACTATTGATTTCGGTTTTATTTGCGCGAACACTAATTATCAACAAGTACTGGCGGGCACACCATCCGCCTCCGTCCGCGGTCACATCACAACCCTCACCACATCACATTTTCTGCAAGTTGACCTCTTGCACTGTCGTGCCATGTGATTTTCTTGTTTTCTTGGAGACGTCGCTGGTCGATCGTAGAGACTCGTTTCCCGTACAAGATATGGGTAAAGTCATGTATGAACGGGATTGGATAGCGATCCGGCACCGTGATCGCGTTGAGCGCCCTATAGTCGCCACATGGTCGACACCTGTGTCTACTAAGGAACACTTCCTTTTCGCTCCGTTCGTTACGTAGATTCGGCTTATTTTATTGTTGACGTTGAAACATATTTTGTGTTGTTGTATTATACTACGTCGCATTTCACTGCTCATCTGCTTAAATTTGTCGCAGTGATATACAAAATAATCTTGCGCACAAACAGGGCATGTCTGCACTGTTGCTGCGTAGGTGCGCAATTGACTGCGAATTGACTGCTTCTGCTCTTTGTTCTGCTTACTGCCATTTGATGTAATTTTGTTAGTATTATCTATTTCAAACATCCTTCCTTACAAGAGATCAAGAAATTGTTGAAAAGTTTTTGCTTCCGCTGACTTTTTAGATCTGTACCACAAGATGCCGATACTTCATCAAGCTTTTTCTCCAAATTAAACAGTAATATCGTGTCCCACTGACTATCTGCTTCGTGTATAACGTTCTCAGTGCGTTATAACTTTCGTTGATGTTGTTATAAAACCGTTTAACTTCTACACTTGTTCAGATTTAATGGACTCTTGTTCGAGCAAAAGTTCCAAATACGAATTTTTGATTTTATCTGACTGATCGTATCTTTTCTTAAGCAGTTGCCATGCCGTTGCGTAATTTGCATTCGTAGGCTTCAAATGTTTGACCAGTGATAAAGCTTCGCCTTTAAGTTTTGTGTGCAAACGCTAAAGTTTTTCGACATCTGAAATGCAGACTTTCGAATGCACCATTGCTTCAAACAAATCCCTAAAGCGCAGCTATTCCAAACAATTAACATCGAAATCTGTGGTTTGAATTTGCGGAAGCCGCAGCTCACTCTGATGATGCTGATGCGGTTGCTGCGCAGCTTTCTGTACTTCTTGTTGCCGCAATTGCTGTAAGACTGGTGTCGACGCGTCGCCCATGTGAGGGCAATCGATGAGGACACTCATTGAACTCTGGTGCTCCATTAGCACTTGCATCGCTGCTGTGATGTCACTCGCAGATTGTTGCGTATCCATCCATTTTTATTGAAAAATAATTTTCTTCTATTTCAGAACGATACTCATCTTCGCTTGCTAGGGGCTCCTCCGCCGTCAAAGTATCGATCTCTTGTTGAATCTGTTCGTACTGCTTAAAGAGCTCTTCTGCCCTCTCAGCTCACACCCGTACCTCTTCGACTGGTGCCCCTAACTCGTTGCAATAATTGACCATGCGTGTGAATGGAACCTTGGAATCTCACCAACTGATTTCAAATATGCGCACAATTCCTGCCAATCTCACGTTGTTTTCCCTGATGTTTATGCCCACAAACTTTCTGTGTGGAAGTTCCGCCAACGAAATGAGAGTTTGATACTCTACGTTTAAGCTTCTCGCTGATATTTTACGATAACCGACTCGAAAGGATCAAAAATTATGTAAATAAAAGCTAATCGAAAAATTTTCACTCCGTCATTTATTGAAAGGAAGTGCAACAATGTCTAGATACAAAATTTGCGGTGAGTTTTCAGGGTTGTATAATAAAACGTCCAAAAAGGTATTTAAAGTGGTGAAGGTGAAGTGCAAAGCGCACAATTATGATGTGCATAAAAATAAATTCTCCTTGCCTGAACATCTCGACTCACCTTGAAAGCACCGCTTTCAAATATCCAAAAATAGTGGGCATAATTTCGCAATTGGACGTTTGAGTGTTCCTTTAGTTCTGTTCACAGTTGCCACTCGAATTAGTCCGTCGGCACCAGTATGCAATTCAACAATTTTGCCAATTGCCCAATACGATGGAGGAAAATTTTCATCCTTGATAAGCACAATATCGTTGATGCGAATATTTTGTTGCCTATGCTTCCATTTGGGACGATGTTGCAATTGAGAAAGATATTCCATGGACCATTTTTTCCAAAATTGTTGAACTAGTCGTTGCAATTATTGCCAGCGATTTAGATGATTTTCTTTCAAATCATCGAGCGTTTCGTCTGGAATCGTTGTCATCGGGCGCATGATAACAAAATGCGCTGGAGTTAAAGGATCTTTATCGCCTTAAAATTTGATGCAAAGGGGCCTTGAATTTTGGCATCCTTCAATCTGGCATAACACTGTGTGCATCTCTTCATATGTCGTTGAAGTATTCGTAAGAACACGCCTTAAATGGTATTTGATCGACTTGATACCAGCCTCCCATAAATGGCCAAAATGAGGTCCCTATGGTGGTGAAAATTGCCATTGTATTTGTTGTTCTGATAGCTCTCTTGTAATTGCTTCTTGCGTAGATTGTGACCTTAAAAATCCATATAAGTCCTGCAAATACTGCTTAGCGCCAATGAAATTGGTTCCGTTATCGGAGTATATGTGCGCTAGTCGACCCGGTCGTGCAATGAAGCGACGCAATGTTGCAATGAATGCTGCGGTTGTTAATTCTGTTATAAGTTCAATGTGAGCAGCTTTAGTAACTAGGCACACAAATAATGCTATCCAACATTTATATTTCCTTGTATCTCGACCATTCCAAGATAAAACTTGAAATGGTCCAGCAAAATCGGTTGCCGTATTGAGGAATGTTGAGCCGGGCCTTAAACGATATTTTGGTATGTTACCCATCTGCTGTTGACATGGTTTCCCTCTTTGACGCATGCAGCTTGTACACTTGTATACGCATTGCTTGAGGCAGATGGTATCCAATACTTCAAACCTAAAGTATAATGCATTAGTCTTGTTCGAGCGTGTAAATGTTTAACATGTGTATATTGAACAATTAATTTCGACAACTGATGTTGCTTACTCAGTACCATGGGATGTTTTTGTTCAAAGGGTACGTCTGCGTTAACAATTCCACCACTAACTGTTACCAATCCTTTCTCATCTATAAATAAGTCAAGTGATGCCAATTTATGTTTAGTTGAAAACTGCTTGCCGGCTAACAAAATACGAATTTCAGTTTCGTATGCAGTTTGCTGCATTCTTCGGACCAATACATCATTAGCGTTTCTTAATTCACACGTTGCTAGAAACATTGTAGATTTATTGAATTTGTTTTTGCAGTTATATTTAATCGCAAAAGTAAAGCTGCTATTCTGATCAGGCTTGATAAATCAGAATATCGATTGAATATATCGCCCTCTGAGATTGATACGACGTTGACAATTGTCTACTTTCACTCTTCCATATCGACATCATCAACGATTGAAGGAAATGGTTCATGATTAACCGATGATTGGTGTAATGCCTTGGGTCTATGCTACCATAAATTATTATTGATTAAATCTGCTAGCCATATACCCCTAGTGGCCAGATCTGCAGGATTATTGCTTGATGATATGTGTCGCCACTGCTTTGCTGGAATAACAGTGATTATTTGTGATGTCCGATTTGCGATAAATGATTTCCATCTGCGTGGATGATCAGATATCCAGGCAAGCACCACCGTTGAATCTGTCCATACAAATGAATTTGCATTGTCTACGCCTAGCGCGTTGCGAATTTTAGACATTAATTTAACCATCAGATGAGCAGCGCATAATTCAAGTCGGGGCAGTGTTATTTGCTTAACAGGTAATACTCGCGCTTTCGATGCAATTAAATTCATGTGAATTTCTTCGTTATCCCGCTGTATGCGCAAATAGATCGTTGCGCAATATGCCAACTCCGATGCGTCCGAGAAACCGTGCAGCTCAACCGTATCGTCGTCTGCGTATTATAACCATCTAGGAATTCTAAGACTCGAAATATCATTAATATTTTCTCGATATTTAGTCCATTATTGGTAAAGATTTAGTGACAGTGGCTCATCCCAATTAGTGACTTTCAACCACGACCTCTGCATAAAGATTTTCATGTGAATCACAACTGGTACAATCCACCCCATTGGATCGTAAATCCTTGCTATTTCTGACAGAACCTCACGCTTCGTAATCTGACATCGCGATATTGATGGTAACGAAATACTATATTTGAACTCATCTCTATTTGTATCCCAGAGTAAGCCTAAAGTGCTTACCGTAGCTGTTTGGGCAATAATTTTTTCAGCTGATATAGCTCTATCTTCAGATTGCACTGTATTTAGCAATTCCATTGAATTGGATGACCATTTCCGCAAATGAAATCCTGATTGACTCAATATTTTACAAAGTTCTTGCTTCAGTTGTAACGCTTGTTGTATACTTGGCATTCAACACATAAAATCATCCATATAGATAGCCTTAGCTGCCGATGGATAGAATTAGCTATTGTCAATGGCAGCTTGTTGCAGTGTGCGTGTTGCCAAAAATGGTGCTGCAGATGTTCCATATGTAACAGTTTTGAGTTCATATTCCTTTACTGGTTCAGTGTTTGACGCTCTCCACACAATTCTTTGCAATGGGCAATCGCTTGGGTGTACAAGCACTTGACGATACATCTTTTCGATATCAAGAGCTTTTCGATATCAGATGTAAAAGCGATCTGATATTTGCGAAATTTGTCAAATAAATCATTTTGAACAGTGGTTCCAACCATCAGATTGTCATTTAGAGCCATTAGTTGCTTTGCATGATGCGTCAAAAACGACACGCAACTTAGTAGTCGTACTCATTGGTTTAAATACCGCATGATGTGGAAGATAACACGATCCTTGTTCCGCAAACTTTAATGTCGATTCCATGTGACCTAATTTCGCATAATCTTCCATAAATTGAATATACTGAATTTGCAGCTCTTTATTAACGTTGAATCTGCGTTCCATAGAATATAACCGATTTATTGCATTTGATTTTGACTCACCTATATTGAGAGCGTTGTCTTTTAGTGGCAATCTCATGACGTAACGGCCATTATAATTGCGAGACGTGTTATGTCGATAATGACTTTCCGCTGCCTCTTCCTCTGCAGTCAGATGATGTGTAGTTGAATATAATTCTTCGACTTCCCAAAACCGTTGAAGTTGGCTATCAAGTTCCATGCTTACGTAATACGATGATGTACCGCTGGGATGCATTATTTTAGGTGGCAGCAGATATCCCGTGAATATATCTGAGCCCAGAATGAGATCGATTTGTCCGGGCGTAATTTAACGTCGAATCTGCTAAATTTAAATCTTTGAAAAATACCAACTTCTCAATTGGTATTTTATCAGCTGGTAAGTTTTGTGTTAATTTTGTCATGCAAAGGGCGTCTACATAGAAAACTGCCTTCTCGTTTTCCGAGCTGATGCATAACTGCACCCTACCTATAGTGCAATTAGTGCTCCCTGCGTCAATACCAAATAATCTTGTCTTATCGTAAGATCGCATCAACCCAAGTCGTTGCATGCGTGCTTCTGATACAAGAGTGCTCTGTGACCCAGAGTCCAATAGCACTCGACAATTTCGCGTACCACAATTGTCAGTCACCAAACCCAGTGCTGTCGGTAGCAATGTATATGCACGTTGATGTCGATGCACCACGTTAATGCTCATACCGCTTGTCTGATTTCTCGCTTGTTCAGTGAGACGATCTGTCTTGACCGATTTTGCCCTTGATTGCTGATGTATTCCAAGTTGTTCGGCTTCTTGCGGACCTCCTTCCAGCGTTTGTGTTGCCAATGGAGCAGGATGAAATAAAGTATTGTGCTTTTTTCCACATTTTCTGCAAGTTGATCTCTTGTACTGTCGTGCCATGTGATTTTCTTGTTTTCTGGGAGACGTCGATAAGTTCTATCGGTATTTGTTGGTATGCTCGTTGCAAGTCGATCGTAGAGACCCGTTTCCCGTTTCTGATATAAAAACAAAAAAGAAAAGATGGCTCGCAGATCGCCCTTTCGATAAGAAAACGAAATTCTTCTCTTGTCGCCTCAGGTTTCTCGAGAGGGACCATAGTCTCTCTCGCGAGAAACTCGAAGCGGCAAAAACTGGAGGTCCCTTCGTGACGATGTGATGCGTAACGTCTGACTTGTCCGCCCCGTCTAAAGGACGCATCGCCGTGATGTCGCAGAACTCTCGAATTACACCGGCAAAAGGCACACTATCGCTGAACCTAGAAATGCTTGGAGCCGATTTGGCTGGCGCGCCACCGCACTCCAGTGTAGTAACTCTATCGATCAGCTCCTCGTTTTTCGCGTCTACCAGTAACCCGTAGTTCCTAAGAAAATCCATCTTTAGTATCGGTGCACTGACCGTGGCGATGATAAATTCCCAGGTAAATTTTCTCACAAACCAAGATCGAGCCCGATTCGCTTCCTACTGTACGTGAAAATGGGAGACCCGTTCGCTGCAAAGAGTTGGTATGAATCGGGTCGATGGAGCAGCTCCTGGCGCATAGGTGCAATAACAGAGACGTCGGCACCTGTGTCTACTAAGAACCACTTCCTTTTCGCTCCGTTCCTTACGTAGATTCGGCTTATTTTATTGTAGACGTTTAAACATATTGTGTTGTTGTATTATACTACGTCGCATTTCACTGCTCATCTGCTTAAATTTGTCGCAGTGATATACAAAATGATCTTGCGCACAAACAGGGCATGTCTGCACTGTTGCTGCGTAGGTGCGCAATTGACTGCGAATTGACTGCTTCTGCTCTTTGTTCTGCTTACTGCCATTTGATGTAATTTTGTTAGTATTATCTATTTCACACACCCTTCCTTACAAGAGATCAAGAAATTGTTGAAAAGTTGTTGCTTCCGCTGACTTTTTAGACCTGTACCACAAGATGCCGATACCTCATCAAGCTTTTTCTCCAAATTAAACAGTAATATCGTGTCCCACAGACTAACTGCTTCGTGTATAACCCTCAGTGCGTTATAACTTTCGTTGATGTTGTTATAAAACCGTTTAACTTCTACACTTGTGCAGATTTAATGGACTCTTGTTCGTTCAAAACGCAAAAGTTCCAAATACGAATTTTTGATTTTATCTGACTGATCGTATCTTTTCTTAAGCAGTTGCCATGCCGTTGCGTAATTTGCATTCGTAGGCTTCAAATGTTTGACCAGTGATAAAGCTTCGCCTTTAAGTTTTGTGTGCAAACGCTAAAGTTTTTCGACATCTGAAATGCAGACTTTCGAATGCACCATTGCTTCAAACAAATCCCTAAAGCGCAGCCATTCCAAACAATTAACATCGAAATCTTGGATTTGAATCTGCGGAAGCCGCAGCTCACTCTGATGATGCTGATGCTGGTCGACTGTTGTACCTCTTCTACTTGTGCCCCTAACTCGTTGCAATAATTGACCATGCGTGTGAATGCCGACTTCAATGTCTGTTGGCTGCGCTTCAGCGGCTCCAATTGCGCCATTTTGCAAGACCTTGGAATCTCACCAACTGATTTTGAATATGCGCACAATTCCTGCCAATCTCACGTTGTTTTCCCTGATGTTTATGCGCACAAACTTTTTCTGTGGAAGTTCCGCCAACGAAATGAGAGTTTGATACTCCACGTTTTAGCTTCTCGCTGATATTTTACGAGAACCGACTCGAAAGGATCAAAAATTATGTAAATAAAAGCTAATCGAAAAATCTTCACACCGACATTTAATGAAAGGAAGTACAAGAATGTCTAGATACACGACATGCGGTGAGTTTTCAGGGTTGTAAAAAGTCCAAATGGTATTTAAAGTGGTGAAGGTGAAGTGCAAAGCGCGCAATTATGATGTGCATAAAAATAAATTCTCCTTGCGTGAACATCTCGACCCACCTTGAAAGCACCGCTTTCAAACATCCAAAAATAGTGGGCATAATTTCGCAATTGGACATTTGAGTGTTCCTTTAGTTGTGTTCACAGTTGCCACTCGAATTAGTCCGTCGGCACCAGGATGCAATTCAACAATTTTGCCAATTGCTTAATACGATGGAGAAAGATTTCCATCCTTGATAAGCACAATATCGTTGATGCGAATATTTTGTTGCCTTTGCTTCCATTTGGGACGATGCTGCAATTGAGCAAGATATTCTATGGACCATTTTGTCCAAAATTGTTGAACTAGTCGTTGCAAGTATTGCTAGCGATTGAGATGATTTTCTTTCAAATCATCGAGCGTTTCGTCTGGAATCGTTGTCATCGGGCGCATGATAACAAATTGCGCTGGAGTTAAAGGATCTTTAGCGCCTTCAAATTTGATGCAAAGGGGCCTTGAATTTTGGCATCCTTCAATCTGGCATAATACTGTGTGCATCTCTTCATATGTCGTGAAGTATTCGTAAGAACACGCCTTAAATGGTATTTGATCGACTTGATACCAGCCTCCCATAAACCGCCAAAATGAGGTCCCGATGGTGGTGAAAAATGTCATTGTATTTGTTGTTCTGATAGCTTAGTTGTTCCTGTAATTGCTTCTTGTGTAGATTGTGACCTTAAAAATCCATACAAGTCCTGCAAATACTGGTTAGCGCCAATTAAATTGGTTCCGTTATCGGAGTATATGTGCGCTAGTCGACCCCTCGTGCAATGAAGCGACGCAATGTTGCAATGAATGCTGCGGTTGTTAATTCTGTCACAAGCTCAATAACTAGGCACACACATAATGCTATCCAACATTTATATTTCCTTGAAACTCGACCATTCCAAGATAAAACATGAAATGGTCCAGCAAAATCGGTTGCCGTATTGAGGAATGTTGAGCCGGGCCTTAAACGATGTTTTGGTATGTTACCCATCTACTATTGATATGATTTCCCTCTTTGACGCATTGCTTGATGACATATGAGGCAGATGGTATCCAAGACTTCAAACCTAAAATATAATGCATTAGTCTTGTTCCAGCGTGTAAATGATTAACGTGGTTATATTGAACAATTAATTTCGACAACTGATGTTGCTTACTCAGTACCATGGGATGTTTTTGTTCAAAGGGTACGTCTGCGTTAACAATTCCACCACTAACTGTTACCAATCTCTTCTCATCTATAAATAAGTCAAGTGATGCCAATTTATGTTTAGTTGAAAGCTGCTTGCCGGCTAACAAAATACGAATTTCAGTTTCGTATGCAGTTTGCTGCATTCTTCGGACCAATACATCATTAGCGTTTCTTAATTCACACGTTGCTAGAAACATTGTAGATTTATTGAATTTGTTTTTGCAGTTATATTTAATCGCAAAATTAAAGCTGCTATTCTGATCAGGCTTGATAAATCAGAATATCGATTGAATATATCGCCCTCTGAGATTGATACGACGTTGACAATTGTCTACTTTCACTCTTCCATATCGACATCATCAACGATTGAAGGAAATGGTTCATGATTAATCGATGATTGGTGTAATGCCTTGGGTCTATGCTACCATAAATTATTATTGATTAAATCTGCTAGCCATATACCCCTAGTGGCCAGATCTGCAGGATTATTGCTTGATGATATGTGTCGCCACTGCTTTGCTGGAATAACAGTGATTATTTGTGATGTCCGATTTGCGATAAATGATTTCCATCTGCGTGGATGATCAGATATCCAGGCAAGCACCACCGTTGAATCTGTCCATACAAATGAATTTGCATTGTCTACGCCTAGCGCGTTGCGAATTTTAGACATTAATTTAACCATCAAATGAGCAGCGCATAATTCAAGTCGCGGCAGTGTTATTTGCTTAACAGGTGATACTCGCGTTTTCGATGCAATTAAATTCATGTGAATTTCTTCGTTATCCCGCTGTATGCGCAAATAGATCGTTGCGCAATATGCCAAATCCGATGCGTCCGAGAAACCGTGCAGCTCAACCGTATCGTCGTCTGCGTATTATAACCATCTAGGAATTCTAAGACTCGAAATATCATTAATATTTTCTCGATATTTAGTCCATTATTGGTAAAGATTTAGTGACAGTGGCTCATCCCAATTAGTGACTTTCAACCACAACCTCTGCATAAAGATTTTCATGTGAATCACAACTGGTACAATCCACCCCATTGGATCGTAAATCCTTGCTATTTCTGACAGAACCTCACGCTTCGTAATCTGACATCGCGATATTGATGGTAACGAAATACTATATTTGAACTCATCTCTATTTGTATCCCAGAGTAAGCCTAAAGTGCTTACCGTAGCTGTTTGGGCAATAATTGTTTCAGCTGATATAGCTCTATCTTCAGATTGCACTGTATTTAGCAATTCCATTGAATTGGATGACCATTTCCGCAAATGAAATCCTGATTGACTCAATATTTTACAAAGTTCTTGCTTCAGTTGTAACGCTTGTTGTATACTTGGCATTCAACACATAAAATCATCCATATAGTAGCCTTAGCTGCCGATGGATAGAATTTGCTATTGTCAATGGCAGCTTGTTGCAGTGTGCGTGTTGCCAAAAATGGTGCTGCAGATGTTCCATATGTAACAGTTTTGAGTTCATATTCCTTTACTGGTTCAGTGTTTGACGCTCTCCACACAATTCTTTGCAATGGGCAATCGCTTGGGTGTACAAGCACTTGACGATACATCTTTTCGATATCAAGAGCTTTTCGATATCAGATGTAAAAGCGATCTGATATTTGCGAAATTTGTCAAATAAATCATTTTGAACAGTGGTTCCAACCATCAGATTGTCATTTAGAGCCATTAGTTGCTTTGCATGATGCGTCAAAAACGACACGCAACTTAGTAGTCGTACTCATTGGTTTAAATACCGCATGATGTGGAAGATAACACGATCCTTGTTCCGCAAACTTTAATGTCGATTCCATGTGACCTAATTTCGCATAATCTTCCATAAATTGAATATACTGAATTTGCAGCTCTTTATTAACGTTGAATCTGCGTTCCATAGAATATAACCGATTTATTGCATTTGATTTTGACTCACCTATATTGAGAGCGTTGTCTTTTAGTGGCAATCTCATGACGTAACGGCCATTATAATTGCGAGACGTGTTATGTCGATAATGATTTTCCGCTGCCTCTTCCTCTGCAGTCAGATGATGTGTAGTTGAATGTAATTCTTCGACTTCCCAAAACCGTTGAAGTTGGCTATCAAGTTCTATGCTTACGTAATACGATGATGTACCGCTGGGATGCATTATTTTAGGTGGCAGCAGATATCCCGTGAATATATCTGAGCCCAGAATGAGATCGATTTGTCCGGGCGTAATTTAACGTCGAATCTGCTAAATTTAAATTTTTGAAAAATACCAACTTCTCAATTGGTATTTTATCAGCTGGTAAGTTTTGTGTTAATTTTGTCATGCAAAGGGCGTCTACATAGAAAACTGCCTTCTCGTTTTCCGAGCTGATGCATAACTGCACCCTACCTATAGTGCAATTAGTGCTCCCTGCGTCAATACCAAATAATCTTGTCTTATCGTAAGATCGCATCAACCCAAGTCGTTGCATGCGTGCTTCTGATACAAGAGTGCTCTGTGACCCAGAGTCCAATAGCACTCGACAATTTCGCGTACCACAATTGTCAGTCACCAAACCCAGTGCTGTCGGTAGCAATGTATATGCACGTTGATGTCGATGCACCACGTTAATGCTCATACCGCTTGTCTGATTTCTCGCTTGTTCAGTGAGACGATCTGTCTTGACCGATTTTGCCCTTGATTGCTGATGTATTCCAAGTTGTTCGGCTTCTTGCGGACCTCCTTCCAGCGTTTGTGTTGCCAATGGAGCAGGATGAAATAAAGTATTGTGCTTTTTTCCACATTTTCTGCAAGTTGATCTCTTGTACTGTCGTGCCATGTGATTTTCTTGTTTTCTGGGAGACGTCGATAAGTTCTATCGGTATTTGTTGGTATGCGCGTTGCAAGTCGATCGTAGAGACCCGTTTCCCGTTTCTGATATAAAAACAAAAAAGAAAAGATGGCTCGCAGATCGCCCTTTCGATAAGAAAACGAAATTCTTCTCTTGCCGCCTCAGGTTTCTCGAGAGGGACCATAGTCTCTCTCGCGAGAAACTCGAAGCGGCAAAAACTGGAGGTCCCTTCGTGACGATGTGATGCGTAACGTCTGACTTGTCCGCCCCGTCTAAAGGACGCATCGCCGTGATGTCGCAGAACTCTCGAATTACACCGGCAAAAGGCACACTATCGCTGAACCTAGAAATGCTTGGAGCCGATTTGGCTGGCGCGCCACCGCACTCCAGTGTAGTAACTCTATCGATCAGCTCCTCGTTTTTCGCGTCTACCAGTAACCCGTAGTTCCTAAGAAAATCCATCTTTAGTATCGGTGCACTGACCGTGGCGATGATAAATTCCCAGGTAAATTTTCTCACAAACCAAGATCGAGCCCGATTCGCTTCCTACTGTACGTGAAAATGGGAGACCCGTTCGCTGCAAAGAGTTGGTATGAATCGGGTCGATGGAGCAGCTCCTGGCGCATAGGTGCAATAACAGAGACGTCGGCACCTGTGTCTACTAAGAACCACTTCCTTTTCGCTCCGTTCCTTACGTAGATTCGGCTTATTTTATTGTAGACGTTTAAACATATTGTGTTGTTGTATTATACTACGTCGCATTTCACTGCTCATCTGCTTAAATTTGTCGCAGTGATATACAAAATGATCTTGCGCACAAACAGGGCATGTCTGCACTGTTGCTGCGTAGGTGCGCAATTGACTGCGAATTGACTGCTTCTGCTCTTTGTTCTGCTTACTGCCATTTGATGTAATTTTGTTAGTATTATCTATTTCACACACCCTTCCTTACAAGAGATCAAGAAATTGTTGAAAAGTTGTTGCTTCCGCTGACTTTTTAGACCTGTACCACAAGATGCCGATACCTCATCAAGCTTTTTCTCCAAATTAAACAGTAATATCGTGTCCCACAGACTAACTGCTTCGTGTATAACCCTCAGTGCGTTATAACTTTCGTTGATGTTGTTATAAAACCGTTTAACTTCTACACTTGTGCAGATTTAATGGACTCTTGTTCGTTCAAAACGCAAAAGTTCCAAATACGAATTTTTGATTTTATCTGACTGATCGTATCTTTTCTTAAGCAGTTGCCATGCCGTTGCGTAATTTGCATTCGTAGGCTTCAAATGTTTGACCAGTGATAAAGCTTCGCCTTTAAGTTTTGTGTGCAAACGCTAAAGTTTTTCGACATCTGAAATGCAGACTTTCGAATGCACCATTGCTTCAAACAAATCCCTAAAGCGCAGCCATTCCAAACAATTAACATCGAAATCTTGGATTTGAATCTGCGGAAGCCGCAGCTCACTCTGATGATGCTGATGCTGGTCGACTGTTGTACCTCTTCTACTTGTGCCCCTAACTCGTTGCAATAATTGACCATGCGTGTGAATGCCGACTTCAATGTCTGTTGGCTGCGCTTCAGCGGCTCCAATTGCGCCATTTTGCAAGACCTTGGAATCTCACCAACTGATTTTGAATATGCGCACAATTCCTGCCAATCTCACGTTGTTTTCCCTGATGTTTATGCGCACAAACTTTTTCTGTGGAAGTTCCGCCAACGAAATGAGAGTTTGATACTCCACGTTTTAGCTTCTCGCTGATATTTTACGAGAACCGACTCGAAAGGATCAAAAATTATGTAAATAAAAGCTAATCGAAAAATCTTCACACCGACATTTAATGAAAGGAAGTACAAGAATATCTAGATACACGACATGCGGTGAGTTTTCAGGGTTGTAAAAAGTCCAAATGGTATTTAAAGTGGTGAAGGTGAAGTGCAAAGCGCGCAATTATGATGTGCATAAAAATAAATTCTCCTTGCGTGAACATCTCGACCCACCTTGAAAGCACCGCTTTCAAACATCCAAAAATAGTGGGCATAATTTCGCAATTGGACATTTGAGTGTTCCTTTAGTTGTGTTCACAGTTGCCACTCGAATTAGTCCGTCGGCACCAGGATGCAATTCAACAATTTTGCCAATTGCTTAATACGATGGAGAAAGATTTCCATCCTTGATAAGCACAATATCGTTGATGCGAATATTTTGTTGCCTTTGCTTCCATTTGGGACGATGCTGCAATTGAGCAAGATATTCTATGGACCATTTTGTCCAAAATTGTTGAACTAGTCGTTGCAAGTATTGCTAGCGATTGAGATGATTTTCTTTCAAATCATCGAGCGTTTCGTCTGGAATCGTTGTCATCGGGCGCATGATAACAAATTGCGCTGGAGTTAAAGGATCTTTAGCGCCTTCAAATTTGATGCAAAGGGGCCTTGAATTTTGGCATCCTTCAATCTGGCATAATACTGTGTGCATCTCTTCATATGTCGTGAAGTATTCGTAAGAACACGCCTTAAATGGTATTTGATCGACTTGATACCAGCCTCCCATAAACCGCCAAAATGAGGTCCCGATGGTGGTGAAAAATGTCATTGTATTTGTTGTTCTGATAGCTTAGTTGTTCCTGTAATTGCTTCTTGTGTAGATTGTGACCTTAAAAATCCATACAAGTCCTGCAAATACTGGTTAGCGCCAATTAAATTGGTTCCGTTATCGGAGTATATGTGCGCTAGTCGACCCCTCGTGCAATGAAGCGACGCAATGTTGCAATGAATGCTGCGGTTGTTAATTCTGTCACAAGCTCAATAACTAGGCACACACATAATGCTATCCAACATTTATATTTCCTTGAAACTCGACCATTCCAAGATAAAACATGAAATGGTCCAGCAAAATCGGTTGCCGTATTGAGGAATGTTGAGCCGGGCCTTAAACGATGTTTTGGTATGTTACCCATCTACTATTGATATGATTTCCCTCTTTGACGCATTGCTTGATGACATATGAGGCAGATGGTATCCAAGACTTCAAACCTAAAATATAATGCATTAGTCTTGTTCCAGCGTGTAAATGTTTAACGTGGTTATATTGAACAATTAATTTCGACAACTGATGTTGCTTACTCAGTACCATGGGATGTTTTTGTTCAAAGGGTACGTCTGCGTTAACAATTCCACCACTAACTGTTACCAATCTCTTCTCATCTATAAATAAGTCAAGTGATGCCAATTTATGTTTAGTTGAAAGCTGCTTGCCGGCTAACAAAATACGAATTTCAGTTTCGTATGCAGTTTGCTGCATTCTTCGGACCAATACATCATTAGCGTTTCTTAATTCACACGTTGCTAGAAACATTGTAGATTTATTGAATTTGTTTTTGCAGTTATATTTAATCGCAAAATTAAAGCTGCTATTCTGATCAGGCTTGATAAATCAGAATATCGATTGAATATATCGCCCTCTGAGATTGATACGACGTTGACAATTGTCTACTTTCACTCTTCCATATCGACATCATCAACGATTGAAGGAAATGGTTCATGATTAATCGATGATTGGTGTAATGCCTTGGGTCTATGCTACCATAAATTATTATTGATTAAATCTGCTAGCCATATACCCCTAGTGGCCAGATCTGCAGGATTATTGCTTGATGATATGTGTCGCCACTGCTTTGCTGGAATAACAGTGATTATTTGTGATGTCCGATTTGCGATAAATGATTTCCATCTGCGTGGATGATCAGATATCCAGGCAAGCACCACCGTTGAATCTGTCCATACAAATGAATTTGCATTGTCTACGCCTAGCGCGTTGCGAATTTTAGACATTAATTTAACCATCAAATGAGCAGCGCATAATTCAAGTCGCGGCAGTGTTATTTGCTTAACAGGTGATACTCGCGTTTTCGATGCAATTAAATTCATGTGAATTTCTTCGTTATCCCGCTGTATGCGCAAATAGATCGTTGCGCAATATGCCAAATCCGATGCGTCCGAGAAACCGTGCAGCTCAACCGTATCGTCGTCTGCGTATTATAACCATCTAGGAATTCTAAGACTCGAAATATCATTAATATTTTCTCGATATTTAGTCCATTATTGGTAAAGATTTAGTGACAGTGGCTCATCCCAATTAGTGACTTTCAACCACAACCTCTGCATAAAGATTTTCATGTGAATCACAACTGGTACAATCCACCCCATTGGATCGTAAATCCTTGCTATTTCTGACAGAACCTCACGCTTCGTAATCTGACATCGCGATATTGATGGTAACGAAATACTATATTTGAACTCATCTCTATTTGTATCCCAGAGTAAGCCTAAAGTGCTTACCGTAGCTGTTTGGGCAATAATTGTTTCAGCTGATATAGCTCTATCTTCAGATTGCACTGTATTTAGCAATTCCATTGAATTGGATTGACCATTTCCGCAAATGAAATCCTGATTGACTCAATATTTTACAAAGTTCTTGCTTCAGTTGTAACGCTTGTTGTATACTTGGCATTCAACACATAAAATCATCCATATAGAAATGTTGCCTGATAGCCTTAGCTGCCGATGGATAGAATTTGCTATTGTCAATGGCAGCTTGTTGCAGTGTGCGTGTTGCCAAAAATGGTGCTGCAGATGTCCCATATGTAACAGTTTTGAGTTCATATTCCTTTACTGGTTCAGTGTTTGACGCTCTCCACACAATTCTTTGCAATGGGCAATCGCTTGGGTGTACAAGCACTTGACGATACATCTTTTCGATATCAAGAGCTTTTCGATATCAGATGTAAAAGCGATCTGATATTTGAAAATTTGTCAAATAAATCATTTTGAACAGTGGTTCCAACCATCAGATTGTCATTTAGAGCCATTAGTTGCTTTGCATGATGCGTCAAAAACGACACGCAACTTAGTAGTCGTACTCATTGGTTTAAATACCGCATGATGTGGAAGATAGCACGATCCTTGTTCCGCAAACTTTAATGTCGATTCCATGTGACCTAATTTCGCATAATCTTCCATAAATTGAATATACTGAATTTGCAGCTCTTTCTTAACGTTGAATCTGCGTTCCATAGAATATAACCGATTTATTGCATTTGATTTTGACTCACCTATATTGAGAGCGTTGTCTTTTAGTGGCAATCTCATGACGTTAGGGCCATTATAATTGCGAGACGTGTTATGTCGATAATGATTTTCCGCTGCCTCTTCCTCTGCAGTCAGATGATTTGTAGTTGAATGTAATTCTTCGACTTCCCAAAAACGTTGAAGTTGGCTATCAAGGTCAATGCTTACGTAATACGATGCGATCGCCGGCTCTGATATTATACTTATGTTTCCAATCAGAACCCATCCAAATACTGTATAGCAGCTGGTGTACCGCTGGGATGCGTTATTTTTTGTGGCAGCAGACATTCCTTGAATATATCTGCGCCCCGAATGAGATCAATTTTTCCGGGCGTATATAACGTCGAATCTGCTAAATTTAAATCTTTGAAAAATACCAACATCTCAATTGGTATTTTATCAGCTGGTAAGTTTTGTGTTAATTTTGTCATGCAAAGGGCGTCTACATAGAAAACTGCCTTCTCGTTTTCCGAGCTGATGCATAACTGCACCCTACCTATAGTGCACTTAGTGCTCCCTGCGTCAATACCAAATAATCTTGTCTTATCGTAAGATCGCATCAACCCAAGTCGTTGCATGCGTGCTTCTGATACAAGAGTGCTCTGTGACCCAGAGTCCAATAGCACTCGACAATTTCGCGTACCACAATTGTCAGTCACCAAACCCAGTGCTGTCGGTAGCAATGTATATGCACGTTGATGTCGATGCACCACGTTAATGCTCATACCGCTTGTCTGATTTCTCGCTTGTTCAGTGAGACGATCTGTCTTGACCGATTTTGCCCTTGATTGCTGATGTATTCCAAGTTGTTCGGCTTCTTGCGGACCTCCTTCCAGCGTTTGTGTTGCCAATGGAGCAGGATGAAATAAAGTATTGTGCTTTTTTCCACATTTTCTGCAAGTTGATCTCTTGTACTGTCGTGCCATGTGATTTTCTTGTTTTCTGGGAGACGTCGATAAGTTCTATCGGTATTTGTTGGTATACGCGTTGCAAGTCGATCGTAGAGACCCGTTTCCCGTTTCTGATATAAAAACAAAAAAGAAAAGATGGCTCGCAGATCGCCCTTTCGATAAGAAAACGAAATTCTTCTCTTGTCGCCTCAGGTTTCTCGAGAGGGACCATAGTCTCTCTCGCGAGAAACTCGAAGCGGCAAAAACTGGAGGTCCCTTCGTGACGATGTGATGCGTAACGTCTGACTTGTCCGCCCCGTCTAAAGGACGCATCGCCGTGATGTCGCAGAACTCTCGAATTACACCGGCAAAAGGCACACTATCGCTGAACCTAGAAATGCTTGGAGCCGATTTGGCTGGCGCGCCACCGCACTCCAGTGTAGTAACTCTATCGATCAGCTCCTCGTTTTTCGCGTCTACCAGTAACCCGTAGTTCCTAAGAAAATCCATCTTTAGTATCGGTGCACTGACCGTGGCGATGATAAATTCCCAGGTAAATTTTCGACACAAACCAAGATCGAGCCCGATTCGCTTCCTACTGTACGTGAAAATGGGAGACCCGTTCGCTGCAAAGAGTTGGTATGAATCGGGTCGATGGAGCAGCTCCTGGCGCATAGGTGCAATAACAGAGACGTCGGCACCTGTGTCTACTAAGAACCACTTCCTTTTCGCTCCGTTCCTTACGTAGATTCGGCTTATTTTATTGTAGACGTTTAAACATATTGTGTTGTTGTATTATACTACGTCGCATTTCACTGCTCATCTGCTTAAATTTGTCGCAGTGATATACAAAATGATCTTGCGCACAAACAGGGCATGTCTGCACTGTTGCTGCGTAGGTGCGCAATTGACTGCGAATTGACTGCTTCTGCTCTTTGTTCTGCTTACTTCCATTTGATGTAATTTTGTTAGTATTATCTATTTCACACACCCTTCCTTACAAGAGATCAAGAAATTGTTGAAAAGTTGTTGCTTCCGCTGACTTTTTAGACCTGTACCACAAGATGCCGATACCTCATCAAGCTTTTTCTCCAAATTAAACAGTAATATCGTGTCCCACAGACTAACTGCTTCGTGTATAACCCTCAGTGCGTTATAACTTTCGTTGATGTTGTTATAAAACCGTTTAACTTCTACACTTGTGCAGATTTAATGGACTCTTGTTCGTTCAAAACGCAAAAGTTCCAAATACGAATTTTTGATTTTATCTGACTGATCGTATCTTTTCTTAAGCAGTTGCCATGCCGTTGCGTAATTTGCATTCGTAGGCTTCAAATGTTTGACCAGTGATAAAGCTTCGCCTTTAAGTTTTGTGTGCAAACGCTAAAGTTTTTCGACATCTGAAATGCAGACTTTCGAATGCACCATTGCTTCAAACAAATCCCTAAAGCGCAGCCATTCCAAACAATTAACATCGAAATCTTGGATTTGAATCTGCGGAAGCCGCAGCTCACTCTGATGATGCTGATGCTGGTCGACTGTTGTACCTCTTCTACTTGTGCCCCTAACTCGTTGCAATAATTGACCATGCGTGTGAATGCCGACTTCAATGTCTGTTGGCTGCGCTTCAGCGACTCCAATTGCGCCATTTTGCAAGACCTTGGAATCTCACCAACTGATTTTGAATATGCGCACAATTCCTGCCAATCTCACGTTGTTTTCCCTGATGTTTATGCGCACAAACTTTTTCTGTGGAAGTTCCGCCAACGAAATGAGAGTTTGATACTCCACGTTTTAGCTTCTCGCTGATATTTTACGAGAACCGACTCGAAAGGATCAAAAATTATGTAAATAAAAGCTAATCGAAAAATCTTCACACCGACATTTAATGAAAGGAAGTACAAGAATGTCTAGATACACAACTTGCGGTGAGTTTTCAGGGTTGTAAAAAGTCCAAATGGTATTTAAAGTGGTGAAGGTGAAGTGCAAAGCGCACAATTATGATGTGCATAAAAATAAATTCTCCTTGCGTGAACATCTCGACCCACCTTGAAAGCACCGCTTTCAAACATCCAAAAATAGTGGGCATAATTTCGCAATTGGACATTTGAGTGTTCCTTTAGTTGTGATCACAGTTGCCACTCGAATTAGTCCGTCGGCACCAGGATGCAATTCAACAATTTTGCCAATTGCTTAATACGATGGAGGAAGATTTCCATCCTTGATAAGCACAATATCGTTGATGCGAATATTTTGTTGCCTTTGCTTCCATTTGGGACGATGCTGCAATTGAGCAAGATATTCTATGGACCATTTTTTCCAAAATTGTTGAACTAGTCGTTGCAAGTATTGCTAGCGATTGAGATGATTTTCTTTCAAATCATCGAGCGTTTCGTCTGGAATCGTTGTCATCGGGCGCATGATAACAAATTGCGCTGGAGTTAAAGGATCTTTAGCGCCTTCAAATTTGATGCAAAGGGGCCTTGAATTTTGGCATCCTTCAATCTGGCATAATACTGTGTGCATCTCTTCATATGTCGTTGAAGTATTCGTAAGAACACGCCTTAAATGGTATTTGATCGACTTGATACCAGCCTCCCATAAACCGCCAAAATGAGGTCCCGATGGTGGTGAAAAATGTCATTGTATTTGTTGTTCTGATAGCTTAGTTGTTCCTGTAATTGCTTCTTGTGTAGATTGTGACCTTAAAAATCCATACAAGTCCTGCTAATACTGGTTAGCGCCAATGAAATTGGTTCCGTTATCGGAGTATATGTGCGCTAGTCGACCCCTCGTGCAATGAAGCGACGCAATGTTGCAATGAATGCTGCGGTTGTTAATTCTGTCACAAGCTCAATAACTAGGCACACACATAATGCTATCCAACATTTATATTTCCTTGAAACTCGACCATTCCAAGATAAAACATTAAATGGTCCAGCAAAATCGGTTGCCGTATTGAGGAATGTTGAGCCGGGCCTTAAACGATGTTTTGGTATGTTACCCATCTACTGTTGATATGATTTCCCTCTTTGACGCATTGCTTGATGACATATGAGGCAGATGGTATCCAAGACTTCAAACCTAAAATATAATGCATTAGTCTTGTTCCAGCGTGTAAATGTTTAACGTGGTTATATTGAACAATTAATTTCGACAACTGATGTTGCTTACTCAGTACCATGGGATGTTTTTGTTCAAAGGGTACGTCTGCGTTAACAATTCCACCACTAACTGTTACCAATCCTTTCTCATCTATAAATAAGTCAAGTGATGCCAATTTATGTTTAGTTGAAAGCTGCTTGCCGGCTAACAAAATACGAATTTCAGTTTCGTATGCAGTTTGCTGCATTCTTCGGACCAATACATCATTAGCGTTTCTTAATTCACACGTTGCTAGAAACATTGTAGATTTATTGAATTTGTTTTTGCAGTTATATTTAATCGCAAAATTAAAGCTGCTATTCTGATCAGGCTTGATAAATCAGAATATCGATTGAATATATCGCCCTCTGAGATTGATACGACGTTGACAATTGTCTACTTTCACTCTTCCATATCGACATCATCAACGATTGAAGGAAATGGTTCATGATTAACCGATGATTGGTGTAATGCCTTGGGTCTATGCTACCATAAATTATTATTGATTAAATCTGCTAGCCATATACCCCTAGTGGCCAGATCTGCAGGATTATTGCTTGATGATATGTGTCGCCACTGCTTTGCTGGAATAACAGTGATTATTTGTGATGTCCGATTTGCGATAAATGATTTCCATCTGCGTGGATGATCAGATATCCAGGCAAGCACCACCGTTGAATCTGTCCATACAAATGAATTTGCATTGTCTACGCCTAGCGCGTTGCGAATTTTAGACATTAATTTAACCATCAGATGAGCAGCGCATAATTCAAGTCGCAGCAGTGTTATTTGCTTAACAGGTGATACTCGCGTTTTCGATGCAATTAAATTCATGTGAATTTCTTCGTTATCCCGCTGTATGCGCATATATGCCAACTAGATCGTTGCGCAATATGCCAACTCCGATGCGTCCGAGAAACCGTGCAGCTCAACCGTATCGTCGTCTGCGTATTATAACCATCTAGGAATTCTAAGACTCGAAATATCATTAATATTTTCTCGATATTTAGTCCATTATTGGTAAAGATTTAGTGACAGTGGCTCATCCCAATTAGTGACTTTCAACCACAACCTCTGCATAAAGATTTTCATGTGAATCACAACTGGTACAATCCACCCCACTGGATCGTAAATCCTTGCTATTTCTGACAGAACCTCACGCTTCGTAATCTGACATCGCGATATTGATGGTAACGAAATACTATATTTGAACTCATCTCTATTTGTATCCCAGAGTAAGCCTAAAGTGCTTACCGTAGCTGTTTGGGCAATAATTGTTTCAGCTGATATAGCTCTATCTTCAGATTGCACTGTATTTAGCAATTCCATTGAATTGGATGACCATTTCCGCAAATGAAATCCTGATTGACTCAATATTTTACAAAGTTCTTGCTTCAGTTGTAACGCTTGTTGTATACTTGGCATTCAACACATAAAATCATCCATATAGAAATGTTGCCTGATAGCCTTAGCTGCCGATGGATAGAATTTGCTATTGTCAATGGCAGCTTGTTGCAGTGTGCGTGTTGCCAAAAATGGTGCTGCAGATGTCCCATATGTAACAGTTTTGAGTTCATATTCCTTTACTGGTTCAGTGTTTGACGCTCTCCACACAATTCTTTGCAATGGGCAATCGCTTGGGTGTACAAGCACTTGACGATACATCTTTTCGATATCAGGAGCTTTTCGATATCAGATGTAAAAGCGATCTGATATTTGCGAAATTTGTCAAATAAATCATTTTGAACAGTGGTTCCAACCATCAGATTGTCATTTAGAGCCATTAGTTGCTTTGCATGATGCGTCAAAAACGACACGCAACTTAGTAGTCGTACTCATTGGTTTAAATACCGCATGATGTGGAAGATAACACGATCCTTGTTCCGCAAACTTTAATGTCGATTCCATGTGACCTAATTTCGCATAATCTTCCATAAATTGAATATACTGAATTTGCAGCTCTTTATTAACGTTGAATCTGCGTTCCATAGAATATAACCGATTTATTGCATTTGATTTTGACTCACCTATATTGAGAGCGTTGTCTTTTAGTGGCAATCTCATGACGTAACGGCCATTATAATTGCGAGACGTGTTATGTCGATAATGATTTTCCGCTGCCTCTTCCTCTGCAGTCAGATGATTTGTAGTTGAATGTAATTCTTCGACTTCCCAAAACCGTTGAAGTTGGCTATCAAGGTCAATGCTTACGTAATACGATGCGATCGCCGGCTCTGATATTATACTTATGTTTCCAATCAGAACCCATCCAAATACTGTATAGCAGCTGGTGTACCGCTGGGATGCGTTATTTTTTGTGGCAGCAGACATTCCTTGAATATATCTGCGCCCCGAATGAGATCGATTTTTCCGGGCGTATATAACGTCGAATCTGCTAAATTTAAATCTTTGAAAAATACCAACTTCTCAATTGGTATTTTATCAGCTGGTAAGTTTTGTGTTAATTTTGTCATGCAAAGGGCGTCTACATAGAAAACTGCCTTCTCGTTTTCCGAGCTGATGCATAACTGCACCCTACCTATAGTGCAATTAGTGCTCCCTGCGTCAATACCAAATAATCTTGTCTTATCGTAAGATCGCATCAACCCAAGTCGTTGCATGCGTGCTTCTGATACAAGAGTGCTCTGTGACCCAGAGTCCAATAGCACTCGACAATTTCGCGTACCACAATTGTCAGTCACCAAACCCAGTGCTGTCGGTAGCAATGTATATGCACGTTGATGTCGATGCACCACGTTAATGCTCATACCGCTTGTCTGATTTCTCGCTTGTTCAGTGAGACGATCTGTCTTGACCGATTTTGCCCTTGATTGCTGATGTATTCCAAGTTGTTCGGCTTCTTGCGGACCTCCTTCCAGCGTTTGTGTTGCCAATGGAGCAGGATGAAATAAAGTATTGTGCTTTTTTCCACATTTTCTGCAAGTTGATCTCTTGTACTGTCGTGCCATGTGATTTTCTTGTTTTCTGGGAGACGTCGATAAGTTCTATCGGTATTTGTTGGTATACGCGTTGCAAGTCGATCGTAGAGACCCGTTTCCCGTTTCTGATATAAAAACAAAAAAGAAAAGATGGCTCGCAGATCGCCCTTTCGATAAGAAAACGAAATTCTTCTCTTGTCGCCTCAGGTTTCTCGAGAGGGACCATAGTCTCTCTCGCGAGAAACTCGAAGCGGCAAAAACTGGAGGTCCCTTCGTGACGATGTGATGCGTAACGTCTGACTTGTCCGCCCCGTCTAAAGGACGCATCGCCGTGATGTCGCAGAACTCTCGAATTACACCGGCAAAAGGCACACTATCGCTGAACCTAGAAATGCTTGGAGCCGATTTGGCTGGCGCGCCACCGCACTCCAGTGTAGTAACTCTATCGATCAGCTCCTCGTTTTTCGCGTCTACCAGTAACCCGTAGTTCCTAAGAAAATCCATCTTTAGTATCGGTGCACTGACCGTGGCGATGATAAATTCCCAGGTAAATTTTCGACACAAACCAAGATCGAGCCCGATTCGCTTCCTACTGTACGTGAAAATGGGAGACCCGTTCGCTGCAAAGAGTTGGTATGAATCGGGTCGATGGAGCAGCTCCTGGCGCATAGGTGCAATAACAGAGACGTCGGCACCTGTGTCTACTAAGAACCACTTCCTTTTCGCTCCGTTCCTTACGTAGATTCGGCTTATTTTATTGTAGACGTTTAAACATATTGTGTTGTTGTATTATACTACGTCGCATTTCACTGCTCATCTGCTTAAATTTGTCGCAGTGATATACAAAATGATCTTGCGCACAAACAGGGCATGTCTGCACTGTTGCTGCGTAGGTGCGCAATTGACTGCGAATTGACTGCTTCTGCTCTTTGTTCTGCTTACTTCCATTTGATGTAATTTTGTTAGTATTATCTATTTCACACACCCTTCCTTACAAGAGATCAAGAAATTGTTGAAAAGTTGTTGCTTCCGCTGACTTTTTAGACCTGTACCACAAGATGCCGATACCTCATCAAGCTTTTTCTCCAAATTAAACAGTAATATCGTGTCCCACAGACTAACTGCTTCGTGTATAACCCTCAGTGCGTTATAACTTTCGTTGATGTTGTTATAAAACCGTTTAACTTCTACACTTGTGCAGATTTAATGGACTCTTGTTCGTTCAAAACGCAAAAGTTCCAAATACGAATTTTTGATTTTATCTGACTGATCGTATCTTTTCTTAAGCAGTTGCCATGCCGTTGCGTAATTTGCATTCGTAGGCTTCAAATGTTTGACCAGTGATAAAGCTTCGCCTTTAAGTTTTGTGTGCAAACGCTAAAGTTTTTCGACATCTGAAATGCAGACTTTCGAATGCACCATTGCTTCAAACAAATCCCTAAAGCGCAGCCATTCCAAACAATTAACATCGAAATCTTGGATTTGAATCTGCGGAAGCCGCAGCTCACTCTGATGATGCTGATGCTGGTCGACTGTTGTACCTCTTCTACTTGTGCCCCTAACTCGTTGCAATAATTGACCATGCGTGTGAATGCCGACTTCAATGTCTGTTGGCTGCGCTTCAGCGACTCCAATTGCGCCATTTTGCAAGACCTTGGAATCTCACCAACTGATTTTGAATATGCGCACAATTCCTGCCAATCTCACGTTGTTTTCCCTGATGTTTATGCGCACAAACTTTTTCTGTGGAAGTTCCGCCAACGAAATGAGAGTTTGATACTCCACGTTTTAGCTTCTCGCTGATATTTTACGAGAACCGACTCGAAAGGATCAAAAATTATGTAAATAAAAGCTAATCGAAAAATCTTCACACCGACATTTAATGAAAGGAAGTACAAGAATGTCTAGATACACAACTTGCGGTGAGTTTTCAGGGTTGTAAAAAGTCCAAATGGTATTTAAAGTGGTGAAGGTGAAGTGCAAAGCGCACAATTATGATGTGCATAAAAATAAATTCTCCTTGCGTGAACATCTCGACCCACCTTGAAAGCACCGCTTTCAAACATCCAAAAATAGTGGGCATAATTTCGCAATTGGACATTTGAGTGTTCCTTTAGTTGTGATCACAGTTGCCACTCGAATTAGTCCGTCGGCACCAGGATGCAATTCAACAATTTTGCCAATTGCTTAATACGATGGAGGAAGATTTCCATCCTTGATAAGCACAATATCGTTGATGCGAATATTTTGTTGCCTTTGCTTCCATTTGGGACGATGCTGCAATTGAGCAAGATATTCTATGGACCATTTTTTCCAAAATTGTTGAACTAGTCGTTGCAAGTATTGCTAGCGATTGAGATGATTTTCTTTCAAATCATCGAGCGTTTCGTCTGGAATCGTTGTCATCGGGCGCATGATAACAAATTGCGCTGGAGTTAAAGGATCTTTAGCGCCTTCAAATTTGATGCAAAGGGGCCTTGAATTTTGGCATCCTTCAATCTGGCATAATACTGTGTGCATCTCTTCATATGTCGTTGAAGTATTCGTAAGAACACGCCTTAAATGGTATTTGATCGACTTGATACCAGCCTCCCATAAACCGCCAAAATGAGGTCCCGATGGTGGTGAAAAATGTCATTGTATTTGTTGTTCTGATAGCTTAGTTGTTCCTGTAATTGCTTCTTGTGTAGATTGTGACCTTAAAAATCCATACAAGTCCTGCTAATACTGGTTAGCGCCAATGAAATTGGTTCCGTTATCGGAGTATATGTGCGCTAGTCGACCCCTCGTGCAATGAAGCGACGCAATGTTGCAATGAATGCTGCGGTTGTTAATTCTGTCACAAGCTCAATAACTAGGCACACACATAATGCTATCCAACATTTATATTTCCTTGAAACTCGACCATTCCAAGATAAAACATTAAATGGTCCAGCAAAATCGGTTGCCGTATTGAGGAATGTTGAGCCGGGCCTTAAACGATGTTTTGGTATGTTACCCATCTACTGTTGATATGATTTCCCTCTTTGACGCATTGCTTGATGACATATGAGGCAGATGGTATCCAAGACTTCAAACCTAAAATATAATGCATTAGTCTTGTTCCAGCGTGTAAATGTTTAACGTGGTTATATTGAACAATTAATTTCGACAACTGATGTTGCTTACTCAGTACCATGGGATGTTTTTGTTCAAAGGGTACGTCTGCGTTAACAATTCCACCACTAACTGTTACCAATCCTTTCTCATCTATAAATAAGTCAAGTGATGCCAATTTATGTTTAGTTGAAAGCTGCTTGCCGGCTAACAAAATACGAATTTCAGTTTCGTATGCAGTTTGCTGCATTCTTCGGACCAATACATCATTAGCGTTTCTTAATTCACACGTTGCTAGAAACATTGTAGATTTATTGAATTTGTTTTTGCAGTTATATTTAATCGCAAAATTAAAGCTGCTATTCTGATCAGGCTTGATAAATCAGAATATCGATTGAATATATCGCCCTCTGAGATTGATACGACGTTGACAATTGTCTACTTTCACTCTTCCATATCGACATCATCAACGATTGAAGGAAATGGTTCATGATTAACCGATGATTGGTGTAATGCCTTGGGTCTATGCTACCATAAATTATTATTGATTAAATCTGCTAGCCATATACCCCTAGTGGCCAGATCTGCAGGATTATTGCTTGATGATATGTGTCGCCACTGCTTTGCTGGAATAACAGTGATTATTTGTGATGTCCGATTTGCGATAAATGATTTCCATCTGCGTGGATGATCAGATATCCAGGCAAGCACCACCGTTGAATCTGTCCATACAAATGAATTTGCATTGTCTACGCCTAGCGCGTTGCGAATTTTAGACATTAATTTAACCATCAGATGAGCAGCGCATAATTCAAGTCGCAGCAGTGTTATTTGCTTAACAGGTGATACTCGCGTTTTCGATGCAATTAAATTCATGTGAATTTCTTCGTTATCCCGCTGTATGCGCATATATGCCAACTAGATCGTTGCGCAATATGCCAACTCCGATGCGTCCGAGAAACCGTGCAGCTCAACCGTATCGTCGTCTGCGTATTATAACCATCTAGGAATTCTAAGACTCGAAATATCATTAATATTTTCTCGATATTTAGTCCATTATTGGTAAAGATTTAGTGACAGTGGCTCATCCCAATTAGTGACTTTCAACCACAACCTCTGCATAAAGATTTTCATGTGAATCACAACTGGTACAATCCACCCCACTGGATCGTAAATCCTTGCTATTTCTGACAGAACCTCACGCTTCGTAATCTGACATCGCGATATTGATGGTAACGAAATACTATATTTGAACTCATCTCTATTTGTATCCCAGAGTAAGCCTAAAGTGCTTACCGTAGCTGTTTGGGCAATAATTGTTTCAGCTGATATAGCTCTATCTTCAGATTGCACTGTATTTAGCAATTCCATTGAATTGGATGACCATTTCCGCAAATGAAATCCTGATTGACTCAATATTTTACAAAGTTCTTGCTTCAGTTGTAACGCTTGTTGTATACTTGGCATTCAACACATAAAATCATCCATATAGAAATGTTGCCTGATAGCCTTAGCTGCCGATGGATAGAATTTGCTATTGTCAATGGCAGCTTGTTGCAGTGTGCGTGTTGCCAAAAATGGTGCTGCAGATGTCCCATATGTAACAGTTTTGAGTTCATATTCCTTTACTGGTTCAGTGTTTGACGCTCTCCACACAATTCTTTGCAATGGGCAATCGCTTGGGTGTACAAGCACTTGACGATACATCTTTTCGATATCAGGAGCTTTTCGATATCAGATGTAAAAGCGATCTGATATTTGCGAAATTTGTCAAATAAATCATTTTGAACAGTGGTTCCAACCATCAGATTGTCATTTAGAGCCATTAGTTGCTTTGCATGATGCGTCAAAAACGACACGCAACTTAGTAGTCGTACTCATTGGTTTAAATACCGCATGATGTGGAAGATAACACGATCCTTGTTCCGCAAACTTTAATGTCGATTCCATGTGACCTAATTTCGCATAATCTTCCATAAATTGAATATACTGAATTTGCAGCTCTTTATTAACGTTGAATCTGCGTTCCATAGAATATAACCGATTTATTGCATTTGATTTTGACTCACCTATATTGAGAGCGTTGTCTTTTAGTGGCAATCTCATGACGTAACGGCCATTATAATTGCGACACGTGTTATGTCGATAATGATTTTCCGCTGCCTCTTCCTCTGCAGTCAGATGATTTGTAGTTGAATGTAATTCTTCGACTTCCCAAAACCGTTGAAGTTGGCTATCAAGGTCAATGCTTACGTAATACGATGCGATCGCCGGCTCTGATATTATACTTATGTTTCCAATCAGAACCCATCCAAATACTGTATAGCAGCTGGTGTACCGCTGGGATGCGTTATTTTTTGTGGCAGCAGACATTCCTTGAATATATCTGCGCCCCGAATGAGATCGATTTTTCCGGGCGTATATAACGTCGAATCTGCTAAATTTAAATCTTTGAAAAATACCAACTTCTCAATTGGTATTTTATCAGCTGGTAAGTTTTGTGTTAATTTTGTCATGCAAAGGGCGTCTACATAGAAAACTGCCTTCTCGTTTTCCGAGCTGATGCATAACTGCACCCTACCTATAGTGCAATTAGTGCTCCCTGCGTCAATACCAAATAATCTTGTCTTATCGTAAGATCGCATCAACCCAAGTCGTTGCATGCGTGCTTCTGATACAAGAGTGCTCTGTGACCCAGAGTCCAATAGCACTCGACAATTTCGCGTACCACAATTGTCAGTCACCAAACCCAGTGCTGTCGGTAGCAATGTATATGCACGTTGATGTCGATGCACCACGTTAATGCTCATACCGCTTGTCTGATTTCTCGCTTGTTCAGTGAGACGATCTGTCTTGACCGATTTTGCCCTTGATTGCTGATGTATTCCAAGTTGTTCGGCTTCTTGCGGACCTCCTTCCAGCGTTTGTGTTGCCAATGGAGCAGGATGAAATAAAGTATTGTGCTTTTTTCCACATTTTCTGCAAGTTGATCTCTTGTACTGTCGTGCCATGTGATTTTCTTGTTTTCTGGGAGACGTCGATAAGTTCTATCGGTATTTGTTGGTATGCGCGTTGCAAGTCGATCGTAGAGACCCGTTTCCCGTTTCTGATATAAAAACAAAAAAGAAAAGATGGCTCGCAGATCGCCCTTTCGATAAGAAAACGAAATTCTTCTCTTGCCGCCTCAGGTTTCTCGAGAGGGACCATAGTCTCTCACTGAGACCGTGCACTGACCGTGGCGATGATAAATTCCCAGGTAAATTTTCGACACAAACCAAGATCGAGCCCGATTCGCTTCCTACTGTACGTGAAAATGGGAGACCCGTTCGCTGCAAAGAGTTGGTATGAATCGGGTCGATGGAGCAGCTCCTGGCGCATAGGTGCAATAACAGAGACGTCGGCACCTGTGTCTACTAAGAACCACTTCCTTTTCGCTCCGTTCCTTACGTAGATTCGGCTTATTTTATTGTAGACGTTTAAACATATTGTGTTGTTGTATTATACTACGTCGCATTTCACTGCTCATCTGCTTAAATTTGTCGCAGTGATATACAAAATGTTCTTGCGCACAAACAAGGCATGTCTGCACTGTTGCTGCGTAGGTGCGCAATTGACTGCGAATTGACTGCTTCTGCTCTTTGTTCTGCTTACTGCCATTTGATGTAATTTTGTTAGTATTATCTATTTCACACACCCTTCCTTACAAGAGAACAAGAAATTGTTGAAAAGTTGTTGCTTCCGCTGACTTTTTAGACCTGTACCACAAGATGCCGATACTTCATCAAGCTTTTTCTCCAAATTAAACAGTAATATCGTGTCCCACAGACTAACTGCTTCGTGTATAACCCTCAGTGCGTTATAACTTTCGTTGATGTTGTTATAAAACCGTTTATAAAAACCGTACTGCGCTTCAGCGACTCCAATTGCGCCATTTTGCATGACCTTGGAATCTCACCAACTGATTTTGAATATGCGCACAATTCCTGCCAATCTCACGTTGTTTTCCCTGATGTTTATGCGCACAAACTTTTTCTGTGGAAGTTCCGCCAACGAAATGAGAGTTTGATACTCCACGTTTTAGCTTCTCGCTGATATTTTACGAGAACCGACTCGAAAGGATCAAAAATTATGTAAATAAAAGCTAATCGAAAAATCTTCACACCGACATTTAATGAAAGGAAGTACAAGAATGTCTAGATACACAACTTGCGGTGAGTTTTCAGGGTTGTAAAAAGTCCAAATGGTATTTAAAGTGGTGAAGGTGAAGTGCAAAGCGCACAATTATGATGTGCATAAAAATAAATTCTCCTTGCGTGAACATCTCGACCCACCTTGAAAGCACCGCTTTCAAACATCCAAAAATAGTGGGCATAATTTCGCAATTGGACATTTGAGTGTTCCTTTAGTTGTGATCACAGTTGCCACTCGAATTAGTCCGTCGGCACCAGGATGCAATTCAACAATTTTGCCAATTGCTTAATACGATGGAGGAAGATTTCCATCCTTGATAAGCACAATATCGTTGATGCGAATATTTTGTTGCCTTTGCTTTCATTTGGGACGATGCTGCAATTGAGCAAGATATTCTATGGACCATTTTTTCCAAAATTGTTGAACTAGTCGTTGCAAGTATTGCTAGCGATTGAGATGATTTTCTTTCAAATCATCGAGCGTTTCGTCTGGAATCGTTGTCATCGGGCGCATGATAACAAATTGCGCTGGAGTTAAAGGATCTTTAGCGCCTTCAAATTTGATGCAAAGGGGCCTTGAATTTTGGCATCCTTCAATCTGGCATAATACTGTGTGCATCTCTTCATATGTCGTTGAAGTATTCGTAAGAACACGCCTTAAATGGTATTTGATCGACTTGATACCAGCCTCCCATAAACCGCTAAAATGAGGTCCCGATGGTGGTGAAAAATGTCATTGTATTTGTTGTTCTGATAGCTTAGTTGTTCCTGTAATTGCTTCTTGTGTAGATTGTGACCTTAAAAATCCATACAAGTCCTGCTAATACTGGTTAGCGCCAATGAAATTGGTTCCGTTATCGGAGTATATGTGCGCTAGTCGACCCCTCGTGCAATGAAGCGACGCAATGTTGCAATGAATGCTGCGGTTGTTAATTCTGTCACAAGCTCAATAACTAGGCACACACATAATGCTATCCAACATTTATATTTCCTTGAAACTCGACCATTCCAAGATAAAACATGAAATGGTCCAGCAAAATCGGTTGCCGTATTGAGGAATGTTGAGCCGGGCCTTAAACGATGTTTTGGTATGTTACCCATCTACTGTTGATATGATTTCCCTCTTTGACGCATTGCTTGATGACATATGAGGCAGATGGTATCCAAGACTTCAAACCTAAAATATAATGCATTAGTCTTGTTCCAGCGTGTAAATGTTTAACGTGGTTATATTGAACAATTAATTTCGACAACTGATGTTGCTTACTCAGTACCATGGGATGTTTTTGTTCAAAGGGTACGTCTGCGATAACAATTCCACCACTAACTGTTACCAATCCTTTCTCATCTATAAATAAGTCAAGTGATGCCAATTTATGTTTAGTTGAAAGCTGCTTGCCGGCTAACAAAATACGAATTTCAGTTTCGTATGCAGTTTGCTGCATTCTTCGGACCAATACATCATTAGCGTTTCTTAATTCACACGTTGCTAGAAACATTGTAGATTTATTGAATTTGTTTTTGCAGTTATATTTAATCGCAAAATTAAAGCTGCTATTCTGATCAGGCTTGATAAATCAGAATATCGATTGAATATATCGCCCTCTGAGATTGATACGACGTTGACAACTGTCTACTTTCGCTCTTCCATATCGACATCATCAACGATTGAAGGAAATGGTTCATGATTAACCGATGATTGGTGTAATGCCTTGGGTCTATGCTACCATAAATTATTATTGATTAAATCTGCTAGCCATATACCCCTAGTGGCCAGATCTGCAGGATTATTGCTTGATGATATGTGTCGCCACTGCTTTGCTGGAATAACAGTGATTATTTGTGATGTCCGATTTGCGATAAATGATTTCCATCTGCGTGGATGATCAGATATCCAGGCAAGCACCACCGTTGAATCTGTCCATACAAATGAATTTGCATTGTCTACGCCTAGCGCGTTGCGAATTTTAGACATTAATTTAACCATCAGATGAGCAGCGCATAATTCAAGTCGCGGCAGTGTTATTTGCTTAACAGGTGATACTCGCGTTTTCGATGCAATTAAATTCATGTGAATTTCTTCGTTATCCCGCTGTATGCGCAAATAGATCGTTGCGCAATATGCCAACTCCGATGCGTCCGAGAAACCGTGCAGCTCAACCGTATCGTCGTCTGCGTATTATAACCATCTAGGAATTCTAAGACTCGAAATATCATTAATATTTTCTCGATATTTAGTCCATTATTGGTAAAGATTTAGTGACAGTGGCTCATCCCAATTAGTGACTTTCAACCACAACCTCTGCATAAAGATTTTAATGTGAATCACAACTGGTACAATCCACCCCATTGGATCGTAAATCCTTGCTATTTCTGACAGAACCTCACGCTTCGTAATCTGACATCGCGATATTGATGGTAACGAAATACTATATTTGAACTCATCTCTATTTGTATCCCAGAGTAAGCCTAAAGTGCTTACCGTAGCTGTTTGGGCAATAATTGTTTCAGCTGATATAGCTCTATCTTCAGATTGCACTGTATTTAGCAATTCCATTGAATTGGATGACCATTTCCGCAAATGAAATCCTGATTGACTCAATATTTTACAAAGTTCTTGCTTCAGTTGTAACGCTTGTTGTATACTTGGCATTCAACACATAAAATCATCCATATAGAAATGTTGCCTGATAGCCTTAGCTGCCGATGGATAGAATTTGCTATTGTCAATGGCAGCTTGTTGCAGTGTGCGTGTTGCCAAAAATGGTGCTGCAGATGTCCCATATGTAACAGTTTTGAGTTCATATTCCTTTACTGGTTCAGTGTTTGACGCTCTCCACACAATTCTTTGCAATGGGCAATCGCTTGGGTGTACAAGCACTTGACGATACATCTTTTCGATATCAGGAGCTTTTCGATATCAGATGTAAAAGCGATCTGATATTTGCGAAATTTGTCAAATAAATCATTTTGAACAGTGGTTCCAACCATCAGATTGTCATTTAGAGCCATTAGTTGCTTTGCATGATGCGTCAAAAACGACACGCAACTTAGTAGTCGTACTCATTGGTTTAAATACCGCATGATGTGGAAGATAACACGATCCTTGTTCCGCAAACTTTAATGTCGATTCCATGTGACCTAATTTCGCATAATCTTCCATAAATTGAATATACTGAATTTGCAGCTCTTTATTAACGTTGAATCTGCGTTCCATAGAATATAACCGATTTATTGCATTTGATTTTGACTCACCTATATTGAGAGCGTTGTCTTTTAGTGGCAATCTCATGACGTAACGGCCATTATAATTGCGAGACGTGTTATGTCGATAATGATTTTCCGCTGCCTCTTCCTCTGCAGTCAGATGATTTGTAGTTGAATGTAATTCTTCGACTTCCCAAAACCGTTGAAGTTGGCTATCAAGGTCAATGCTTACGTAATACGATGCGATCGCCGGCTCTGATATTATACTTATGTTTCCAATCAGTACCCATCCAAATACTGTATAGCAGCTGGTGTACCGCTGGGATGCGTTATTTTTTGTGGCAGCAGACATTCCTTGAATATATCTGCGCCCCGAATGAGATCGATTTTTCCGGGCGTATATAACGTCGAATCTGCTAAATTTAAATCTTTGAAAAATACCAACTTCTCAATTGGTATTTTATCAGCTGGTAAGTTTTGTGTTAATTTTGTCATGCAAAGGGCGTCTACATAGAAAACTGCCTTCTCGTTTTCCGAGCTGATGCATAACTGCACCCTACCTATAGTGCAATTAGTGCTCCCTGCGTCAATACCAAATAATCTTGTCTTATCGTAAGATCGCATCAACCCAAGTCGTTGCATGCGTGCTTCTGATACAAGAGTGCTCTGTGACCCAGAGTCCAATAGCACTCGACAATTTCGCGTACCACAATTGTCAGTCACCAAACCCAGTGCTGTCGGTAGCAATGTATATGCACGTTGATGTCGATGCACCACGTTAATGCTCATACCGCTTGTCTGATTTCTCGCTTGTTCAGTGAGACGATCTGTCTTGACCGATTTTGCCCTTGATTGCTGATGTATTCCAAGTTGTTCGGCTTCTTGCGGACCTCCTTCCAGCGTTTGTGTTGCCAATGGAGCAGGATGAAATAAAGTATTGTGCTTTTTTCCACATTTTCTGCAAGTTGATCTCTTGTACTGTCGTGCCATGTGATTTTCTTGTTTTCTGGGAGACGTCGATAAGTTCTATCGGTATTTGTTGGTATGCGCGTTGCAAGTCGATCGTAGAGACCCGTTTCCCGTTTCTGATATAAAAACAAAAAAGAAAAGATAGCTCGCAGATCGCCCTTTCGATAAGAAAACGAAATTCTTCTCTTGCCGCCTCAGGTTTCTCAAGAGGGACCATAGTCTCTCTCGCGAGAAACTCGAAGCGGCAAAAACTGGAGGTCCCTTCGTGACGATGTGATGCGTAACGTCTGACTTGTCCGCCCCGTCTAAAGGACGCATCGCCGTGATGTCGCAGAACTCTCGAATTACACCGGCAAAAGGCACACTATCGCTGAACCTAGAAATGCTTGGAGCCGATTTGGCTGGCGCGCCACCGCACTCCAGTGTAGTAACTCTATCGATCAGCTCCTCGTTTTTCGCGTCTACCAGTAACCCGTAGTTCCTAAGAAAATCCATCTTTAGTATCGGTGCACTGACCGTGGCGATGATAAATTCCCAGGTAAATTTTCTCACAAACCAAGATCGAGCCCGATTCGCTTCCTACTGTACGTGAAAATGGGAGACCCGTTCGCTGCAAAGAGTTGGTATGAATCGGGTCGATGGAGCAGCTCCTGGCGCATAGGTGCAATAACAGAGACGTCGGCACCTGTGTCTACTAAGAACCACTTCCTTTTCGCTCCGTTCCTTACGTAGATTCGGCTTATTTTATTGTAGACGTTTAAACATATTGTGTTGTTGTATTATACTACGTCGCATTTCACTGCTCATCTGCTTAAATTTGTCGCAGTGATATACAAAATGATCTTGCGCACAAACAGGGCATGTCTGCACTGTTGCTGCGTAGGTGCGCAATTGGCTGCGAATTGACTGCTTCTGCTCTTTGTTCTGCTTACTGCCATTTGATGTAATTTTGTTAGTATTATCTATTTCACACACCCTTCCTTACAAGAGATCAAGAAATTGTTGAAAAGTTGTTGCTTCCGCTGACTTTTTAGACCTGTACCACAAGATGCCGATACCTCATCAAGCTTTTTCTCCAAATTAAACAGTAATATCGTGTCCCACAGACTAACTGCTTCGTGTATAACCCTCAGTGCGTTATAACTTTCGTTGATGTTGTTATAAAACCGTTTAACTTCTACACTTGTGCAGATTTAATGGACTCTTGTTCGTTCAAAACGCAAAAGTTCCAAATACGAATTTTTGATTTTATCTGACTGATCGTATCTTTTCTTAAGCAGTTGCCATGCCGTTGCGTAATTTGCATTCGTAGGCTTCAAATGTTTGACCAGTGATAAAGCTTCGCCTTTAAGTTTTGTGTGCAAACGCTAAAGTTTTTCGACATCTGAAATGCAGACTTTCGAATGCACCATTGCTTCAAACAAATCCCTAAAGCGCAGCCATTCCAAACAATTAACATCGAAATCTTGGATTTGAATCTGCGGAAGCCGCAGCTCACTCTGATGATGCTGATGCTGGTCGACTGTTGTACCTCTTCTACTTGTGCCCCTAACTCGTTGCAATAATTGACCATGCGTGTGAATGCCGACTTCAATGTCTGTTGGCTGCGCTTCAGCGGCTCCAATTGCGCCATTTTGCAAGACCTTGGAATCTCACCAACTGATTTTGAATATGCGCACAATTCCTGCCAATCTCACGTTGTTTTCCCTGATGTTTATGCGCACAAACTTTTTCTGTGGAAGTTCCGCCAACGAAATGAGAGTTTGATACTCCACGTTTTAGCTTCTCGCTGATATTTTACGAGAACCGACTCGAAAGGATCAAAAATTATGTAAATAAAAGCTAATCGAAAAATCTTCACACCGACATTTAATGAAAGGAAGTACAAGAATGTCTAGATACACAACTTGCGGTGAGTTTTCAGGGTTGTAAAAAGTCCAAATGGTATTTAAAGTGGTGAAGGTGAAGTGCAAAGCGCACAATTATGATGTGCATAAAAATTAATTCTCCTTGCGTGAACATCGCGACCCACCTTGAAAGCACCGCTTTCAAACATCCAAAAATAGTGGGCATAATTTCGCAATTGGACGTTTGAGTGTTCCTTTAGTTGTGTTCACAGTTGCCACTCGAATTAGTCTGTCGGCAGCAGGATGCAATTCAACAATTTTGCCAATTGTTCAATACGATGGAGGAAGATTTTCATCCTTGATAAGCACAATATCGTTGATGCGAATATTTTCTTGCCTTTGCTTCCATTTGGGACGATGTTGCAATTGAGAAAGATATTCTATGGACCATTTTTTTCAAAATTGTTGAACTAGTCGTTGCAAGTATTGCCAGCGATTGAGATGATTTTCTTTCAAATCATCGAGCGTTTCGTCTGGAATCGTTTTCATCGGACGCATGATAACAAAATGCGCTGGAGTTAAAGGATCTCTATCGCCTTAAAATTTGATGCAAAGGGGCCTTGAATTTTGGCATCCTTCAATCTGGCATAACACTGTGTGCATCTCTTCATATGTCGTTGAAGTATTCGTAAGAACACGCCTTAAATGGTATTTAATCGACTTGATACCAGCCTCCCATAAACCGCCAAAATGAGGTCCCGATGGTGGTGAAAAATGTTTTGTTTGTATTTGTTGTTCTGATAGCTTTCCTGTAATTGCTTCTTGTGTAGATTGTGACCTTAAAAATCCATATATAAGTCCTGCAAATACTGGTTAGCGCCAATGAAATTGGTTCCGTTATCGGAGTATATGTGCGCTAGTCGACCCCTAGTGCAATGAAGCGACGCAATGTTGCAATGAATGCTGCGGTTGTTAATTCTGTCACAAGCTCAATGTGAGCAGCTTTAGTAACTAGGCACACACATAATGCTATCCAACATTTATATTTCCTTGAAACTCGACCATTCCAAGATAAAACATGAAATGGTCCAGCAAAATCGATTGCCGTATTGAGGAATGTTGAGCCGGGCCTTAAACGATGTTTTGGTATGTTACCCATCTACTGTTGATATGATTTCCTTCTTTGACGCATGCAGCTTGTACACTTGTATACGCATTGCTTGATGACATATGAGGCAGATGGTATCCAAGACTTCAAACCTAAAATATAATGCATTAGTCTTGTTCCAGCGTGTAAATGTTTAACGTGGTTATATTGAACAATTAATTTCGACAACTGATGCTGTTTACTCAGTACCATGGGATGTTTTTGATCAAAGGGTACGTCTGCGTTAACCACCACTAACTGTTACCAATTCCACCACTAACTGTTACCAATCCTTTCTCATCTATAAATAAGTCAACTGATGCCAATTTATGTTTAGTTGCTGCTTGCCGGCTAACAAAATACGAATTTCAGTTTCGCATGCAGTTTGCTGCATTCTTCGGACCAATACATCATTAGCGTTTCTTAATTCAGATGTTGTTAGAAACATTGTAGATTTATTGAATTTGTTTTTGCAGTTATATTTAAATCACAAAAGTAAAGCTGCTATTCTGATCAGTCTTGATAAATCAGAAAATCGATTGAATATATCGCCCTCTGAGATTGATACGACGTTGGCCATTGTCTCCTTTCTCTCTTCCTTCTCGACATCATCAACGACTGAAGGAAATGGTTCATGATTAACCGATGCTTAGTGTAATGCCTTGGGTCCATGCTACCATAAATTATTATTGATTAAATCTGCTGGCCATATACCCCTAGTGGCCAGATCTGCAGGATTATTGCTTGATGATATGTGTCGCCTCTGCTTTGCTGGAATAACAGTGATTATTTGTGATGTCCGATTTGCGATAAATGATTTCCATCTGCGTGGATGATCAGATATCCAGGCAAGAACCACCGTTGAATCTGTCCATCCAAATGAATTTGCATTGTCTACGCCTAACGCGTTGCGAATTTTAGACATTAATTTAACCATCAGATGAGCAGCGCATAATTCAAGTCGCGGCAGTGTTATTTGCTTAACAGGTGATACTCGCGTTTTCGATGCAATTAAATTCATGTGAATTTCTTCGTTATCCCGCTGTATGCGCAAATAGATCGTTGCGCAATATGCCAACTCCGATGCGTCCGACTAACCGTGAAGCTCAACCGTATCGTTGTCTGCGTATTGCAACCATCTAGGAATTCTAATACTCGAAATATCATTAATATTTTCTCGATATTTAGTCCATTGTTGGTAAATATTTAGTGAGAGTGGCTCATCCCAATTAATGCCTTTCAACCACAATCTCTGCATTAGTTGTGATGTGACCGCGGGCGAAGGTGGATGTTACTCCCCACCACAATTCATTTTTCGCGTCGTGCTCGCGAAAAAATAATTAACATCAAAACCGACCATCCACAAACAATATAAACACATTTACACCACAATAAAATAGAAACACAGTGCACATAACCCAAACCAATAATATAAAATATAAGCATGCAACAATAATAAAATTAACAAATTCAGTCTAACGGAATACAGAGAACCAAGCGAGGGGCTTATTTACGCTCTTCGCAGTAAAGCTCAGCATTTCGTTTGTTTTTACTCCTCCTCCTTCTTCCTGGTCCCGTTAGATGTGCTGGCGGGCGTGAGTGCACCGTGGGCTGAAGCGTGGCAAGATAAAGGCATAACACTTGTCTTGTGGCGCTTTGCTTTGCTTGCTACGTACGCGTGGCCGATTGTACAGCTGACGTTACACTTCCTTAAAGTGGGTGGCGATGACAAAATTCCTCATGGATTCCGCTAATGTAAGTGGCTTGAGGGCGAATTTTTTCGCGGTCCATGCGCATAGACCCAGGTGTCTGAGGATGCAGATCCACTGGATTTTCACATGCCTGGATACCATTTACTGCCATTGTTTTCACCACACAGAGGCCTCGCCTTATACATTCGCAGTGATGTTGCGTATCAGTGTAAGCACCACCTTTGCACGACGAATGCCGATTTTAACTGCATGTGTGTTAAGTTCAAAATCCAGTCGCACATCCTGCACTTCTACTTCATTTATAGAAGCCCGGGTCTAGGGAGCCTGCCAACTTTTGATAAACTGGACAGTCACTTTGATTCGATTTCTAAAATTCTGGAATCGTATCCGAACAGTGAAATTGTTGTTGCTGGTGATTTCAATGTTCATAATTCCAACTGGCTACGTCAGTCGAGTCACACAACACCTGAGGGTTTGTATGTTAAGTTATTTGCTGAGTCTAACATTTTGACTCAATTAGTGAAGGAACCAACGCACTTTCCCTGCGTTGATGGGCAAAACCAAAATATTCTGGACTTTTTCTAACTTCATATCACAGCAAGTATGTGAATGTTCTTGCACCTCTTGGTAATTCGGACCACGCTATAATTTCTGCTACCTTCCCATATTCTAGTCTTCAATCCGCTCACCAGCCAACTCCGAAGCGGACAGTGTGGCTTTATGAGAAGGCTAATTGGGATGCGTTGAACTCCTTTTTCAGCCGTTTTAATTGGCAATTGTGTTTCAGGGATAGAAACATAAATGCTGCAGCAAAATTGGTAGAAAATATAATTTTATTTGGTATGAGGTTTTCCAATAAAAGAATTTAGGAATTGGCGTTTAAACAACACTGCTGCAAAACTTCCTCACTGAGCAGTGGAACAGCTGTGTTCACCAATTCGGTGAGAGTAAGGTTGTTGCTTTGGATATCTCCAAGGCATTTGGCCGAGTGTGGCATAAAGCACTCGTGTCTAAACTGGCTGCTTATGGTGTCGGTAATGCATTCATTCATTAGTAACGGCCATTATGATTGCGAGACGTGTTATGTCGATAATGATGTGCAGTTGAATGTAATTCTTCGACTTCCCAAAACCGTGGAATTTGCCTATCAAGGTCTATGCTTACGTGATACGATGCGATCGCCGGCTTTGATATTGTATTTATGTTTCCAATCAGAACCCACCTAACACTCCATTTATAGCAGCTGGTGTACCGCTGGGATGCGTTATTTTTTGTGGCAGCAGATATCCCGTGAATATATCTGAGCCCAGAATGAGATCGATTTGTCCGGGCGTAATTTAACGTCGAATCTGCTAAATTTAAATCTTTGAAAAATACCAACTTCTCAATTGGTATTTTATCAGCTGGTAAGTTTTGTGTTAATTTTGTCATGCAAGGGGCGTTTACATAGAAAACTGCCTTATCGTTTTCCGAGCTGATACATAACTGCACCCTACCTCTAGTGTAATTAGTGTTCCCTGCCCAAATACCAAATAATCAATACCAGAGTCCAATAGCACTCGACACTGTTGTCGCGTGCCACAGTTGTCAGTCACCAAAGCTATTGATGTCGGTAACAATGTATATCCACGTTGATGTCGATGCACCACGTTAATGCTCATACCGCTTGTCTGATTTCTCGCTTGTTCAGTGAGACGATCTTGCCCGATTTTGCCCTGGATTGCTGATGTATTCTACTTGCGTGAACAGCCTTAATGGCCAAACAAATAAATCGCCATATTTCTGAGAAAAATCTTCTTAGTCCATATCAATCTGGTTTCAGGGCAAATCATAGATGTTCAACGGTTATGTTAAAAATAACTGATGATATTAGGCAAAGTTTCGATAACCAGTTGGTTACCTTTCTCTGCTTGCTTGACTTTACTAAAACGTTTGATAGTGTGAACCTCGTAGCACTTTGCCACAAACATAAAAGCTTATTTGAATTTTCTATTCCGGCTACTAAACTAATTAGGAGTTATCTGTGTAATCGTTTCCAAAGGTTAAAAATAAATAACACCTATTCTGAGTTCATGCCAGTAAATATCGGTGTGCCGCAAGGCTCCGTGTTGGGTCCTCTTTTAGTTTCGTTATTTATTAATGCCACTTTTCAAGTTGTTCATTATTTTCCTATACACGCCTATGCAGATGATGTTCAACTTTATTCGTCTTGTAGTTTAGAGTCTATTGATGAGTTAAGTGTTTGGTTAAATGGTGATTTGAGATGGATTGGACGCTGGTCTGATGAGAATTTTCTTATACTAAATGTAAGTAAATGTTTTGTTTTACCAATTGCCAAAAGATGCTCAGAGTTAACTAGCTTACCTGCTATATATCTCGGTAACTCTAAACTAACTTTTGTTAGTAAATCTGTTAGCTTAGGTATATTTGTTAATAGCTCATTTACTGTGTTGATAATATCAACACGTCTATTTGTAAGGCTTACGGTATACTGCGTAATTTCCGTTTTTGTGGAAGTTGTTTTTCAACTGAAACTAAGCTCAATCTTGTCTTACAGTTAATTATGCCTGTCCTAACCTACGCTGAGCTAATTTTATGTAAACTTGATTCATCTTCTTCGCACAAGCTAAACGTGCTCCTGAATAACTTGACAAGGCATGTTCATAACTTGAAGCTATAGGATAGTCTGTCAAGGTGGAGGTATCTGCTGCTTGGATCTAGCTTTGGTAACTATATCGATTACAGAAATTGTGTATTTATGCACAAACTCCTGTTTAATGGTTGTCCCAATTACCTTTTTGAAAAGTTACGATTTGGGCAGTCTTGCAGATCTCGAAATCTTATTATTTCAAATTTTAAATATCTCAATACAGAATGATTTTTCTTTATACATACCACACGACTGTGGAACAGTTTAACAAATAATTTAAAGATTGTTGGTAGGGCAGACATCTTTAGGCGGCTGGCTAGAGATTATGTTTCTTTATCCTGAGATGAATTGGATAATTCTTGCAATAACACTATTCTTGTGCTGAGTAACGAACCATTGAAACTCTTCTTTTTCTTCTGTAGTTTATCTATAAGCTCTCTATATTGCTATTCAACTAATGTACTTATCTCTCTATATTTCTCTATTCGCCTAAATTTCTTTTCTTTGTTTCCTCTCTTTTAATTATAAGAATAAATATTGTAAGTGATGATAAAATAAATATTGTAGTGCTATAAAAGAGCTGTGCTCTTAGTGCACGAGGTTATTCATTAAATAAAGAAAAGAAAAAAAAGGATAGTTATATTCACTGTATTTCGCACTTTTAAATAATGCCACTCATACCAAACGAATCCCCGAAATGTCTCACGATACCTTAATGGATTTTTTGCGATTTAAACATGAATTCAAATTTTTCAATCTACTTTTTTATTTAATTAAAATTACACTGTTATCCCACCACCCAAATGCTGCTCTGATGGTTACGGATGTTGCTTCTCAGTTTCACTCGCACTCGCGTAAAATTAAAACTCAGTAGTTTAAAAGTAAGTGTAACTTTACTTTTTATTGCTTAAAGTCACTTCTGCCAATCGAATGGCTTCTAGCTATTACAATACAACACTCTAACATCAAACCATTCCCTACCTCTATTTATACGCTTAAACGTGGAAGCTTAAACGAGGAAATATTTTGGCAATTTTTACAAAAAGTTCTGGCCCGAAAAATAAATATAATAAAGGAAAAGAAAAAATTAAATAAGTAACATCTCCACATTTAGTAAGCGAAATATTGCTTCATCAATTAAATGTAAGAAAGTGGATTTTTTTATAATTAAAACGCGGACAAACATTTCCACATTCAGTAAGCGAAGTATTTCTTCATCAATAAGAATGTAAGGTGGATTTTTATAATAAAATGTAATAAAGTGGGTCACAAGTTCCACAGCCAATGAGCGAAGTATTGCTTCATCGGCAGCCAGCGCGTGCTCGATGAATCGAACCAGAAAAACGCATCACGGAAATAAATATGCAATGTCTGTCTAAATACTTAGGTATCGTCTAAAAGTATGCGTACGTATAACTCACAACAGTTATGGGATTGGTAAGAAAAAAATTCTGTAGCTGATTACTGGTCTACTTACTCTCTTATTGAAAGATAATCATTACTTTCTTATACTACGTTTACAATGTAAACTTTACATCGACCTCGAATGATTCATTCGCGTCAGATTTCGCGAATGAGAATAATTTCCATACGATTTGACAAATGAGAATCCATCTCATTCGTTTTGAATGAGAATCGAATGAGAACAAAATAAAGATTTTGCTGGGATCAAAAAATTCCCAAAACAAAAACAGTGGAAATGGAACGCAAATAATTGCGATCAGCTGTTTTACAAGTGTGGGGACAAACCACATTAACATAAAGGAAACGGTATCTATAATGAATAGTGAATTCCAATTTAAATACAAATGTATAAAATCGGCGTTACAAATTGTTGCAAGACTTTCTGTTTGCACAGTTGAAATTAATAATGCTATTTTTGTTAATTCTTCCATTTTTCGCAATCAATAAATTATTTGACTATGATGACGAAATTATTTTCAATCGATTTTTCAGAACAGCTGGGTATGTATGTCTAGCTGTAAGTATGTACTTATCTGTCGTGCTCACCTTAGCTAAGCAGCACAGGAGTGGGCCCCGCAGCATTTCGCTCTCCTTCTGCTTAGAAGCTGTGAGAAGGTGGCTGATGAGTGCGTATGTGCGTGTGTATGTGCATTAGAAGAGTGAAAGTTTTTCGTTGATTGGAAAGTGTCTGGGGTGGGTGAAGTCAGAATGTTTGTGGCAGGCGATAATGACGGAGTGGAGTTTTAAGAAGCTTGGTCTGAGGAAGAGATTAGCTCGGGAACCTGGAGTTCTGCAGCGGCACAACAGCTGGAGCAAATGAGTGCATTACAAGCAGTTTTACTTTTTTAAACACTTACCTTTCATATATTACATATAAAATACATAGTTTTTTTAGTGAACATAACGTCAGGAGCCGCATGGTGGTGCCATCATCGTGATTCCCTGCTGGTGACTGTTTTATTTCTTTTATTCTAAAAGCATTTTAAATTGAACTGCATAGTTAGAATTTGAACTAAAAGAAATTTAATTAGCACTTTAATTTTACATTTGAGCAAAAAAATTGAATTAGCATTTTAATTTTAAATTTGAAAAAAAAAAATTGAATTAGCATTTTAACTTAAAATTTTAACTAAAAAAATTGAAATTAGAATTTGATTTGAAATTTGAACAAAAAAAATTTTGAATTTTACCCATCCCATTTTTACCCATCTACTCTTGATATGATTTCCCTCTTTGACGCATGCAGCTTGTACACTTGTATACGCATTGCTTGATGACATATGAGGCAGATGGTATCCAAGACTTCAAACCTAAAATATAATGCATTAGTCTTGTTCCAGCGTGTAAATGTTTAACGTGGTTATATTGAACAATTAATTTCGACAACTGATGCTGTTTACTCAGTACCATGGGATGTTTTTGATCAAAGGGTACGTCTGCGTTAACACTTCCACCACTAACTGTTACCAATCCTTTCTCATCTATAAATAAGTCAAGTGATGCCAATTTATGTTTAGTTGAAAGCTGCTTGCCGGCTAACAAAATACGAATTTCAGTTTCGTATGCAGTTTGCTGCATTCTTCGGACCAATACATCATTAGCGTTTCTTAATTCAGATGTTGTTAGAAACATTGTAGATTTATTGAATTTGTTTTTGCAGTTATATTTAAATCGCAAAAGTAAAGCTGCTATTCTGATCAGTCTTGATAAATCAGAAAATCTATTGAATATATCGCCCTCTGAGATTGATACGACGTTGGCCATTGTCTCCTTTCTCTCTTCCTTATCGACATCATCAACGACTGAAGGAAATGTTTCATGATTAACCGATGCTTAGTGTAATGCCTTGGGTCCATGCCATACCATAAATTATTATTGATTAAATCTGCTGGCCATATACCCCTAGTAACCACAGGGTTATTACAGGCTTAACAGGTGATACTCGCGTTTTCGATGCAATTAAATTCATGTGAATTTCTTCGTTATCCCGCTGTATGCGCAAATAGATCGTTGCGCAATATGCCAACTCCGATGCGTCCGACTAACCGTGAAGCTCAACCGTATCGTCGTCTGCGTATTGCAACCATCTAGGAATTCTAATACTCGAAATATCATTAATATTTTCTCGATATTTAGTCCATTGTTGGTAAATATTTAGTGAGAGTGGCTCATCCCAATTAATGCCTTTCAACCACAATCTCTGCATTAGTTGTGATGTGACCGCGGGCGAAGGTGGATGGATCACAATTCATTTTTTAATTGTGGGTGGACCACAATTCATTTTTCGCGTCGTGCTCGCGAAAAAATAATTAGCATCAAAATCGACCATCCACAAACAATATAAACACATTTACACCACAATAAAATAGAAACACAGTGCACATAACCCAAACCAATAATATAAAATATAAGCATGCAACAATAATAAAATTAAACAAATTCAGTCTAACGGAATACAGAGAACCAAGCGAGGGGCTTATTTATGCTCTTCGCAGTAAAGCTCAGCATTTCGTTTGTTTTTACTCCTCCTCCTTCTTCCGGGTCCCGTTAAATGTGCTGGCGGGCGTGAGTGCACCGTGGGCTGAAGCGTGGCAAGATAAAGGCATAACACTTGCCTTGTCGCGTTTTGCTTTGCTTGCGACGTACGCGTGGCCGCTTGTACAGCTGACGTTACACTTCCTTAAAGTGGGTGGCGATGACAAAATTCCTCATGGATTCCGCTAATGTACGTGGCTTGAGGGCGAATTTTTTCGCGGTCCATGCGCATAGACCCAGGTGTCTGAGGATGCAGATCCACTGGATTTTCACATGCCTGGATACCATTTACTGCCATTGTTTTCACCACACAGAGGCCTCGCCTTATACATTCGCAGTGATGTTGCGTATCAGTGTAAGCACCACCTTTGCACGACGAATCCCGATTTTAACTCCATGTGTGTTAAGTTCAAAATCCAGTCGCACATCCTGCACTTCTACTTCATTTATAGAAGCCCGGGTCTAGGGAGCCTGCCAACTTTTGATAAACTGGACAGTCACTTTGATTCGATTTCTAAAATTCTGGAATCGTATCCGAACAGTGAAATTGTTGTTGCTGGTGATTTCAATGTTCATAATTCCAACTGGCTACGTCAGTCGAGTCACACAACACCTGAGGGTTTGTATGTTAAGTTATTTGCTGAGTCTAACATTTTGACTCAATTAGTGAACGAACCAACGCACTTTCCCTGCGTTGATGGGCAAAACCAAAATATTCTGGACTTTTTTCTAACTTCATATCACAGCAAGTATGTGAATGTTCTTGCACCTCTTGGTAATTCGGACCACGCTACAATTTCTGCTACCTTCCCATATTCTAGTCTTCAATCCGCTCACCAGCCAACTCCGAAGCGGACAGTGTGGCTTTATGAGAAGGCTAATTGGGATGCGTTGAACTCCTTTTTCAGCCGTTTTAATTGGCAATTGTGTTTCAGGGATAGAAACATAAATGCTGCAGCAAAATTGGTAGAAAATATAATTTTATTTGGTATGAGGTTTTCCAATAAAAGAATTTAGGAATTGGCGTTTAAACAACACTGCTGCAAAACTTCCTCACTGAGCAGTGGAACAGCTGTGTTCACCAATTCGGTGAGAGTAAGGTTGTTGCTTTGGATATCTCCAAGGCATTTGACCGAGTGTGGCATAAAGCACTCGTGTCTAAACTGGCTGCTTATGGTGTTGGTAATGCATTCATTCATTAGTAACGGCCATTATGATTGCGAGACGTGTTATGTCGATAATGATGTGCAGTTGAATGTAATTCTTCGACTTCCCAAAACCGTGGAATTTGCCTATCAAGGTCTATGCTTACGTGATACGATGCGATCGCCGGCTTTGATATTGTATTTATGTTTCCAATCAGAACCCACCTAATACTCCATTTATAGCAGCTGGTGTACCGCTGGGATGCGTTATTTTTTGTGGCAGCAGATATCCCGTGAATATATCTGAGCCCAGAATGAGATCGATTTGTCCGGGCGTAATTTAACGTCGAATCTGCTAAATTTAAATCTTTGAAAAATACCAACTTCTCAATTGGTATTTTATCAGCTGGTAAGTTTTGTGTTAATTTTGTCATGCAAGGGGCGTTTACATAGAAAACTGCCTTATCGTTTTCCGAGCTGATACATAACTGCACCCTACCTCTAGTGTAATTAGTGTTCCCTGCCCAAATACCAAATAATCAATACCAGAGTCCAATAGCACTCGACACTGTTGTCGCGTACCACAGTTGTCAGTCACCAAAGCTATTGATGTCGGTAGCAATGTATATCCACGTTGATGTCGATGCACCACGTTAATGCTCATACCGCTTGTCTGATTTCTCGCTTGTTCAGTGAGACGATCTTGCCCGATTTTGCCCTGGATTGCTGATGTATTCTACTTGCGTGAACAGCCTTAATGGCCAAACAAATAAATCGCCATATTTCTGAGAAAAATCTTCTTAGTCCATATCAATCTGGTTTCAGGGCAAATCATAGCTGTTCAACGGTTATGTTAAAAATAACTGATGATATTAGGCAAAGTTTGGATAACCAGTTGGTTACCTTTCTCTGCTTGCTTGACTTTACTAAAGCGTTTGATAGTGTGAACCTCGTAGCACTTTGCCACAAACATAAAAGCTTATTTGAATTTTCTATTCCGGCTACTAAACTAATTAGGAGTTATCTGTGTAATCGTTTCCAAAGGTTAAAAATAAATAACACCTATTCTGAGTTCATGCCAGTAAATATCGGTGTGCCGCAAGGCTCCGTGTTGGGTCCTCTTTTAGTTTCGTTATTTATTAATGCCACTTTTCAAGTTGTTCATTATTTTCCTATACACGCCTATGCAGATGATGTTCAACTTTATTCGTCTTGTAGTTTAGAGTCTATTGATGAGTTAAGTGTTTGTTTAAATGGTGATTTGAGACGGATTGGACGCTGGTCTGATGAGAATTTTCTTATACTAAATGTAAGTAAATGTTTTGTTTTACTAATTGCCAAAAGATGGTCAGAGTTAACTAGCTTACCTGCTATATATCTCGGTAACTCTAAACTAACTTTTGTTAGTAAATCTGTTAGCTTAGGTATATTTGTTAATAGCTCATTTACTGTGTTGATAATATCAACACGTCTATTTGTAAGGCTTACGGTATACTGCGTAATTTCCGTTTTTGTGGAAGTTGTTTTTCAACTGAAACTAAGCGCAATCTTGTCTTACAGTTAATTATGCCTGTCCTAACCTACGCTGAGCTAATTTTATGTAAACTTGATTCATCTTCTTCGCACAAGCTAAACGTGCTCCTGAATAACTTGACAAGGCATGTTCATAACTTGAAGCGATAGGATAGTCTGTCAAGGTGGAGGTATCTGCTGCTTGGATCTAGCTTTGGTAACTATTTTGATTACAGAAATTGTGTATTTATGCACAAACTCCTGGTTAATGGTTGTCCCAATTATCTTTTTGAAAAGTTACGATTTGGGCAGTCTTGCAGATCTCGAAATCTTATTATTTCAAATTTTAAATATCTCAATACAGAATGATTTTTCTTTATACATACCACACGACTGTGGAACAGTTTAACAAATAATTTAAAGATTGTTGGTAGGGCAGACATCTTTAGGCGGCTGGCTAGAGATTATGTTTCTTTATCCTGAGATGAATTGGATAATTCTTGCAATAACACTATTCTTGTGCTGAGTAACGAACCATTGAAACTCTTCTTTTTCTTCTGTAGTTTATCTATAAGCTCTCTATATTGCTATTCAACTAATGTACTTATCTCTCTATATTTCTCTATTCGCCTAAATTTCTTTTCTTTGTTTCCTCTCTTTTAATTATAAGAATAAATATTGTAAGTGATGATAAAATAAATATTGTAGTGCTATAAAAGAGCTGAGCTCTTAGTGCACGAGGTTATTCATTAAATAAAGAAAAGAAAAAAAAAATAGTTATATTCACTGTATTTCGCACTTTTAAATAATGCCACTCATACCAAACGAATCCCCGAAATGTCTCACGATACCTTAATGGATTTTTTGCGATTTAAACATGAATTCAAATTTGTCAATCTACTTTTTCATTTAATTAAAATTACACTGTTATCCCACCACCCAAATGCTGCTCTGATGGATACGGATGTTGCTTCTCAGTTTCACTCGCACTCGCGTAAAATTAAAACTCAGTAGTTTAAAAGTAAGTGTAACTTTACTTTTTATTGCTTAAAGTCACTTCTGCCAATCGAATGGCTTCTAGCTATTACAATACAACACTCTAACATCAAACCATTCCCTACCTCTATTTATACGCTTAAACGTGGAAGCTTAAACGAGGAAATATTTTGGCAATTTTTACAAAAAGTTCTGGCCCGAAAAATAAATATAATAAAGGAAAAGAAAAAATTAAATAAGTAACATCTCCACATTTAGTAAGCGAAATATTGCTTCATCAATTAAATGTAAGAAAGTGGATTTTTTTATAATTAAAACGCGGACAAACATTTCCACATTCAGTAAGCGAAGTATTTCTTCATCAATAAGAATGTAAGGTGGATTTTTATAATAAAATGTAATAAAGTGGGTCACAAGTTCCACAGCCAATGAGCGAAGTATTGCTTCATCGGCAGCCAGCGCGTGCTCGATGAATCGAACCAGAAAAACGCATCACGGAAATAAATATGCAATGTCTGTCTAAATACTTAGGTATCGTCTAAAAGTATGCGTACGTATAACTCACAACAGTTATGGGATTGGTAAGAAAAAAATTCTGTAGCTGATTACTGGTCTACTTACTCTCTTATTGAAAGATAATCATTACTTTCTTATACTACGTTTACAATGTAAACTTTACATCGACCTCGAATGATTCATTCGCGTCAGATTTCGCGAATGAGAAGCCGAATGAGAATAATTTCCATACGATTTGACAAATGAGAATCCATCTCATTCGTTTTGAATGAGAATCGAATGAGAACAAAATAAAGATTTTGCTGGGATCAAAAAATTCCCAAAACAAAAACAGTGGAAATGGAACGCAAATAATTGCGATCAGCTGTTTTACAAGTGTGGGGACAAACCACATTAACATAAAGGAAACGGTATCTATAATGAATAGTGAATTCCAATTTAAATACAAATGTATAAAATCGGCGTTACAAATTGTTGCAAGACTTTCTGTTTGCACAGTTGAAATTAATAATGCTATTTTTGTTAATTCTTCCATTTTTCGCAATCAATAAATTATTTGACTATGATGACGAAATTATTTTCAATCGATTTTTCAGAACAGCTGGGTATGTATGTCTAGCTGTAAGTATGTACTTATCTGTCGTGCTCACCTTAGCTAAGCAGCACAGGAGTGGGCCCCGCAGCATTTCGCTCTCCTTCTGCTTAGAAGCTGTGAGAAGGTGGCTGATGAGTGCGTATGTGCGTGTGTATGTGCATTAGAAGAGTGAAAGTTTTTCGTTGATTGGAAAGTGTCTGGGGTGGGTGAAGTCAGAATGTTTGTGGCAGGCGATAATGACGGAGTGGAGTTTTAAGAAGCTTGGTCTGAGGAAGAGATTAGCTCGGGAACCTGGAGTTCTGCAGCGGCACAACAGCTGGAGCAAATGAGTGCATTACAAGCAGTTTTACTTTTTTAAACACTTACCTTTCATATATTACATATAAAATACATAGTTTTTTTAGTGAACATAACGTCAGGAGCCGCATGGTGGTGCCATCATCGTGATTCCCTGCTGGTGACTGTTTTATTTCTTTTATTCTAAAAGCATTTTAAATTGAACTGCATAGTTAGAATTTGAACTAAAAGAAATTTAATTAGCACTTTAATTTTACATTTGAGCAAAAAAATTGAATTAGCATTTTAATTTTAAATTTGAAAAAAAAAAATTGAATTAGCATTTTAACTTAAAATTTTAACTAAAAAAATTGAAATTAGAATTTGATTTGAAATTTGAACAAAAAAAATTTTGAATTTTACCCATCCCATTTTTACCCATCTACTCTTGATATGATTTCCCTCTTTGACGCATGCAGCTTGTACACTTGTATACGCATTGCTTGATGACATATGAGGCAGATGGTATCCAAGACTTCAAACCTAAAATATAATGCATTAGTCTTGTTCCAGCGTGTAAATGTTTAACGTGGTTATATTGAACAATTAATTTCGACAACTGATGCTGTTTACTCAGTACCATGGGATGTTTTTGATCAAAGGGTACGTCTGCGTTAACACTTCCACCACTAACTGTTACCAATCCTTTCTCATCTATAAATAAGTCAAGTGATGCCAATTTATGTTTAGTTGAAAGCTGCTTGCCGGCTAACAAAATACGAATTTCAGTTTCGTATGCAGTTTGCTGCATTCTTCGGACCAATACATCATTAGCGTTTCTTAATTCAGATGTTGTTAGAAACATTGTAGATTTATTGAATTTGTTTTTGCAGTTATATTTAAATCGCAAAAGTAAAGCTGCTATTCTGATCAGTCTTGATAAATCAGAAAATCTATTGAATATATCGCCCTCTGAGATTGATACGACGTTGGCCATTGTCTCCTTTCTCTCTTCCTTATCGACATCATCAACGACTGAAGGAAATGTTTCATGATTAACCGATGCTTAGTGTAATGCCTTGGGTCCATGCCATACCATAAATTATTATTGATTAAATCTGCTGGCCATATACCCCTAGTAACCACAGGGTTATTACAGGCTTAACAGGTGATACTCGCGTTTTCGATGCAATTAAATTCATGTGAATTTCTTCGTTATCCCGCTGTATGCGCAAATAGATCGTTGCGCAATATGCCAACTCCGATGCGTCCGACTAACCGTGAAGCTCAACCGTATCGTCGTCTGCGTATTGCAACCATCTAGGAATTCTAATACTCGAAATATCATTAATATTTTCTCGATATTTAGTCCATTGTTGGTAAATATTTAGTGAGAGTGGCTCATCCCAATTAATGCCTTTCAACCACAATCTCTGCATTAGTTGTGATGTGACCGCGGGCGAAGGTGGATGGATCACAATTCATTTTTTAATTGTGGGTGGACCACAATTCATTTTTCGCGTCGTGCTCGCGAAAAAATAATTAGCATCAAAATCGACCATCCACAAACAATATAAACACATTTACACCACAATAAAATAGAAACACAGTGCACATAACCCAAACCAATAATATAAAATATAAGCATGCAACAATAATAAAATTAAACAAATTCAGTCTAACGGAATACAGAGAACCAAGCGAGGGGCTTATTTATGCTCTTCGCAGTAAAGCTCAGCATTTCGTTTGTTTTTACTCCTCCTCCTTCTTCCGGGTCCCGTTAAATGTGCTGGCGGGCGTGAGTGCACCGTGGGCTGAAGCGTGGCAAGATAAAGGCATAACACTTGCCTTGTCGCGTTTTGCTTTGCTTGCGACGTACGCGTGGCCGCTTGTACAGCTGACGTTACACTTCCTTAAAGTGGGTGGCGATGACAAAATTCCTCATGGATTCCGCTAATGTACGTGGCTTGAGGGCGAATTTTTTCGCGGTCCATGCGCATAGACCCAGGTGTCTGAGGATGCAGATCCACTGGATTTTCACATGCCTGGATACCATTTACTGCCATTGTTTTCACCACACAGAGGCCTCGCCTTATACATTCGCAGTGATGTTGCGTATCAGTGTAAGCACCACCTTTGCACGACGAATCCCGATTTTAACTCCATGTGTGTTAAGTTCAAAATCCAGTCGCACATCCTGCACTTCTACTTCATTTATAGAAGCCCGGGTCTAGGGAGCCTGCCAACTTTTGATAAACTGGACAGTCACTTTGATTCGATTTCTAAAATTCTGGAATCGTATCCGAACAGTGAAATTGTTGTTGCTGGTGATTTCAATGTTCATAATTCCAACTGGCTACGTCAGTCGAGTCACACAACACCTGAGGGTTTGTATGTTAAGTTATTTGCTGAGTCTAACATTTTGACTCAATTAGTGAACGAACCAACGCACTTTCCCTGCGTTGATGGGCAAAACCAAAATATTCTGGACTTTTTTCTAACTTCATATCACAGCAAGTATGTGAATGTTCTTGCACCTCTTGGTAATTCGGACCACGCTACAATTTCTGCTACCTTCCCATATTCTAGTCTTCAATCCGCTCACCAGCCAACTCCGAAGCGGACAGTGTGGCTTTATGAGAAGGCTAATTGGGATGCGTTGAACTCCTTTTTCAGCCGTTTTAATTGGCAATTGTGTTTCAGGGATAGAAACATAAATGCTGCAGCAAAATTGGTAGAAAATATAATTTTATTTGGTATGAGGTTTTCCAATAAAAGAATTTAGGAATTGGCGTTTAAACAACACTGCTGCAAAACTTCCTCACTGAGCAGTGGAACAGCTGTGTTCACCAATTCGGTGAGAGTAAGGTTGTTGCTTTGGATATCTCCAAGGCATTTGACCGAGTGTGGCATAAAGCACTCGTGTCTAAACTGGCTGCTTATGGTGTTGGTAATGCATTCATTCATTAGTAACGGCCATTATGATTGCGAGACGTGTTATGTCGATAATGATGTGCAGTTGAATGTAATTCTTCGACTTCCCAAAACCGTGGAATTTGCCTATCAAGGTCTATGCTTACGTGATACGATGCGATCGCCGGCTTTGATATTGTATTTATGTTTCCAATCAGAACCCACCTAATACTCCATTTATAGCAGCTGGTGTACCGCTGGGATGCGTTATTTTTTGTGGCAGCAGATATCCCGTGAATATATCTGAGCCCAGAATGAGATCGATTTGTCCGGGCGTAATTTAACGTCGAATCTGCTAAATTTAAATCTTTGAAAAATACCAACTTCTCAATTGGTATTTTATCAGCTGGTAAGTTTTGTGTTAATTTTGTCATGCAAGGGGCGTTTACATAGAAAACTGCCTTATCGTTTTCCGAGCTGATACATAACTGCACCCTACCTCTAGTGTAATTAGTGTTCCCTGCCCAAATACCAAATAATCAATACCAGAGTCCAATAGCACTCGACACTGTTGTCGCGTACCACAGTTGTCAGTCACCAAAGCTATTGATGTCGGTAGCAATGTATATCCACGTTGATGTCGATGCACCACGTTAATGCTCATACCGCTTGTCTGATTTCTCGCTTGTTCAGTGAGACGATCTTGCCCGATTTTGCCCTGGATTGCTGATGTATTCTACTTGCGTGAACAGCCTTAATGGCCAAACAAATAAATCGCCATATTTCTGAGAAAAATCTTCTTAGTCCATATCAATCTGGTTTCAGGGCAAATCATAGCTGTTCAACGGTTATGTTAAAAATAACTGATGATATTAGGCAAAGTTTCGATAACCAGTTGGTTACCTTTCTCTGCTTGCTTGACTTTACTAAAGCGTTTGATAGTGTGAACCTCGTAGCACTTTGCCACAAACATAAAAGCTTATTTGAATTTTCTATTCCGGCTACTAAACTAATTAGGAGTTATCTGTGTAATCGTTTCCAAAGGTTAAAAATAAATAACACCTATTCTGAGTTCATGCCAGTAAATATCGGTGTGCCGCAAGGCTCCGTGTTGGGTCCTCTTTTAGTTTCGTTATTTATTAATGCCACTTTTCAAGTTGTTCATTATTTTCCTATACCTATTCCTATTGATGAGTTAAGTGTTTGTTTAAATGGTGATTTGAGACGGATTGGACGCTGGTCTGATGAGAATTTTCTTATACTAAATGTAAGTAAATGTTTTGTTTTACTAATTGCCAAAAGATGGTCAGAGTTAACTAGCTTACCTGCTATATATCTCGGTAACTCTAAACTAACTTTTGTTAGTAAATCTGTTAGCTTAGGTATATTTGTTAATAGCTCATTTACTGTGTTGATAATATCAACACGTCTATTTGTAAGGCTTACGGTATACTGCGTAATTTCCGTTTTTGTGGAAGTTGTTTTTCAACTGAAACTAAGCGCAATCTTGTCTTACAATTAATTATGCCTGTCCTAACCTACGCTGAGCTAATTTTATGTAAACTTGATTCATCTTCTTCGCACAAGCTAAACGTGCTCCTGAATAACTTGACAAGGCATGTTCATAACTTGAAGCGATAGGATAGTCTGTCAAGGTGGAGGTATCTGCTGCTTGGATCTAGCTTTGGTAACTATTTTGATTACAGAAATTGTGTATTTATGCACAAACTCCTGGTTAATGGTTGTCCCAATTATCTTTTTGAAAAGTTACGATTTGGGCAGTCTTGCAGATCTCGAAATCTTATTATTTCAAATTTTAAATATCTCAATACAGAATGATTTTTCTTTATACATACCACACGACTGTGGAACAGTTTAACAAATAATTTAAAGATTGTTGGTAGGGCAGACATCTTTAGGCGGCTGGCTAGAGATTATGTTTCTTTATCCTGAGATGAATTGGATAATTCTTGCAATAACACTATTCTTGTGCTGAGTAACGAACCATTGAAACTCTTCTTTTTCTTCTGTAGTTTATCTATAAGCTCTCTATATTGCTATTCAACTAATGTACTTATCTCTCTATATTTCTCTATTCGCCTAAATTTCTTTTCTTTGTTTCCTCTCTTTTAATTATAAGAATAAATATTGTAAGTGATGATAAAATAAATATTGTAGTGCTATAAAAGAGCTGAGCTCTTAGTGCACGAGGTTATTCATTAAATAAAGAAAAGAAAAAAAAATAGTTATATTCACTGTATTTCGCACTTTTAAATAATGCCACTCATACCAAACGAATCCCCGAAATGTCTCACGATACCTTAATGGATTTTTTGCGATTTAAACATGAATTCAAATTTGTCAATCTACTTTTTCATTTAATTAAAATTACACTGTTATCCCACCACCCAAATGCTGCTCTGATGGATACGGATGTTGCTTCTCAGTTTCACTCGCACTCGCGTAAAATTAAAACTCAGTAGTTTAAAAGTAAGTGTAACTTTACTTTTTATTGCTTAAAGTCACTTCTGCCAATCGAATGGCTTCTAGCTATTACAATACAACACTCTAACATCAAACCATTCCCTACCTCAATTTATACGCTTAAACGTGGAAGCTTAAACGAGGAAATATTTTGGCAATTTTTACAAAAAGTTCTGGCCCGAAAAATAAATATAATAAAGGAAAAGAAAAAATTAAATAAGTAACATCTCCACATTTAGTAAGCGAAATATTGCTTCATCAATTAAATGTAAGAAAGTGGATTTTTTTATAATTAAAACGCGGACAAACATTTCCACATTCAGTAAGCGAAGTATTTCTTCATCAATAAGAATGTAAGGTGGATTTTTATAATAAAATGTAATAAAGTGGGTCACAAGTTCCACAGCCAATGAGCGAAGTATTGCTTCATCGGCAGCCAGCGCGTGCTCGATGAATCGAACCAGAAAAACGCATCACGGAAATAAATATGCAATGTCTGTCTAAATACTTAGGTATCGTCTAAAAGTATGCGTACGTATAACTCACAACAGTTATGGGATTGGTAAGAAAAAAATTCTGTAGCTGATTACTGGTCTACTTACTCTCTTATTGAAAGATAATCATTACTTTCTTATACTACGTTTACAATGTAAACTTTACATCGACCTCGAATGATTCATTCGCGTCAGATTTCGCGAATGAGAAGCCGAATGAGAATAATTTCCATACGATTTGACAAATGAGAATCCATCTCATTCGTTTTGAATGAGAATCGAATGAGAACAAAATAAAGATTTTGCTGGGATCAAAAAATTCCCAAAACAAAAACAGTGGAAATGGAACGCAAATAATTGCGATCAGCTGTTTTACAAGTGTGGGGACAAACCACATTAACATAAAGGAAACGGTATCTATAATGAATAGTGAATTCCAATTTAAATACAAATGTATAAAATCGGCGTTACAAATTGTTGCAAGACTTTCTGTTTGCACAGTTGAAATTAATAATGCTATTTTTGTTAATTCTTCCATTTTTCGCAATCAATAAATTATTTGACTATGATGACGAAATTATTTTCAATCGATTTTTCAGAACAGCTGGGTATGTATGTCTAGCTGTAAGCATGTACTTATCTGTCGTGCTCACCTTAGCTAAGCAGCACAGGAGTGGGCCCCGCAGCATTTCGCTCTCCTTCTGCTTAGAAGCTGTGAGAAGGTGGCTGATGAGTGCGTATGTGCGTGTGTATGTGCATTAGAAGAGTGAAAGTTTTTCGTTGATTGGAAAGTGTCTGGGGTGGGTGAAGTCAGAATGTTTGTGGCAGGCGATAATGACGGAGTGGAGTTTTAAGAAGCTTGGTCTGGAGAAGAGATTAGCTCGGGAACCTGGAGTTCTGCAGCGGCACAACAGCTGGAGCAAATGAGTGCATTACAAGCAGTTTTACTTTTTTAAACACTTACCTTTCATATATTACATATAAAATACATAGTTTTTTTAGTGAACATAACGTCAGGAGCCGCATGGTGGTGCCATCATCGTGATTCCCTGCTGGTGACTGTTTTATTTCTTTTATTCTAAAAGCATTTTAAATTGAACTGCATAGTTAGAATTTGAACTAAAAGAAATTTAATTAGCACTTTAATTTTACATTTGAGCAAAAAAATTGAATTAGCATTTTAATTTTAAATTTGAAAAAAAAAATTGAATTAGCATTTTAACTTAAAATTTTAACTAAAAAAATTGAAATTAGAATTTGATTTGAAATTTGAACAAAAAAAATTTTGAATTTTACCCATCCCATTTTTACCCATCTACTCTTGATATGATTTCCCTCTTTGACGCATGCAGCTTGTACACTTGTATACGCATTGCTTGATGACATATGAGGCAGATGGTATCCAAGACTTCAAACCTAAAATATAATGCATTAGTCTTGTTCCAGCGTGTAAATGTTTAACGTGGTTATATTGAACAATTAATTTCGACAACTGATGCTGTTTACTCAGTACCATGGGATGTTTTTGATCAAAGGGTACGTCTGCGTTAACACTTCCACCACTAACTGTTACCAATCCTTTCTCATCTATAAATAAGTCAAGTGATGCCAATTTATGTTTAGTTGAAAGCTGCTTGCCGGCTAACAAAATACGAATTTCAGTTTCGTATGCAGTTTGCTGCATTCTTCGGACCAATACATCATTAGCGTTTCTTAATTCAGATGTTGTTAGAAACATTGTAGATTTATTGAATTTGTTTTTGCAGTTATATTTAAATCGCAAAAGTAAAGCTGCTATTCTGATCAGTCTTGATAAATCAGAAAATCTATTGAATATATCGCCCTCTGAGATTGATACGACGTTGGCCATTGTCTCCTTTCTCTCTTCCTTATCGACATCATCAACGACTGAAGGAAATGTTTCATGATTAACCGATGCTTAGTGTAATGCCTTGGGTCCATGCCATACCATAAATTATTATTGATTAAATCTGCTGGCCATATACCCCTAGTAACCACAGGGTTATTACAGGCTTAACAGGTGATACTCGCGTTTTCGATGCAATTAAATTCATGTGAATTTCTTCGTTATCCCGCTGTATGCGCAAATAGATCGTTGCGCAATATGCCAACTCCGATGCGTCCGACTAACCGTGAAGCTCAACCGTATCGTCGTCTGCGTATTGCAACCATCTAGGAATTCTAATACTCGAAATATCATTAATATTTTCTCGATATTTAGTCCATTGTTGGTAAATATTTAGTGAGAGTGGCTCATCCCAATTAATGCCTTTCAACCACAATCTCTGCATTAGTTGTGATGTGACCGCGGGCGAAGGTGGATGGATCACAATTCATTTTTTAATTGTGGGTGGACCACAATTCATTTTTCGCGTCGTGCTCGCGAAAAAATAATTAGCATCAAAATCGACCATCCACAAACAATATAAACACATTTACACCACAATAAAATAGAAACACAGTGCACATAACCCAAACCAATAATATAAAATATAAGCATGCAACAATAATAAAATTAAACAAATTCAGTCTAACGGAATACAGAGAACCAAGCGAGGGGCTTATTTATGCTCTTCGCAGTAAAGCTCAGCATTTCGTTTGTTTTTACTCCTCCTCCTTCTTCCTGGTCCCGTTAAATGTGCTGGCGGGTGTGAGTGCACCGTGGGCTAAAGCGTGGCAAGATAAAGGCATAACACTTGCCTTGTCGCGTTTTGCTTTGCTTGCGACGTACGCGTGGCCGCTTGTACAGCTGACGTTACACTTCCTTAAAGTGGGTGGCGATGACAAAATTCCTCATGGATTCCGCTAATGTACGTGGCTTGAGGGCGAATTTTTTCGCGGTCCATGCGCATAGACCCAGGTGTCTGAGGATGCAGATCCACTGGATTTTCACATGCCTGGATACCATTTACTGCCATTGTTTTCACCACACAGAGGCCTCGCCTTATACATTCGCAGTGATGTTGCGTATCAGTGTAAGCACCACCTTTGCACGAAGAATCCCGATTTTAACTCCATGTGTGTTAAGTTCAAAATCCAGTCGCACATCCTGCACTTCTACTTCATTTATAGAAGCCCGGGTCTAGGGAGCCTGCCAACTTTTGATAAACTGGACAGTCACTTTGATTCGATTTCTAAAATTCTGGAATCGTATCCGAACAGTGAAATTGTTGTTGCTGGTGATTTCAATGTTCATAATTCCAACTGGCTACGTCAGTCGAGTCACACAACACCTGAGGGTTTGTATGTTAAGTTATTTGCTGAGTTTAACATTTTGACTCAATTAGTGAACGAACCAACGCACTTTCCCTGCGTTGATGGGCAAAACCAAAATATTCTGGACTTTTTTCTAACTTCATATCACAGCAAGTATGTGAATGTTCTTGCACCTCTTGGTAATTCGGACCACGCTACAATTTCTGCTACCTTCCCATATTCTAGTCTTCAATCCGCTCACCAGCCAACTCCGAAGCGGACAGTGTGGCTTTATGAGAAGGCTAAATGGGATGCGTTGAACTCCTTTTTCAGCCGTTTTAATTGGCAATTGTGTTTCAGGGATAGAAACATAAATGCTGCAGCAAAATTGGTAGAAAATATAATTTTATTTGGTATGAGGTTTTCCAATAAAAGAATTTAGGAATTGGCGTTTAAACAACACTGCTGCAAAACTTCCTCACTGAGCAGTGGAACAGCTGTGTTCACCAATTCGGTGAGAGTAAGGTTGTTGCTTTGGATATCTCCAAGGCATTTGACCGAGTGTGGCATAAAGCACTCGTGTCTAAACTGGCTGCTTATGGTGTCGGTAATGCATTCATTCATTAGTAACGGCCATTATGATTGCGAGACGTGTTATGTCGATAATGATGTGCAGTTGAATGTAATTCTTCGACTTCCCAAAACCGTGGAATTTGCCTATCAAGGTCTATGCTTACGTGATACGATGCGATCGCCGGCTTTGATATTGTATTTATGTTTCCAATCAGAACCCACCTAATACTCCATTTATAGCAGCTGGTGTACCGCTGGGATGCGTTATTTTTTGTGGCAGCAGATATCCCGTGAATATATCTGAGCCCAGAATGAGATCGATTTGTCCGGGCGTAATTTAACGTCGAATCTGCTAAATTTAAATCTTTGAAAAATACCAACTTCTCAATTGGTATTTTATCAGCTGGTAAGTTTTGTGTTAATTTTGTCATGCAAGGGGCGTTTACATAGAAAACTGCCTTATCGTTTTCCGAGCTGATACATAACTGCACCCTACCTCTAGTGTAATTAGTGTTCCCTGCCCAAATACCAAATAATCAATACCAGAGTCCAATAGCACTCGACACTGTTGTCGCGTACCACAGTTGTCAGTCACCAAAGCTATTGATGTCGGTAGCAATGTATATCCACGTTGATGTCGATGCACCACGTTAATGCTCATACCGCTTGTCTGATTTCTCGCTTGTTCAGTGAGACGATCTTGCCCGATTTTGCCCTGGATTGCTGATGTATTCTACTTGCGTGAACAGCCTTAATGGCCAAACAAATAAATCGCCATATTTCTGAGAAAAATCTTCTTAGTCCATATCAATCTGGTTTCAGGGCAAATCATAGCTGTTCAACGGTTATGTTAAAAATAACTGATGATATTAGGCAAAGTTTCGATAACCAGTTGGTTACCTTTCTCTGCTTGCTTGACTTTACTAAAGCGTTTGATAGTGTGAACCTCGTAGCACTTTGCCACAAACATAAAAGCTTATTTGAATTTTCTATTCCGGCTACTAAACTAATTAGGAGTTATCTGTCTGTGTGTTATTTATTAATGCCACTTTTCAAGTTGTTCATTATTTTCCTATACACGCCTATGCAGATGATGTTCAACTTTATTCGTCTTGTAGTTTAGAGTCTATTGATGAGTTAAGTGTTTGTTTAAATGGTGATTTGAGACGGATTGGACGCTGGTCTGATGAGAATTTTCTTATACTAAATGTAAGTAAATGTTTTGTTTTACTAATTGCCAAAAGATGGTCAGAGTTAACTAGCTTACCTGCTATATATCTCGGTAACTCTAAACTAACTTTTGTTAGTAAATCTGTTAGCTTAGGTATATTTGTTAATAGCTCATTTACTGTGTTGATAATATCAACACGTCTATTTGTAAGGCTTACGGTATACTGCGTAATTTCCGTTTTTGTGGAAGTTGTTTTTCAACTGAAACTAAGCGCAATCTTGTCTTACAGTTAATTATGCCTGTCCTAACCTACGCTGAGCTAATTTTATGTAAACTTGATTCATCTTCTTCGCACAAGCTAAACGTGCTCCTGAATAACTTGACAAGGCATGTTCATAACTTGAAGCGATAGGATAGTCTGTCAAGGTGGAGGTATCTGCTGCTTGGATCTAGCTTTGGTAACTATTTTGATTACAGAAATTGTGTATTTATGCACAAACTCCTGGTTAATGGTTGTCCCAATTATCTTTTTGAAAAGTTACGATTTGGGCAGTCTTGCAGATCTCGAAATCTTATTATTTCAAATTTTAAATATCTCAATACAGAATGATTTTTCTTTATACATACCACACGACTGTGGAACAGTTTAACAAATAATTTAAAGATTGTTGGTAGGGCAGACATCTTTAGGCGGCTGGCTAGAGATTATGTTTCTTTATCCTGAGATGAATTGGATAATTCTTGCAATAACACTATTCTTGTGCTGAGTAACGAACCATTGAAACTCTTCTTTTTCTTCTGTAGTTTATCTATAAGTTCTCTATATTGCTATTCAACTAATGTACTTATCTCTCTATATTTCTCTATTCGCCTAAATTTCTTTTCTTTGTGTCCTCTCTTTTAATTATAAGAATAAATATTGTAAGTGATGATAAAATAAATATTGTAGTGCTATAAAAGAGCTGAGCTCTTAGTGCACGAGGTTATTCATTAAATAAAGAAAAGAAAAAAAAAAAATAGTTATATTCACTGTATTTCGCACTTTTAAATAATGCCACTCATACCAAACGAATCCCCGAAATGTCTCACGATACCTTAATGGATTTTTTGCGATTTAAACATGAATTCAAATTTCTCAATCTACTTTTTTATTTAATTAAAATTACACTGTTATCCCACCACCCAAATGCTGCTCTGATGGATACGGATGTTGCTTCTCAGTTTCACTCGCACTCGCGTTAAATTAAAACTCAGTAGTTTAAAAGTAAGTGTAACTTTACTTTTTATTGCTTAAAGTCACTTCTGCCAATCGAATGGCTTCTAGCTATTACAATACAACACTCTAACATCAAACCATTCCCTACCTCAATTTATACGCTTAAACGTGGAAGCTTAAACGAGGAAATATTTTGGCAATTTTTACAAAAAGTTCTGGCCCGAAAAATAAATATAATATAGAAAAAGAAAAAATTAAATAAGTAACATCTGCACATTTAGTAAGCGAAATATTGCTTCATCAATTAAATGTAAGAAAGTGAATTTTTTTATAATTGAAACGCGGATAAACATTTCCACATTCAGTAAGCGAAGTATTTCTTCATCAATAAGAATGTAAGGTGGATTTTTATAATAAAATGTAATAAAGTGGGTCACAAGTTCCACAGCCAATGAGCGAAGTATTGCTTCATCGGCAGCCAGCGCGTGCTCGATGAATCGAACCAGAAAAACGCATCACGGAAATAAATATGCAATGTCTGTCTAAATACTTAGGTATCGTCTAAAAGTATGCGTACGTATAACTCACAACAGTTATGGGATTGATAAGAAAAAAATTCTGTAGCTGATTACTGGTCTACTCACTCTCTTATTGAAAGATAATCATTACTTTCTTATACTACGTTTACAATGTAAACTTTACATCGACCTCGAATGATTCATTCGCGTCAGATTTCGCGAATGAGAAGCCGAATGAGAATAATTTCCATACGATTTGACAAATGAGAATCCATCTCATTCGTTTTGAATGAGAATCGAATGAGAACAAAATAAAGATTTTGCTGGGATCAAAAAATTCCCAAAACAAAAACAGTGGAAATGGAACGCAAATAATTGCGATCAGCTGTTTTACAAGTTTTACAAGTGTGGGGACAACACACATTAACATAAAGGAAACGGTATCTATAATGAATTCCAATTTAAATACAAATGTATAAAATCGGCGTTACAAATTGTTGCAAGACTTTCTGTTTGCACAGTTGAAATTAATAATGCTATTTTTGTTAATTCTTCCATTTTTCGCAATCAATAAATTATTTGACTATGATGACGAAATTATTTTCAATCGATTTTTCAGAACAGCTGGGTATGTATGTCTAGCTGTAAGCATGTACTTATCTGTCGTGCTCACCTTAGCTAAGCAGCACAGGAGTGGGCCCCGCAGCATTTCGCTCTCCTTCTGCTTAGAAGCTGTGAGTAGGTGGCTGATGAGTGCGTATGTGCGTGTGTATGTGCATTAGAAGAGTGAAAGTTTTTGGTTGATTGGAAAGTGTCTGGTGTGGGTGAAGTCAGAACGTTTGTGGCAGGCGATAATGACGGAGTGGAGTTTGGAGTAAGAAGCTTGGTCTGGAGAAGAGATTAGCTCGGGAACCTGGAGTTCTGCAGCGGCACAACAGCTGGAGCAAATGAGTGCATTACAAGCAGTTTTACTCTTTTAAACACTTACCTTTCATATATTACATATAAAATACATAGTTTTTTTAGTGAACATAACGTCAGGAGCCGCATGGTGGTGCCATCATCGTGATTCCCTGCTGGTGACTGTTTTATTTCTTTTATTCTAAAAGCATTTTAAATTGAACTGCATAGTTAGAATTTGAACTAAAAGAAATTTAATTAGCACTTTAATTTTACATTTGAGCAAAAAAAAAAATTGAATTAGCATTTTAATTTTAAATTTGAACAAAAAAAATTGAATTAGCATTTTAACTTAAAATTTTAACTAAAAAAATTGAAATTAGAATTTGATTTGAAATTTGAACAAAAAAAATTTTGAATTTTACCCATCCCATTTTTACCCATATACTCTTGATATGATTTCCCTCTTTGACGCATGCAGCTTGTACACTTGTATACGCATTGCTTGATGACATATGAGGCAGATGGTATCCAAGACTTCAAACCTAAAATATAATGCATTAGTCTTGTTCCAGCGTGTAAATGTTTAACGTGGTTATATTGAACAATTAATTTCGACAACTGATGCTGTTTACTCAGTACCATGGGATGTTTTTGATCAAAGGGTACGTCTGCGTTAACAATTCCACCACTAACTGTTACCAATCCTTTCTCATCTATAAATAAGTCAAGTGATGCCAATTTATGTTTAGTTGAAAGCTGCTTGCCGGCTAACAAAATACGAATTTCAGTTTCGTATGCAGTTTGCTGCATTCTTCGGACCAATACATCATTAGCGTTTCTTAATTCAGATGTTGTTAGAAACATTGTAGATTTATTGAATTTGTTTTTGCAGTTATATTTAAATCGCAAAAGTAAAGCTGCTATTCTGATCAGTCTTGATAAATCAGAAAATCTATTGAATATATCGCCCTCTGAGATTGATACGACGTTGGCCATTGTCTCCTTTCTCTCTTCCTTATCGACATCATCAATGACTGAAGGAAATGGTTCATGATTAACCGATGCTTAATGTAATGCCTTGGGTCCATGCCATACCATAAATTATTATTGATTAAATCTGCTGGCCATATACCCCTAGTAACCAGATCTGCAGGATTATTGCTTGATGATATGTGTCGCCACTGCTTTGCTGGAATAACAGTGATTATTTGTGATGTCCGATTTGCGATAAATGATTTCCATCTGCGTGGATGATCAGATATCCAGGCAAGCACCACCGTTGAATCTGTCCATCCAAATGAATTTGCATTGTCTACGCCTAGCGCGTTGCGAATTTTAGACATTAATTTAACCATCAGATGAGCAGCGCATAATTCAAGTCGCGGCAGTGTTATTTGCTTAACAGGTGATACTCGCGTTTTCGATGCAATTAAATTCATGTGAATTTCTTCGTTATCCCGCTGTATGCGCAAATAGATCGTTGCGCAATATGCCAACTCCGATGCGTCCGACTAACCGTGAAGCTCAACCGTATCGTCGTCTGCGTATTGCAACCATCTAGGAATTCTAATACTCGAAATATCATTAATATTTTCTCGATATTTAGTCCATTGTTGGTAAATATTTAGTGAGAGTGGCTCATCCCAATTAATGCCTTTCAACCACAATCTCTGCATTAGTTGTGATGTGACCGCGGGCGAAGGTGGATGTTACTCCCCACCACAATTCATTTTTCGCGTCGTGCTCGCGAAAAAATAATTAACATCAAAACCGACCATCCACAAACAATATAAACACATTTACACCACAATAAAATAGAAACACAGTGCACATAACCCAAACCAATAATATAAAATATAAACATGCAACAATAATAAAATTAAACAAATTCAGTCTAACGGAATACAGAGAACCAAGCGAGGGGCTTATTTATGCTCTTCGCAGTAAAGCTCAGCATTTCGTTTGTTTTTACTCCTCCTCCTTCTTCCTGGTCCCGTTAAATGTGCTGGCGGGTGTGAGTGCACCGTGGGCTGAAGCGTGGCAAGATAAAGGCATAACACTTGCCTTGTCGCGTTTTGCTTTGCTTGCGACGTACGCGTGGCCGCTTGTACAGCTGACGTTACACTTCCTTAAAGTGGGTGGCGATGACAAAATTCCTCATGGATTCCGCTAATGTACGTGGCTTGAGGGCGAATTTTTTCGCGGTCCATGCGCATAGACCCAGGTGTCTGAGGATGCAGATCCACTGGATTTTCACATGCCTGGATACCATTTACTGCCATTGTTTTCACCACACAGAGGCCTCGCCTTATACATTCGCAGTGATGTTGCGTATCAGTGCAAGCACCAACTTTGCACGACGAATGCCGATTTTAACTCCATGTGTGTTAAGTTCAAAATCCAGTCGCACATCCTGCACTTCTACTTCATTTATAGAAGCCCGGGTCTAGGGAGCCTGCCAACTTTTGATAAACTGGACAGTCACTTTGATTCGATTTCTAAAATTCTGGAATCGTATCCGAACAGTGAAATTGTTGTTGCTGGTGATTTCAATGTTCATAATTCCAACTGGCTACGTCAGTCGAGTCACACAACACCTGAGGGTTTGTATGTTAAGTTATTTGCTGAGTCTAACATTTTGACTCAATTAGTGAACGAACCAACGCACTTTCCCTGCGTTGATGGGCAAAACCAAAATATTCTGGACTTTTTTCTAACTTCATATCACAGCAAGTATGTGAATGTTCTTGCACCTCTTGGTAATTCGGACCACGCTACAATTTCTGCTACCTTCCCATATTCTAGTCTTCAATCCGCTCACCAGCCAACTCCGAAGCGGACAGTGTGGCTTTATGAGAAGGCTAATTGGGATGCGTTGAACTCCTTTTTCAGCCGTTTTAATTGGCAATTGTGTTTCAGGGATAGAAACATAAATGCTGCAGCAAAATTGGTAGAAAATATAATTTTATTTGGTATGAGGTTTTCCAATAAAAGAATTTAGGAATTGGCGTTTAAACAACACTGCTGCAAAACTTCCTCACTGAGCAGTGGAACAGCTGTGTTCACCAATTCGGTGAGAGTAAGGTTGTTGCTTTGGATATCTCCAAGGCATTTGACCGAGTGTGGCATAAAGCACTCGTGTCTAAACTGGCTGCTTATGGTGTCGGTAATGCATTCATTCATTAGTAACGGCCATTATGATTGCGAGACGTGTTATGTCGATAATGATGTGCAGTTGAATGTAATTCTTCGACTTCCCAAAACCGTGGAATTTGCCTATCAAGGTCTATGCTTACGTGATACGATGCGATCGCCGGCTTTGATATTGTATTTATGTTTCCAATCAGAACCCACCTAATACTCCATTTATAGCAGCTGGTGTACCGCTGGGATGCGTTATTTTTTGTGGCAGCAGATATCCCGTGAATATATCTGAGCCCAGAATGAGATCGATTTGTCCGGGCGTAATTTAACGTCGAATCTGCTAAATTTAAATCTTTGAAAAATACCAACTTCTCAATTGGTATTTTATCAGCTGGTATGTTTTGTGTTAATTTTGTCATGCAAGGTGCGTTTACATAGAAAACTGCCTTCTCGTTTTCCGAGCTGATGCATAACTGCACCCTACCTCTAGTGTAATTAGTGCTCCCTGCCCAAATACCAAGTAATCAATACCAGATTCCAATAGCACTCGACACTGTTGTCGCGTACCACAGTTGTCAGTCACCAAAGCTATTGATGTCGGTACCAAAGTATATCCACGTTGATGTCGATGCACCACGTTAATGCTCATACCGCTTGTCTGATTTCTCGCTTGTTCAGTGAGACGATCTTGCCCGATTTTGCCCTGGATTGCTGATGTATTCTACTTGCGTGAACAGCCTTAATGGCCAAACAAATAAATCGCCATATTTCTGAGAAAAATCTTCTTAGTCCATATCAATCTGGTTTCAGGGCAAATCATAGCTGTTCAACGGTTATGTTAAAAATAACTGATGATATTAGGCAAAGTTTCGACCCAAACCAGTTGGTTACCTTTCTCTGCTTGCTTGACTTTACTAAAGCGTTTGATAGTGTGAACCTCGTAGCACTTTGCCACAAACATAAAAGCTTATTTGAATTTTCTATTCCGGCTACTAAACTAATTAGGAGTTATCTGTGTAATCGTTTCCAAAGGTTAAAAATAAATAACACCTATTCTGAGTTCATGCCAGTAAATATCGGTGTGCCGCAAGGCTCCGTGTTGGGTCCTCTTTTAGTTTCGTTATTTATTAATGCCACTTTTCAAGTTGTTCATTATTTTCCTATACACGCCTATGCAGATGATGTTCAACTTTATTCGTCTTGTAGTTTAGAGTCTATTGATGAGTTAAGTGTTTGTTTAAATGGTGATTTGAGACGGATTGGACGCTGGTCTGATGAGAATTTTCTTATACTAAATGTAAGTAAATGTTTTGTTTTACCAATTGCCAAAAGATGCTCAGAGTTAACTAGCTTACCTGCTATATATCTCGGTAACTCTAAACTAACTTTTGTTAGTAAATCTGTTAGCTTAGGTATATTTGTTAATAGCTCATTTACTGTGTTGATAATATCAACACGTCTATTTGTAAGGCTTACGGTATACTGCGTAATTTCCGTTTTTGTGGAAGTTGTTTTTCAACTGAAACTAAGCGCAATCTTGTCTTACAGTTAATTATGCCTGTCCTAACCTACGCTGAGCTAATTTTATAACTTGAAGCGATAGGATCTAGCTTTGGTAACTATTTTGATTACAGAAATTGTGTATTTATGCACAAACTCCTGGTTAATGGTTGTCCCAATTATCTTTTTGAAAAGTTACGATTTGGGCAGTCTTGCAGATCTCGAAATCTTATTATTTCAAATTTTAAATATCTCAATACAGAATGATTTTTCTTTATACATACCACACGACTGTGGAACAGTTTAACAAATAATTTAAAGATTGTTGGTAGGGCAGACATCTTTAGGCGGCTGGCTAGAGATTATGTTTCTTTATCCTGAGATGAATTGGATAATTCTTGCAATAACACTATTCTTGTGCTGAGTAACGAACCATTGAAACTCTTCTTTTTCTTCTGTAGTTTATCTATAAGCTCTCTATATTGCTATTCAACTAATGTACTTATCTCTCTATATTTCTCTATTCGCCTAAATTTCTTTTCTTTGTTTCCTCTCTTTTAATTATAAGAATAAATATTGTAAGTGATGATAAAATAAATATTGTAGTGCTATAAAAGAGCTGAGCTCTTAGTGCACGAGGTTATTCATTAAATAAAGAAAAGAAAAAAAAATAGTTATATTCACTGTATTTCGCACTTTTAAATAATGCCACTCATACCAAACGAATCCCCGAAATGTCTCACGATACCTTAATGGATTTTTTGCGATTTAAACATGAATTCAAATTTCTCAATCTACTTTTTTATTTAATTAAAATTACACTGTTATCCCACCACCCAAATGCTGCTCTGATGGATACGGATGTTGCTTCTCAGTTTCACTCGCACTCGCGTTAAATTAAAACTCAGTAGTTTAAAAGTAAGTGTAACTTTACTTTTTATTGCTTAAAGTCACTTCTGCCAATCGAATGGCTTCTAGCTATTACAATACAACACTCTAACATCAAACCATTCCCTACCTCAATTTATACGCTTAAACGTGGAAGCTTAAACGAGGAAATATTTTGGCAATTTTTACAAAAAGTTCTGGCCCGAAAAATAAATATAATAAAGGAAAAGAAAAAATTAAATAAGTAACATCTCCACATTTAGTAAGCGAAATATTGCTTCATCAATTAAATGTAAGAAAGTGGATTTTTTTATAATTAAAACGCGGACAAACATCACCACATTCAGTAAGCGAAGTATTTCTTCATCAATAAGAATGTAAGGTGGATTTTTATAATAAAATGTAATAAAGTGGGTCACAAGTTCCACAGCCAATGAGCGAAGTATTGCTTCATCGGCAGCCAGCGCGTGCTCGATGAATCGAACCAGAAAAACGCATCACGGAAATAAATATGCAATGTCTGTCTAAATACTTAGGTATCGTCTAAAAGTATGCGTACGTATAACTCACAACAGTTATGGGATTGGTAAGAAAAAAATTCTGTAGCTGATTACTGGTCTACTCACTCTCTTATTGAAAGATAATCATTACTTTCTTATACTACGTTTACAATGTAAACTTTACATCGACCTCGAATGATTCATTCGCGTCAGATTTCGCGAATGAGAAGCCGAATGAGAATAATTTCCATACGATTTGACAAATGAGAATCCATCTCATTCGTTTTGAATGAGAATCGAATGAGAACAAAATAAAGATTTTGCTGGGATCAAAAAATTCCCAAAACAAAAACAGTGGAAATGGACCGCAAATAATTGCAATCAGCTGTTTTACAAGTTTTACAAGTGTGGGGACAACCCACATTAACATAAAGGAAACGGTATCTATAATGAATAGTGAATTCCAATTTAAATACAAATGTATAAAATCGGCGTTACAAATTGTTGCAAGACTTTCTGTTTGCACAGTTGAAATTAATAATGCTATTTTTGTTAATTCTTCCATTTTTCGCAATCAATAAATTATTTGACTATGATGACGAAATTATTTTCAATCGATTTTTCAGAACAGCTGGGTATGTATGTCTAGCTGTAAGCATGTACTTATCTGTCGTGCTCACCTTAGCTAAGCAGCACAGGAGTGGGCCCCGCAGCATTTCGCTCTCCTTCTGCTTAGAAGCTGTGAGTATGTGGCTGATGAGTGCGTATGTGCGTGTGTATGTGCATTAGAAGAGTGAAAGTTTTTGGTTGATTGGAAAGTGTCTGGGGTCGGTGAAGTCAGAACGTTTGTGGCAGGCGATAATGACGGAGTGGAGTTTTAAGAAGCTTGGTCTGGAGAAGAGATTAGCTCGAGAACCTGGAGTTCTGCAGCGGCACAACAGCTGGAGCAAATGAGTGCATTACAAGCAGTTTTACTTTTTTAAACACTTACCTTTCATATATTACATATAAAATACATAGTTTTTTTAGTGAACATAACGTCAGGAGCCGCATGGTGGTGCCATCATCGTGATTCCCTGCTGGTGACTGTTTTATTTCTTTTATTCTAAAAGCATTTTAAATTGAACTGCATAGTTAGAATTTGAACTAAAAGAAATTTAATTAGCACTTTAATTTTACATTTGAGCAAAAAAAAAATTGAATTAGCATTTTAATTTTAAATTTGAACAAAAAAAAATTGAATTAGCATTTTAACTTAAAATTTTAACTAAAAAAATTGAAATTAGAATTTGATTTGAAATTTGAACAAAAAAAATTTTGAATTTTACCCATCCCATTTTTACCCATCTACTCTTGATATGATTTCCCTCTTTGACGCATGCAGCTTGTACACTTGTATACGCATTGCTTGATGACATATGAGGCAGATGGTATCCAAGACTTCAAACCTAAAATATAATGCATTAGTCTTGTTCCAGCGTGTAAATGTTTAACGTGGTTATATTGAACAATTAATTTCGACAACTGATGCTGTTTACTCAGTACCATGGGATGTTTTTGATCAAAGGGTACGTCTGCGTTAACACTTCCACCACTAACTGTTACCAATCCTTTCTCATCTATAAATAAGTCAAGTGATGCCAATTTATGTTTAGTTGAAAGCTGCTTGCCGGCTAACAAAATACGAATTTCAGTTTCGTATGCAGTTTGCTGCATTCTTCGGACCAATACATCATTAGCGTTTCTTAATTCAGATGTTGTTAGAAACATTGTAGATTTATTGAATTTGTTTTTGCAGTTATATTTAAATCGCAAAAGTAAAGCTGCTATTCTGATCAGTCTTGATAAATCAGAAAATCTATTGAATATATCGCCCTCTGAGATTGATACGACGTTGGCCATTGTCTCCTTTCTCTCTTCCTTATCGACATCATCAACGACTGAAGGAAATGTTTCATGATTAACCGATGCTTAGTGTAATGCCTTGGGTCCATGCCATACCATAAATTATTATTGATTAAATCTGCTGGCCATATACCCCTAGTAACCAGATCTGCAGGATTATTGCTTGATGATATGTGTCGCCACTGCTTTGCTGGAATAACAGTGATTATTTGTGATGTCCGATTTGCGATAAATGATTTCCATCTGCGTGGATGATCAGATATCCAGGCAAGCACCACCGTTGAATCTGTCCATCCAAATGAATTTGCATTGTCTACGCCTAGCGCGTTGCGAATTTTAGACATTAATTTAACCATCAGATGAGCAGCGCATAATTCAAGTCGCGGCAGTGTTATTTGCTTAACAGGTGATACTCGCGTTTTCGATGCAATTAAATTCATGTGAATTTCTTCGTTATCCCTCTGTATGCGCAAATAGATCGTTGCGCAATATGCCAACTCCGATGCGTCCGACTAACCGTGAAGCTCAACCGTATCGTCGTCTGCGTATTGCAACCATCTAGGAATTCTAATACTCGAAATATCATTAATATTTTCTCGATATTTAGTCCATTGTTGGTAAATATGGATGTTACTCCCCACCACAATTCATTTTTCGCGTCGTGCTCGCGAAAAAATAATTAACATCAAAACCGACCATCCACAAACAATATAAACACATTTACACCACAATAAAATAGAAACACAGTGCACATAACCCAAACTAATAATATAAAATATAAGCATGCAACAATAATAAAATTAAACAAATTCAGTCTAACGGAATACAGAGAACCAAGCGAGGGGCTTATTTATGCTCTTCGCAGTAAAGCTCAGCATTTCGTTTGTTTTTACTCCTCCTCCTTCTTCCTGGTCCCGTTAAATGTGCTGGCGGGTGTGAGTGCACCGTGGGCTGAAGCGTGGCAAGATAAAGGCATAACACTTGCCTTGTCGCGTTTTGCTTTGCTTGCGACGTACGCGTGGCCGCTTGTACAGCTGACGTTACACTTCCTTAAAGTGGGTGGCGATGACAAAATTCCTCATGGATTCCGCTAATGTACGTGGCTTGAGGGCGAATTTTTTCGCGGTCCATGCGCATAGACCCAGGTGTCTGAGGATGCAGATCCACTGGATTTTCACATGCCTGGATACCATTTACTGCCATTGTTTTCACCACACAGAGGCCTCGCCTTATACATTCGCAGTGATGTTGCGTATCAGTGTAAGCACCACCTTTGCACGACGAATCCCGATTTTAACTCCATGTGTGTTAAGTTCAAAATCCAGTCGCACATCCTGCACTTCTACTTCATTTATAGAAGCCCGGGTCTAGGGAGCCTGCCAACTTTTGATAAACTGGACAGTCACTTTGATTCGATTTCTAAAATTCTGGAATCGTATCCGAACAGTGAAATTGTTGTTGCTGGTGATTTCAATGTTCATAATTCCAACTGGCTACGTCAGTCGAGTCACACAACACCTGAGGGTTTGTATGTTAAGTTATTTGCTGAGTCTAACATTTTGACTCAATTAGTGAACGAACCAACGCACTTTCCCTGCGTTGATGGGCAAAACCAAAATATTCTGGACTTTTTTCTAACTTCATATCACAGCAAGTATGTGAATGTTCTTGCACCTCTTGGTAATTCGGACCACGCTACAATTTCTGCTACCTTCCCATATTCTAGTCTTCAATCCGCTCACCAGCCAACTCCGAAGCGGACAGTGTGGCTTTATGAGAAGGCTAATTGGGATGCGTTGAACTCCTTTTTCAGCCGTTTTAATTGGCAATTGTGTTTCAGGGATAGAAACATAAATGCTGCAGCAAAATTGGTAGAAAATATAATTTTATTTGGTATGAGGTTTTCCAATAAAAGAATTTAGGAATTGGCGTTTAAACAACACTGCTGCAAAACTTCCTCACTGAGCAGTGGAACAGCTGTGTTCACCAATTCGGTGAGAGTAAGGTTGTTGCTTTGGATATCTCCAAGGCATTTGACCGAGTGTGGCATAAAGCACTCGTGTCTAAACTGGCTGCTTATGGTGTCGGTAATGCATTCATTCATTAGTAACGGCCATTATGATTGCGAGACGTGTTATGTCGATAATGATGTGTAGTTGAATGTAATTCTTCGACTTCCCAAAACCGTGGAATTTGCCTATCAAGGTCTATGCTTACGTGATACGATGCGATCGCCGGCTTTGATATTGTATTTATGTTTCCAATCAGAACCCACCTAATACTCCATTTATAGCAGCTGGTGTACCGCTGGGATGCGTTATTTTTTGTGGCAGCAGATATCCCGTGAATATATCTGAGCCCAGAATGAGATCGATTTGTCCGGGCGTAATTTAACGTCGAATCTGCTAAATTTAAATCTTTGAAAAATACCAACTTCTCAATTGGTATTTTATCAGCTGGTATGTTTTGTGTTAATTTTGTCATGCAAGGTGCGTTTACATAGAAAACTGCCTTCTCGTTTTCCGAGCTGATGCATAACTGCACCCTACCTCTAGTGTAATTAGTGCTCCCTGCCCAAATACCAAGTAATCAATACCAGATTCCAATAGCACTCGACACTGTTGTCGCGTACCACAGTTGTCAGTCACCAAAGCTATTGATGTCGGTAGCAAAGTATATCCACGTTGATGTCGATGCACCACGTTAATGCTCATACCGCTTGTCTGATTTCTCGCTTGTTCAGTGAGACGATCTTGCCCGATTTTGCCCTGGATTGCTGATGTATTCTACTTGCGTGAACAGCCTTAATGGCCAAACAAATAAATCGCCATATTTCTGAGAAAAATCTTCTTAGTCCATATCAATCTGGTTTCAGGGCAAATCATAGCTGTTCAACGGTTATGTTAAAAATAACTGATGATATTAGGCAAAGTTTCGACCCAAACCAGTTGGTTACCTTTCTCTGCTTGCTTGACTTTACTAAAGCGTTTGATAGTGTGAACCTCGTAGCACTTTGCCACAAACATAAAAGCTTATTTGAATTTTCTATTCCGGCTACTAAACTAATTAGGAGTTATCTGTCTGTGTGTTATTTATTAATGCCACTTTTCAAGTTGTTCATTATTTTCCTATACACGCCTATGCAGATGATGTTCAACTTTATTCGTCTTGTAGTTTAGAGTCTATTGATGAGTTAAGTGTTTGGTTAAATGGTGATTTGAGACGGATTGGACGCTGGTCTGATGAGAAGTTTCTTATACTAAATGTAAGTAAATGTTTTGTTTTACCAATTGCCAAAAGATGCTCAGAGTTAACTAGCTTACCTGCTATATATCTCGGTAACTCTAAACTAACTTTTGTTAGTAAATCTGTTAGCTTAGGTATATGTGTTAATAGCTCATTTACTGTGTTGATAATATGAACACGTCTATTTGTAAGGTTTACGGTATACTGCGTAATTTCCGTTTTTGTGGAAGTTGTTTTCAACTGAAACTAAGCGCAATCTTGTCTTACAGTTAATTATGCCTGTCCTAACCTACGCTGAGCTAATTTTATGTAAACTTGATTCATCTTCTTCGCACAAGCTAAACGTGCTCCTGAATAACTTGACAAGGCATGTTCATAACTTGAAGCGATAGGATAGTCTGTCAAGGTGGAGGTATCTGCTGCTTGGATCTAGCTTTGGTAACTATATTGATTACAGAAATTGTGTATTTATGCACAAACTCCTGGTTAATGGTTGTCCCAATTACCTTTTTGAAAAGTTACGATTTGGGCAGTCTTGCAGACCTCGAAATTTTATTATTTCAAATTTTAAATATCTCAATACAAAATGATTTTTCTTTATACATACCATACGACTGTGGAACAGTTTAACAAATAATTTAAAGATTGTTGGTAGGGCAGACATCTTTAGGCGGCTGGCTAGAGATTATGTTTCTTTATCCTGAGATGAATTGGATAATTCTTGCAATAACACTATTCTTGTGCTGAGTAACGAACCATTGAAACTCTTCTTTTTCTTCTGTAGTTTATCTATAAGCTCTCTATATTGCTATTCAACTAATGTACTTATCTCTCTATATTTCTTTATTCGCCTAAATTTCTTTTCTTTGTTTCCTCTCTTTTAATTATAAGAATAAATATTGTAAGTGATGATAAAATAAATATTGTAGTGCTATAAAAGAGCTGTGCTCTTAGTGCACGAGTTTATTCATTAAATAAAGAAAAGAAAAAAAAGAATAGTTATATTCACTGTATTTCGCACTTTTAAATAATGCCACTCATGCCAAACGAATCCCCGAAATGTCTCACGATACCTTAATGGATTTTTTGCGATTTAAACATGAATTCAAATTTCTCAATCAACTTTTGTATTTAATTAAAATTGCACTGTTATCCCACCACCCAAATGCTGCTCTGATGGATATGGATATTGCTTCTCAGTTTCACTCGCACTCGCGTTAAATTAAAACTCAGTAGTTTAAAAGTAAGTGTAATTTTACTTTTTTTGCTTAAAGTCACTTCTGCCAATCGAATGGCTTCTAGCTATTACAATACAACACTCTAACATCAAACCATTCCCTACCTCTATTTATACGCTTAAACGTGGAAGCTTAAACGAGGAAATATTTTGGCAATTTTTACAAAAAGTTCTGGCCCGAAAAATAAATATAATAAAGAAAAAGAAAAAATTAAATAAGTAACATCTCCACATTTAGTAATCATTTCAATTGCTTCATCAATTAAATGTAAGAAAGTGGATTTTTTTATAATTAAAACGCGGACAAACATTTCCACATTCAGTAAGCGAAGTATTTCTTCATCAATAAGAATGTAAGGTGGATTTTTATAATAAAATGTAATAAAGTGGGTCACAAGTTCCACAGCCAATGAGCGAAGTATTGCTTCATCGGCAGCCAGCGCGTGCTCGATGAATCGAACCAGAAAAACGCATCACGGAAATAAATATGCAATGTCTGTCTAAATACTTAGGTATCGTCTAAAAGAATGCGTACGTATAACTCACAACAGTTATGGGATTGGTAAGAAAAAAATTCTGTAGCTGATTACTTGTCTACTCACTCTCTTATTGAAAGATAATCATTACTTTCTTATACTACGTTTACAATGTAAACTTTACATCGACCTCGAATGATTCATTCGCGTCAGATTTCGCGAATGAGAAGCCGAATGAGAATAATTTCCATACGATTTGACAAATGAGAATCCATCTCATTCGTTTTGAATGAGAATCGAATGAGAACAAAATAAAGATTTTGCTGGGATCAAAAAATTCCCAAAACAAAAACAGTGGAAATGGAACGCAAATAATTGCAATCAGCTGTTTTACAAGTTTTATAAGTGTGGGGACAACCCACATTAACATAGAGGAAACGGTATATATAATGAATAGTGAATTCCAATTTAAATACAAATGTATAAAATCGGTTACAAATTGTTGACTTTCTGTTTGCACAGTTGAAATTAATAATGCTATTTTTGTTAATTCTTCCATTTTTCGCAATCAATAAATTATTTGACTATGATGACGAAATTATTTTCAATCGATTTTTCAGAACAGCTGATGGTTCTGTCAAAACGAATGTGAAAGGCGATTTCGTGTCAAGTTGACAGCGAGAATAGCCCTGTAAATCCGTATTTAACAATCAGGGATCGAAAGGCAAAAACAACTAATGGCATATCTTACGTACAGTGTACGTGAATTCAACAGTTGTAAGAACATTTAATTTTTCATACAACTCCGGTTGTAGAATCTATCCAGCATCACATCCAAGCCCGTTATTAGTAACCGAAAAATTAAAACGCGGTGACCTGGGTTGTGCGGACCCAACTTCAGGTGGAATTAATTCTATCAACAACAATACAAAGAAAAAAAACAACGTAGCAAAGGCTGGAAACATTCAAAGCTAACAATATGTATATATGTAATAACAATAACAACAACCACATTAGCTCGCTTGCCAACAAAGAAAAAAACAACACTCAAATACATGAACCACATAGAATTATAATACAACATTTACAACACAGACCGAGACGCGTAACCAGAAAGCAAAAATTAAAGCAAAGCCTTGAGAATTACCAATAAAATCAGTTGCAATACTTTTTACAACAATTACAACACAGGCCGATACGCGTAACCAAAACGCAAAAAATTAATTTAGAGCCTGGGAATTTACCAACAAAATCACAAGGAATATTTCTAGAAATAAGCGCAACAACAACAAGTGCTTTGAGCGCCGCTATGCACATAAGAAAATTCCGGAATGTGCACAAAAACATCGACTGCAGTGGGGTTGTTTTGATCGATGAAAAAAGGGCCACCGAGCTGCATTCGGGCTCTTTTTGGAATCTCGTGCTCCAAGTGGTAAGTCGTCCCTCGACGTAAACCTCGTAGTGGCTGCGTGCTTTTAAACGGACGCCAATCCCTAGTTCCTCGTAGTGGCTGAGTGGTTTTAAGCGGACGCCTATCCTGAATCCTGAGTTCCTTGTAGTGGCTGCGTGTTTTTAAGCGGACGCTAATCTTGAATTCAAGTAAATTCTAGTACCTCGTCGTGGCTGAGTGCTTTTAAGCGGACGCCAATCCTGAATCCAAGTAAATTCTAGTACCTCGTCGTGGCTGAGTGCTTTTAAGCGGACGCCAATCCTTAGTACCTCGTAGTAGCTGAATGCTTTCAAGCGGACGCCAATCCCGAATCCAGTTAAGTTCTAGTACCTCGTCGTAGCTTAGTGCTTTTAAGCGGACGCCTATCCTGAATCCTTAGTTCCTTGTAGTGGCTGAGTGTTGTTAAGCGGACGCCAATCCTGAATCCAAGTAAATTCTAGTACGTCGTCGTTGCTGAGTGCTTTTAAGAGGACGCCAATCCTGAATCCAAATAAATTCTAGTACCTCGTAGTGGGTAAATGCTATTAAGCGGACGCCAATCCTGAATCGAATTAAATTCTAGTACCTCGTTGTGGCTGAGTGCTTTTAAGCGGACGCCGATTCCAAATCCAAGGAAATTCTAGTACCTCGTAGTGGCTGAGTGCTTTTAAGCGGACGCCAATCCTGAATCCAAGTAAATTCTAGTACCTCGTAGTGGCTGAGTTCTTCTAAGCGGACGCCTATCCTGAATCCAAGTAAATTCTAGTACGTCGTCGTGGCTGACGCCGTCAATAATAAAACCTTATATTCTATAACTATCAGCGTGTATATAGATTTTGTAGTTATACGGGCTGAATTCTATTCGGGGGGCGTCAGAATTAAACGAACGAGTTTTAAGAAATACTGTTAGTTTTTTGGAAAATCCTTAATCACTTAGTGTATAAGAATAGCAATAATAGGCCTGAATATAAAACTATGAATAACGGCGGATAAATAATCGAAAACTTTCAAAAATCGAAAGCCTTTTATTTAAGTGTTCGGTACGGGACTCTGGCGAGACTGTACCCCGGCGAGAAAATTTCGTTACACAGTGCAAATTAAAAAGACTTCAAAGCAATTGAAACAGCTGTGAAAACCGAGTTTTGTCACCGCTCTCAAAAGCTTTGCATGGGTTGGTAAAAAAGCATAAAACACAACAATATTGCGAGCTAGCTAATCTCTCGGTGTCGGCTGCCGTGAGAAAAGCTCTGTTTTTAAGTACTAAAATTGGATTTTATACGTATTAAATTTATGACGACTTTAAAAATTTTAAAAATTATTGGAGGCTCGTTTAATTTGACAAGTCCTGATAAATTACTGAAGTAGTCTGAAAATTTTAAAAATTATTGCAGGTTCGTTTAATTTGACAACCCTGATAAATTACTGATGTAGTTAAAATCTTCTATGGAAAACTACTACAATCTAACAAGTTTTAGTTATTTTCATGATGAAATTCATGTTAATCACTAATAATTGTATTTAGCATATAAATAAATATGAACACTACTTTTAACGAAGGTACTCTCGACATACAAAAGTATTGAAGTTATCATTGGGTGTTAATAACGTAGGGCTTAAAAAAAATTATATATAATGTAACTATAAAACGAGATTAGCAACGCTGAAAAATTTATATGTTGAGTTTCTAGCCAGTTTGTTGTATTTGGAATTATTGGCGCCTAGAAGTGACGAAATCCTATATTTAGAAGCAAAGTTAAAACGTATACTTTTTTTTCGGGTGCAATTGAGAACTTAAATTTGGTGAATTCGCATACACTGTGTGAGAGTTCAAAACAAGTGACATCTCATGTCGAATTCAGAGAATGGACAGACATTTGGAAGTTTGATATCTCTTTAACTCTGTATAATATCCATTTCTATAAAACCAGGCCTTTAACTTTGATTTTATTTCGAGAATATTTTAAGTATTTCCTAAACACTATCAAAATAGGAATTTTTGGATATGGGCGACGTTGACGATCTTTTTAAGTGTTTCTATAATGAAAGTGACTCCACCACTAACCCGATAATTGCGCAAGTCCTGAGCAATGCAAAAGACGATTATGATCAACATTTTGAAATAAGGTAAGTTAACACAAATTTGTATAATGCCTACAAATCCCAACATTTCATCCAGTAAGGTCACAACAGACAAACGATCATATATCGAAAGCGAAGGTGGATTTGAAAAACGCAGAAAGACTACGGAGTCCATTCTTGATGATATATGTATTGAAGCTTTACAAACCCGTATTTCGGTGCATGTAATTGAATCCCCCGAATCCTGTACTCACGAAGTGGCTACTTATCCGGGCCAGGAGTACATATCTTTAAAAGCTGCCGGACCACCTGCAAAAGAGTATCCTTTCGTATTGGATCCCTTTCAAAGGGAGGCTATAATGTGTATTGACAACAATCAAAGCGTTCTCGTTTCTGCGCATACTTCTGCGGGAAAAACGGTAGTTGCGGAATATGCTATTGCGAAATCTTTAAGGAGTAAGCAGCGAGTAATTTACACCACGCCTATTAAAGCGCTTTCCAACCAAAAATATCGCGAATTTAGTGAAGAATTCAAGGATGTTGGATTGGTTACAGGCGACGTCACTATAAATCCGTCGGCGTCTTGCCTAATTATGACTACGGAAATTTTGCGTAATATGCTGTACAGAGGGTCAGAGGTGATGCGTGAAGTTGGTTGGGTCGTTTTCGATGAAATTCATTATATGCGGGACAAAGACCGTGGTGTGGTCTGGGAGGAGACTCTTATTCTACTACCTGACAATGTACGCTATGTATTTTTGTCGGCTACAATACCCAACGCGCGGCAATTCGCGGAATGGGTCTGTCATTTACATAAGCAACCATGTCACGTTATCTATACTGACTACCGCCCGACACCTTTGCAGCACTATATCTTCCCAGCTGGTGGTGACGGCATACACCTCATTGTTGATGAAAAAGGTCAGTTCAAAGAGGAAAATTTCACTACTGCAATGGCTGTCCTTCAAAACAGAGGTGAGTTTTGGTAAAAACTGCAGTTATATATGTTTCCGGAAGGTACATATATAAGAATTTAAAATGTATTAATTTGCATTTATCAGCATAAATCTGTGCTAGATATGACTGAATCCTGAACAAATTAAAACACTCCATAATTCAGTACTGAACAGTACAGAACTCCGAAGTTCTTACTTTCAGAGGATTTATATATCTATATGTACTATAAAAAGTTTAGAAAGAAAGGGTAATAGGGAAGAGAGGAAAGAGGAAATTAAGGGAGGGTAAGAAAGAAAGAGAATCAGGAAAAGAAGAACCATGCACCCGTCGTGCATGTGATGAGAGCACCCCTTTCACTTTATCCTATCACCCTGTCATCTCACAAATTCCCAACCATTTCCCCACCACTCACTTACCTCACCCACCTCCATTCACTTCACCCCACTCATACCATCACCTAAACCAGGCGCAATCTTACCCAGCACTCCCATCACCTGCACACATTCACCCCAAACGACACAAGACATCACGAACCCTACCGTCTTGTCCGTCAGTGGTGGAGCCAACCCACCTCTCTTGTCACCAACAAGGTCACAACCATGGACTACACTCTGGCTCCAGCGTTGTTAGTGTGATCCCCTGCCACTGATTCAGTCAAAAGTCTCATTCCTGTCCGTCCGTCATTTCGGTCCGTACGTCACAACCAGGAGCTCCGTCTCCCTCCGTTCCGGTCCCCCAGCACACCAGCCCAAATGCTTTGCGTTTAGCAACGCATTCTGCTGACTAAGGGAAAAACCAAAAAAAAAAAAAACTCCAGTCCCCTTCAGGACATTGCCAATGAAGGTTGCCAGAAAAAAAAACAACAAAGTTTTCGTATTTGTTGTTGCTTATAGTTATGTGTACATATATTTATGGCTAAATTTTGTTAAACTCCAATTTATATTTATAATAATAATTTATTTCAAGTAAATATATTGGTATTACAATAAGAGATCAATAAAATTCAATTCAATTTTTCTCACAGCCTAATACAAATTCAATATTCAGTTAAACTCTTACTTCAAAAATTAAAATTTTAATACCAAATTTTAGAACTTTAAAGTTTAAATTTTAAATCAATCTTAAAATTTTAATACCAATTTTTTTTTTAATTAAACAAAAATTTAAACAAATGGTACCTTCACTTCAATTTGCAGACAATTTCAGTTTTTTTTTTATTCAAAATTATAAAACTAATCCAGTTTTCTTCAATTCAAAATTTCAAATTAAAAGGTTTATAAAAGCACTGAACATGCACTCACCCGTAGGGAATCCTGCTGATGGTACCACCATGGGGTTCCTGTGGCTATAATTTCTAGAAAAAAAAAACTGTATTGTCACATTAATATTTTAAATTGTATTTTTACATTTTAAGATATCAAAAGCAACTGTACAAGAGAAAAAGAAAAAAAAATTGTATATCGCTCCCGCTGTTCCTCCGCTGCACCAGTCCGGGTCCTCACTCCACCGGATCTCCTTTCCAGACTTCCTGTTCCAAAGTTTACAGGCCTCTTTTTTTCCTTTTTAGACTTTATAATTTAGCATTCTTCAGTTCACCTTTTTTTTAGTAGCATCCTCCACCAGCTTCAATTGTTTTTTTTTTAAACTTCACATTCAACAATTTATAGTATTATACAGATTGTGCTGCCTTCTCTTCAATCTTCAACATTAATTGTACACTAACTCTAATTCCGGTACTAATTTTTCCCAAACAGAATCTTCAGTTTAACCTTCTTCACAGTCTTTTTTTTTCGTTAAATTCTTTAGCGTTAAATTATATTGTTAAATTCACTTTTCCTCCTTTTTTTACTCTGATGCAGGTTCATTAGTTCGTTTTTTTTCGTTTTTTTACTCCTTTTTTTTCTAAGTTCTCGCTGCTGTAGCTTCACTCCGATTTCACCTGTCTGACTCCACTCACTGCCACAAACGTTTTGATCTCACCTACCCCAGACACTCTAATCAACCAAAAACTCCCACTCCTCTCATGCACATAACACGTACACACGCACATAGCACTCCTCAGCCACCTACTCACAACTCCTAAGCAGAAGGAGAGCGAAATGCTGCAGGGCCCACTCCTGTGCTGCTGAGCTAAGGTGAGCACGACAGGTAAGTACATACTAGACATATAGCTAGACATAAAACACGTCAATTTTGCAAAGCTAAAAATTGAGAGCAGTGACCACACAGAAATCAAGGTCAGTTCTAACTTCTAGAACTTTCTTGATTAACGGACTACAGTGGACGAAAACAACGAAAATAGACACAAACAAGGCAAGCAGAAAAAACAAATAAGTATGTTGCCAAAACTAAAGCTTAACATATATTAATATTATTTATACTTTTTTCACTTGTGTGACAGCGAAACAGGCGCACACAACAGGCTCGAATCCGCCGATGCTGCTTGCAGCATGGAGCGTGTTCGTAAAAAAATTATGTGAAGCCTGTTTCACTACTCACCCGAACGTGTGGCCTCGACCCACATCTCATGCTCTATGATTCTTTAGCTGAGCTAGCCAAAGAAACTACTGCTACCTATCTTCCAACAGGACACAACACACACTGCCCTCAGACCAACACACATAAAATTTGCACAGCTCCCCTGCCAATGCACTGGCCCATAAACCTAACTATCCTAAATATTGCACTACCCTACTTACAAATCTAGGCTTACTCAACTAAAAATATCACAGATAGAATATCACTAGATCAAATGAACAGTCAAGCAGCATGTCATAGCAATAAATAAATAACAATGGTCAGTAAGAATTTACAAAAACGAGTCAAGAAATAAAATAAAATTAATAAATATATAAATGTATAATTACCAAAATAAATAAACAAATAACAGAAAACACAAAATAACAAATAGTTACATCCACCTGACAAAATTTACATATAAACCCAAGCCGCGATTACCACAAAATTTACGACACAAACAAATCTTTAGCGTGGTATACGCCCAACTTCTTGCCACTTAACGTTCCCAACTCATATAGCGAATTGCCAATCTTCTTCTGGATAATGCATTTTACATTTGCTGGGGCCAACTTGGCATTGTAACCCTCCACTTGGTTACTTAGCTTGAAGTTGCGGCGGTATACCACTTGTCCAACATGAAAACATATATCCCTACTACGCGTGTTATACGCTCTTGCACTTCTCTCATGAGCTGACTTTAATGCTTCAAACACCTTTTGCCGGATCAACTGCTGCTTATCAGCCGGATGTGTTATGACACACTCGTCATCCTTAATAGCATTGACCCTTCTCATGAGCTCATAGGCGCCTGCATGTTGTACCATCTGAGCCCCGAACACCGCGTAGTAGGGCGCCACGCCAATTGAACGATGAACTACACTCCTTAGCGCAAAGGCCGCGTCACTAACATGTGCGTCCCAGTGGCGTTGGTCTTTCCCCACAAACGAGCGCAACATCTCCAACACTGATCGGTTAACCCGCTCAGAAGCGTTCGCCTGCGGAGAATAGACCCCGGTCCTCACATGCTTAACACCATACTTGGACAATAACGACTTAAACGACTCGGACACAAACTGTTTGCCATTGTCAGAATGGACAAACTCAGGGACGCCAAAGACATGAAACACACTACTTTCTAAGTACTTTACAACATTCACGGTGGTGGCTTGACGCATGGGTTGGAGGAAAACGAACTTGAAAAATGGTCTAAACACACAAACAAAACAGTATTTCCATCGTTTGTTCTGGGATATGGACCCATGAAATCAACATAAAGGCGCTGGAAGGGTCGTTCAGTGATATATTGCTCCCCCCTCCGGGGACGGCGCATAGCATTCGTGGCCTTACTTCCTTTGCATATATCACAGTTCTTAATCAAGAATTGCACATCTTTTACCTTTCCCGGCCAATAATACTTCTGCCTTAACCGGGCCAGCGTCTTGTGTATTCCTCCATGTCCAGCGGAAGGAGAAGAATGACAAGCCTCCAGAAGCTCAGAACACAGCTCAGTAGGTACCCACAGCTGCCAGGCATGGTCCTCATGGACCACGTCCCCAGTCATAAACCCCGTCCGTCTGTACACGTAACCGTCCGAAACTAGTAGGTCAGGCAGTTGGTCCTGGTTCTTCGTAATGTTCTCCCTCAGCTCCTCATATTCCTGCGAAGAGAAAGCTGGGGAGCTGAGGTCTACCTCCAAAGTCCTGTTCATCCGTCCTAACTCTTCCATGTACATCCGGGAAAGAGCATCAGGCACCACATTTTGAGCTCCTCTTCGGTGCTCAATATTAAAATTGTACGCTTGAAGTTTTAAACTCCATCTGGCAAGCCTGCCAGACAGGTCCTTTTGACTCATCAACCACTTCAAGCTTGCGTGATCCGTAATTATGGTGAAGGGTAGTCCTTCGACATAAGGGCGAAACTTCTTTACGCTCAATATCGCTGCATAACACTCCAGCTCAGTGACACTATAATTCCTCTGAGCCTTATTGAGTTTTGCAGACATGTAGGCGATCGGATGCTCATTCCCCTCGTCATCCATTTGGAAGAGTACTCCCCCCCACCCCTTGCGTCGATGCGTCGCACTGTATATAAAAGTGCCTGTCAAAGTCCGGATTCGTCAAAACTGGCGCTGAGATGAGACTCTTTTTAAGTCTGTCAAAGGCCAGCTTTGCATCGTCAGTTAAGGAGAACTTCCTCAGTTGGTCCTTCCTGAAACAGTCATGTAGCGGGGCAGCTACCGTCGCGTAGTCTTTAATAAATCTTCGGTACCAGCCGGACATGCCTAGGAACCTCCTCAACTGTTTAGCCGTCCTGGGCTCCGGAAACTCGTCAATTGCCTCCACCTTCCGGCTGTCGGTCCTGATGCACCCGTTCCCGACAACATAGCCCAGATACCTCACTTCCTTGAAGCAAAACTTGCTCTTTTCGACGTTGATAGTCAGTTTGGCATCCCGCAGACATTTGGCCACGCGGTCCAACAGCGCAAGATGCGAGTCGAAACTGGCAGAACACACGAGAAGATCGTCGAGGTAGACAAAGACATTCTCCCGCAAGGCAGAGGGAATGACCTTGTCCATTAGCCTACACATTCGCTGCGCGGCATTGCACAGCCCGAAAGGCATCACCGTAAATTGATACAGTGGCCTTCCTGGAACGGTGAACGCCGTCTTACCCCTCGACTTTTCCTCCAGCGGTATCTGCCAGAATGCGTCCTTCAGATCAATCGCACTGATGTACCGAGTGTCTTGCAGTCTGCTAGGGATGCCCTCAATGTGAGGTAACGGGTATGCGTCCTTTACCGTTCGTTCATTTAGTCTTCTTGCATCAAGACACAGTCGGTTCTTCGTCTCTCCTCACCAACGAAACTGGGGAGCTCCAGCTGCTGTTGCTGACCTCGATGACCCCCAGACTCAGCATCCGGTCAAGTTCATCAAAGATCAGCTTCTGGATCGCGGGCGAGATAGGGTAATGACGCTGCTTCACGGGCAGCTGCTCGTCCACAACCTCTATTACGTGCTCCTCCATGTCAGTTTGCCCAAGACCCAGAACAGCAAACGAAGGAAAACGTGCCTTCATTCTCTCCAGATCCATGGCTTGCTCGCTAGTGAGGAAATGTCGGTCTGTCTCAAACGACAGGTCCGTTGATGTCGGTACCAGTCTGCTCACAGACACTGCACCGGTTGCGTCTCTCACACAAACACTTGGACACCTACTAATTACTGACAACCCGAAGGTTCTCCAGAAGTCAACCCCAAAATAAAAATCTTGCTGTAAAGCCGGAACTATGAGAAAATCCATGTCCTTTGTCAAACCCTCCCACTCCACCGGAAGTGATACCACTCCCTCAACGGCAGTCTCATCACCATTTGCAGTTTTAATTTTCTGCCCCTTTAACGGAAGGACTTGTCTGTTTCGTTTTTGTAAAAAGTCATAAACGTCCTTTCCGATACAGTTGGCAGAAGCTCCCGAATCTAGCAAAGCCGTAACGCTATCACCGTCCACCTTTATCATAGCGAAAATACAATTATTTACAATACAATTATTTTTTTAATTCGTCTCAATAATTTCCTCTTCTCGCGCATTTTTGCAATTTTTTTGTAGTTCCTCCCTTTTGGGTTGGTACCTACCTCGCTCACAAAAATCCTTGCTCGTGCAGCCTCGTACTCAACCTTGCGCTGGTGCAGGCTTTTAACTAGACGGCCGGCCTGCTTTTCCAATTTGATGGGATCCTTTCTCCGAAGAATCCTTTCTCTGAAGAATCCTGATAGGTTCCCCGGGAATTACTACTTTTGCGCAGGGTTTCCCAGGTTCCCTGCAGGATTCGCGTTTTTTGGACAATACACACAATAGGACACATCGCTACCATAAAGAAAACACTTCAGATCATGGAATGCCGACTTACACTTCGCGTCATCCCTCTCCCCATTCTTCTTGAAGTGGTCACCGGGCATCCCACAACTGAAACACAAATTCAAATGAAAGGGGGACGGACAAAGCACTTGATTACCGGACGCTGACAATGACAACAATGGACTGGACGTGTTGGTAGATGGACGAGACACTAACGGATACGACGTTGACACAACTCCAGGATCCCGTACCTGAGAGGGCTTAGAGGCGGCCTGGAGGCGACCCGCCGGACCTGTCCTGGATCTGAAAGGTCCTAAAGCCTCCAATTAGTCCTCAGACTCACCGTCCCCAAGGCAAAACTCCACCTCGCTTACCTGCCTTGCTCTCGACCTGTTCTCCCTTATGACCTTCTCAGCTCTCTTACATTCATGCCACAGGTCGGCAAGATTATCAATTTGTGAAGAGAAGGTCAAACTAGCGAGGTTAGGCCGTAAATTGCCTCTAACAATGGACACCGAATCCCTCTCAGGTATCTTCTTGCGCAGCCGGTAGGTGAGATCATGGACCTCAGAGTAAAACTCTTCAAAACTTTCCGCACTCTGTTGCTTACGGTCCATAATCTCCCTTATGTGTTTCAAAAGTTTACAGGCCTCTTTTTTCCTTTTTAGACTTTATAATTAAGCATTCTTCAGTTCACCTTTTTTTAGTGGCATCCTCCACCAGCTTCAATTGTTTTTTTTTTTTTTAAACTGCACATTCAACAATTTATAGTATTACACAGATTGTGCTGCCTTCTCTTCAATCTTCAACATTAATTGTACACTAACTCCAATTCCGGTACTAGTTTTTCCCAAACAGAATCTTCAGTTTAACCTTTTTCACAGTCTTTTTTTTCGTTAAATTCTTTAGCGTTAAATTATATTGTTAAATTCACTTTTCCTCCTTTTTTTACTCTGATGCAGGTTCATTAGTTCGTTTTTTTTTTTAATCCTTTTTTTTATATATATATATATATGTCACACAAGTGAAAAAAGTATAAATAATATTATATATATAATAATATTATATATAAATAATGTGTGTGTGTGTGTGTGTGTGTGTGTTTGTAGATGCAAATTCAAATGTTCTTGTTAGAAATAAATAAAAATAATATTTATCAATAACATTTATAAATATATAACCTCTTCGATTTCGATTTTCCGTAATGAGACCTAGCAACTCGGATAATCGAGGTTCAACTGTATATGCATTAAAGAAAGGGAGCTTGACTGATTATTTTATATTTCGTTCATGGACATGGAGGAATACATAAGACGCTGTCCCGGTTAAGGCAAAAGTAGTATTGTTCTGGAATGGTAAAAGATGTGCAATTCTTGATTAAGAACTGTGATATATGCAAAGGAAGTAAGCCCACTATTGCTATGCGCCGTCCCCAGATGGGGGAACAATATATCACTGGACGACCCTTCCACCGTCTTTGCATTGATTTCATGGGTCCATATCCCAGAACGAAGAATGGAAATACTGTTTTGTTTGTGTGTTTAGACCATTTTTCAAAGTTCGTTTTCCTCCAACACATGCGTCAAGCCACCACCGTGAATGCTGTAAAGTACTTAGAAAGTAGTGTGTTTCATGTCTTTGGCGTCCCTGAGTTTGTCCATTCTGACAATGGCAAACAGTTTGTGTCCGAATCGTTTAAGTCGTTATTGTACAAGTATGGTGTTAAGCATGTGAGGACTGGGGTCTATTTTCCGCAGGCGAACGATTCTGAGCGGGTTAACCGATCAGTGTTGGAGATGTTGCGTTCGTTTGTGGGGGAAGACCAACGCCACTGGGACGCACATGTTAGCACTAAGGAGTGTAGTCCATCGTTCGATTCGCAAAGCGCCCTATTACGCGGTGTTCGGGGCTCAGATGGTGCAACATGCAGGCGCCTAAAGGCTCATGAAAAGGGTCAATGCTATTAAGGATGATATTACATAAGGATGATGCTATTAAGTTGGCCCCAGCAAATGTAAAATGCATTATCCAGAAGAAGATTGGCAATTCGCTCTATGAGCTGGGAACGTTAAGTGGCAAGAAGTTGGGCGTATACCACGCTAAAGATTTGTTTGTGTCATAAATTTTGTGGTAAACGTGCCTTGGGTTTATATGTAAATTTTGTCAGGTGGACGTAACTATTTGTCCTTTTTTGTTTTGTGTTATTTATTTATTTATTTATTTATTTTGGTAATTATACATTTATGATTTATTTACTAATTTTATTTTATTTCTTGACTCGTTTTTGTAAATTCTTACTGACCATTATTATTTATTTATTGCTGTAACATTTTACTATGACTTATTGTACTACCAATATACTTTATTGAAATAAATTTAAATTAAAATTGAAATTTAACAAATTTAGCAATAAATATATATACATATACCTATAAACGACAACAAATACGAGGATTTTTAGTTTTTTTTCTTGCAGCTTCCATCGGTGATGCCTTGAGGGGACCGGGTTTTTCCTTTTGGTCTTTCCGTTAATCAGCAGCATGCATTGCTAAACGCAAGGCATTTGGGCTGATGTGCTGGGGGACCTGAACGGAGGGAGCCGGAGCTCCTGGCTGTGACGTACGGACCGAAATGACGGGCGGACAGAAAGAAGACTTTTGACTGAATCAGTGGCAGGGGATCACACTGACAACGCTGGAGCCAGAGTGTGATCCATGGTTGTGACCTTGTTGGTCACAAGAGATGTGGGTTGGCTCCACCACTGACGGACAGGACGGTAGGGTTCGTGATGTCTTGTGTCGTTTGGGGCGAATGTGTGCAGGTGATGGGAGTGCTGGGTAAGATTTCCCTGGTTTAGGTGATGGTATGAGTGGGGTAAAGTGAATGGGGGTGGGTGAGGTAAGTGAATGGTGGGGAAATGGTTGGGAATTTGTCAGATGACAGGGTGATAGGATAAGGTGAAAGGGGCGAGCTCATTACTTGCGCGACAGATGCATGTGACTTCGTTTCCTCATTCTCTTTCTTTCGTACCCTCCTTTAACCTCCTCTCTTCCTCTATATCTCCTTCTTTCTAAACCTTTTTCTTTTCTTTCTCCTTTTTCTTTTTTTTATATAAAAAAACAACATTTTTTTGGCACGAAATTTTGCTGTGGGTTATGGTGGCAACAACCCCCCTTTAGCCGGCGAGCGGAGCCGCTGCCACCGTGCCACTGCCACCTGAACCTCGCCCACAACAATAAATATATATATATATATATATATATATATATATATATATATATATATATATATATATATATATATATATATATATATATATATATATATATATATATATATATATATATATATATATATATATATATATATATATATTAAGGAACAATATATATATTATATATATATGTACATATATATACATATATATATATATAGATATATATATATGTATATATATATACATATATATATATATAGATATATATATATATATGTGTATATTTTGAATTTTATTACCTTCAAGTTCTTTACCATATATATACATGTTATATTTTTTCCTTCTACTGTAACATTCAATACTTCCTTCCGGTTTTTACTCTTAATAAAACAAGTCTACCTTTGCAACATGGAGATAATGTTTTTATTTGCACTCTGCATTTCATAATAGGTTATGGGCCCAGAGTGCAACGGAAAACCAGTGCGCGAATCGGTTTACCAAAATTCGTAAAGAGGAAAGCTCAGTTTCGTTTCATAAATTGTGTGAAAGCTACCTAATAAAATGGCAGGCGTCGTCCGTATTGAGCCGCTAAACGCGGACAATTATGATACGTGGAAAATTCAAATGCGTGCAATATTGATTAAAAACGATCTATGGGTATATGTGGACGGGTCTACAAAATGCCCAACCGAAGCCGCGGAAAAGATCGCGTGGAAACAAACGGACTTAAAAGCATGCGCGGACATCTTGCTTGCCATGTGCCCAAGCGAATTGGGTTTGGTGAGTGGATGTGAGACATCCAGAGCAATGTGGGTAAAACTGGAAGCCACATACCAGTCAAAAGGGCCTGCGCGAAAAGCTACGCTCCTAAAACGAGTTGCCCTCGCGCGTTTGAATGACGAAAGTAAAATTAGAGAACACTTAAATGATTTTTTCGACGCGCTCGCAAAACTAAGTGAAATCGGTGTCTCAATTTGCGACGATTTGTGAGTACAGAAGACAGGAGCCGAGTGCTCCGCGGCAGAAGGCCGCTAAGAATGGTGGTGGGTGTACAGGTGACGGAGGGACCGAATGCCCCGCGGCAGAGGGCCGCTTACAATACTGGTGAATACAAAGTTCGGAGGAGCTGAGTGCTCCGCGGCAGAAGGCCGCTCACAATTTGGTTGAAAGCTCCGAAGAACTGATTCCAGCCGAAGCCTTGAAATTTACGAAGGATTGATTCCGGCCGAACTGGATGGAACATCTACTCTACTGGATGTATAGAGGGTTGGTGAACCCTTGAAAAATATGTGAGCCGCTCGTTATGCGATTTTGGGGCTGTCGAACCAGGTGGTCAACTGCGTCATGCAAAAGGAGTTTCTGTAAGAGCAAACACGAATTGAGTCGTTGCTTACCGGCAGAAGGCTGACTTGAGCTTGCACAAACTAATCGTTAAAAGCGCATGCTGATCAAAACTAAATGAGAATCGTATGCAGCGTGTGTGCGGCGAAAGAAAATATGTGTAAGCTGAATGCTTGATTCTATTTTTAGATCAGCGGAAGCAAAAGCGCAAAGGAAAAGAGAAAGTGAAAATAAGCTTGTCGCATGATTCTATTTTTAGAATTGCCGCTGCTCTACTTGTGCGTATGTCATATCTCGGAGCATATATATATATATACATATATATATATATATATATATATATATATATATATATATATATATATATATATATATATATATATATATATATATATATATATATATATATATATTAGCGTGTGTTGCGGGGCTTAATTTGTTTTTACAATTTTTCGGGTTCAATTCTGGTTTTGTGGTTTAGTTAATTCTGGTTTGTTGTTGTTTAGCTTATTCTTTCTTGTGTAAATATTAATTAAATCTAATAATTATTCGTAATTCAGGTATATTTTAAACAAAAATAAAATATATATCAAATTTTTAGCAACCTGTTGGTTCGCTACAGACCTGACTGCTTGTCTGCAAGTCGCATTAAACTTGGGTATGAAAGACCTCATACCAAATAAAATTATATTTTCTACCAATTTTGCAGCAGCATTTATGTTTCCATCTCTGAAACACAATGCAAATTGAAACGACTGAAAAAGCAGTTCAGCGCATCCCAATTTGCCTTCTCATAAAGCCACACTTTCCGCTTCGGAGCTGACTGGTGAGCGGATTGAAGACTACAATATGGGAAGGTAGCAGAAATTGTAGCGTGGTCCGATTTACCAAGAGGTGCAAGAACATTCACATCATACTTACTGTGATGTGAAGTTAGAAAAAGGTCCAGAATATTTAGGTTTTGCCCATCAACGCAGGGAAAGTGCGTTAGTTCCTTCACTAATTGAGTCAAATTATTAGACTCAGCAAATAACTCAACATACAAACCCTCAGGTGTTGTGTGACTTGAATGACGTAGCCAATACCGCGATAATTCGTTTTTCGGTCGCGCAGTTAAATTGTGGAATAGTCTCCCTGCGCATGTTTTCCCACCCACTTATAACGTCGATGCTTTTAAAAGAGGTGTAAATCGACACTACTTCCACTCTTCTCCTTCCCACTAACCTTTACCCTTCTAAACCAACGAATGCTTTGCATGGATAGGGGGCATCCCCTGAGCTTGGTTCTATCTGCCATAAAAAAAAAAAAAAAAAAAAAAAAAAAAAATTGGAATTATGAACATTGAAATCACCAGCAACAACAATTTCACTGTTCGGATACGATTCCAGAATCTTAGAAATCGAATCAGAGAGACTGTCCAATTTATCAAAAGTTGGCAGCCTCCCCAGACCCGGGCTTCTATAAATGAAGCAGAAGTGCAGGATGTGCGACTGGATTTTGAATTTAACCCACATGGTGCTAAATTCGGCATCCGACGTGCAAAGGTGTTGCTGACACTGGTACGCAACATCACTGCGAATGTATAAGGCAAGGCCTGTGTGTGGTAAAAACAATGGCAGTAAGTGGTACCCCGGCATGTGAAAGTCCAGTGGATCTGCATGGATCTGCACCCTCAGACACCTGGGTCTCACCTAGTGCCATTATATGCGGTTGGTGAGTACAAATATGCGCATAGACCGCGAAGAAATTCGCCCTCAAGCCACGTACATTAGTGGAGTCTATGCGGAATTTTGTCATCGCCACCCACTGTGGCGAAGTGTAAGGTCAGCCGTACAAGCGGCCACGCGTACGTCGCAAGCATAGCAAAACGCGACAAGACAAGTGTTATGCCTTTATCTTGCCGCGCTTCAGCCCACGATGTACTCACAGCCGCCTGCACACCTAACAGGACCAGGAAGAAGGAGGAAGAGTGAAAACCAACGAAATGCTGAGCTTTACTGCGGAGAGCATAAACAAGCCCCTCGCATGTTTTTCTGCATTGCGCTAGATTGTCTATTTATTTGTTATAATTTCATCAAGTTTTATTTATTTGTTATTAAGTATTAAGTTATTAAGTAGTGCACTATTGTTTGTTTATTAAAAAATGTTGTTTGGTGAAGCGTTATTGTTGTATTTTCGCGGCGTGGGTTTTCACTATTGTTTTGGATTTTATTTCGCGAACACTGATTATAAAATGAATTGGCGGGCGCATCGCCCGCCTCCGTCCGCGGTCACATCACAACTGAATGTTGCGTCTTTTTGCCATGAATTCAAGTTTGTCTTATTGTTATTTAAAAATTGCTCAGTATAATTAAAAACTTTTATTTTCTTTTCGTTTACTACATTATTTTCTGAAAATTTCAAAGTACCAACAAATGTTTCTTAGAAATTTAAAAAATTATTGCTGTTCTGATCATTGCTACAATAGTTCTGAAGATTTAGTATAGTAACTTGGTACCCTAAATCGGGTTTTTTTGTACCCTACATCCTTGGTACCCTACATCCATTTTTTTTCGGAAAACCAAAAATTTTATTAGAGTTCTGGATAAGCCCCCCAAAGTCGTAAAGATTTCGTCTAGAAACCTCATGCTCTATATCCAGTATTTTAAAAGTTATGGTCGATTTTCATTTTCTGAAAATTTCAAAGTACCTACAAATGTTCCTTAAAATGTACAAAAATTATTGCAGTTCTGAGCATTGCTACAACAGTTCTGAAGATTTGGTATAGTAACTTGGTACCCTACAGCCGGTATAAGTACTAAAAATTTTTTTCGGAAATCCAAACATTTTATTAGAGTTCCGGATAGCGCCCCCAGAGTTCTAAAGATTTCGTCTAGAAACTTCATGCTCTATATCCAGTATTTTAAAAGTTATGGCCGATTTTCATTTTCATTTTCTGAAAATTTCAAAGTACCAACAAATGTTCCTTAGAAATGTAAAAAAATTATTGCAGTTCTGAGCATTGCTACAATAGTTCTGAAGATTTAGTATAGTAACTTGGTACCCTACATCCGGTATAAGTATCGAAACATTCAAGCGAAGTGTAAACCGTCACTACTCCCTCTTTCCCCCTTCCCACTAACCTGTCATCCCTTCGGAACCAACAAATGCTGTGCATGGATAGGGGGCATCCCCTGAGCTTGGTTTCATCTGTCATAAAAAAAAAAAAAAAAAAAAAAAGTACTAAATTTTTTTTTCGGAAATCCAAAAATTTTATTAGAGTTCTGGATAGCCCCCCAGAGTTCTAAAGATTTCGTCTAGAAACTTCATGCTCTATATCCAGTATTTTAAAAGTTATGGCCGATTTTCATTTTCATATTTTGAAAAATTCAAGTACCAAGAAATGTTTCTTAGAAATGTAAGAAAATTATTGCAGTTCTGAGCATTGTTACAATAGTTCTGAAGATTTAGTATAGTAACTTGGTACCCTAAATCCGGTATAAGTACTGAATTTTTTTTCGGAAATCCAAAAATTTTATTAGAGTTCTGGATAGCCCCCCAGAGTTCTAAAGATTTCGTCTAGAAACCTCATGCTCTATATAGAGTATTTTAAAAGTTATGGCCGATTTTCATTTTAATTTTTTGAAAATTTCAAGTACCAACAAATGTTTCTTAGAAATGTAAGAAAATTATTGCAGTTCTGAGCATTGCTACAATAGTTCTGTAGATTTAGTATAGTAACTTGGTACCCTACATCCGGCATAAGTACTAAATTTTTTTTTTTCGGAAATCCAAAAATTTTATTAGAGTTCTGGCCCCCCCGGAGTTCTAAACATTTCGTCTAGAAACCTCATGCTCTATATCGAGTATTTTAAAAGTTATGGCCGATTTTCATTTTAATTTTTTGAAAATTTCTAGTACCAACAAATGTTTCTTAGAAATTTAAGAAAATTATTGCAGTTCTGAGCATTGCTACAACCCTACATCCGGTATAAGTACTAAAAAATTTTTTTCGCGGAAATCCAAAAATTTTGTTAGAGTTCTGGATAGCCCCCCAAAGTTCTAAAGATATCGTCTAGAAACTTCATGCGCTGTATCCAGTATTTTGAAAGTTATGGCCGTTTTTGAAAATTAAAAAAAAAAATCAGGTTTTTTGCACTTAGTTCGCTAGAACATTTTCTGGGATTTATTGGTATTTCAATATATTCGTGGGGGCTATCCATAACTCTAAAAAAAATAATTTAAATTTTGGATTTTGAAAAAAAAATTTCGAATTTCTGAAATTTTTTTAGAGTTCTGAATAGCCCCCAATAGTTCTACAAAAAAGTTCTACACGATATATCTATCTCCAATAGTTTAAGGTTTATGGCCGAAATTGAAATTAATTCCAGTTTTGCTTATCTCCTCAGAACTGTTAATTTCTTCTGGGAATGATTCAATACTTTCAACGCTCCCGCCTGCACTATCGACTCGCCCGTGATCGACTTTCTCGCAACGATCAGAAGACGACGGTTCAGCAATCGTTTTCGATGTATGATTCGTCACTCCCATGATGTGTGGCCTCGAGTTACTTATTTAACCCGCGTGATAATCGGGTTTTGCATGAAGTTGTCGCCATGCTGTGTATTTAGCTTCCCTGGGACATCCATGGGTGTATGGCTTACAGTCCTTTGGTCCATTCCTACCGTCCAGACGGGATTCATGCACGCCAAAAGGTTTGGTTGGGCTCCGAGAGATCTGCTGATGATCTCGCTTAACTGTACTGCTTCTGCGATCAGCCTTTCCATGTCGATCACGTTGGTGCCCAACATCTTCATCCTTATCGTTGGGTCTCTTAACCCCAACACGAATGTCCTCGCTAATGACTTGTTAATCTCAAGTCGCAGTCCATGATCCTCGGCCTCAGTATATTGGGATTTCGTAATGTCTTCTGCCTATGTCTTTAGATTTATTAACCTTTCTCCGAACTCCACTATTTCTTCCCCTGGGAGTTGCGACACTGTCTGTATTTCCGAGATTATTGTATTATTAAAGATCTACACTTCAGATAGGACAGCTTTGAGGTACTGTATAGCTCTTCTACGCAAGTTATTTTCTTTCTGGGTACCTGAGAAGAATGGTACTAATCTGTTTACTGTTTTTGCAATTACTTCTATACTCATTTTTAAGCCTGTATTATTCCTGATGACTTTTAAACCTGTTGCAGGTAGTGAAAGACGTCCAATCGGATCTTTGTGTGGCAGGGTCTTATCTGCTAGCAATTCTTCCTGTCGCAGGAGTCTATTTTCTTCTTTTAACTCCTCTATTCTCTTATGAGCCTCTTCTAAAGAGTCAAAACTTTCCCTGCTTTTTTGATTTAAAACTGTCGAGAGCAAATTTCTCCCTTTTTTTCTATCAACTATCTCAATCTAAGATTTTCCTCTTCCACTTCCTTCACTAAAATCGCCTCTAATTCTCTGTCCGTCAAGTAGTTGTCGTATCTGTTTTTTAAGGCGTGAAATTCAGCTTTCCACTTTTCTAATTCCTTTAGCGCACTCTTATTTTTATTTGATATAAAATTAAGCAGCTCTTCTAAGATTGCATCCGCCTTTTGGTTTTGATAAGGGCGACCTTGGTTTTGGCAAAGAGCAAGGATGTTGAAATGATGCCTGAGTTACGCGTGAGCACGTAAATAACACCAGCGTGGGCTTTCTCGGAAGCATCGCAGAAAGCATGAATTTCAACGGTGCTACCTGGGGTGAAGTCAACCCATCGGGATATTTTGAGGAGATTAATTTGTGGGTAACACTGAACAAATTGAAGCCAGAATTGTAAAGTTGGGGCCGTAAGGGGGTCGTCCCAACCAATGCCGTCCAGCCAGATTTGTTGTTGAGGGTTTTCGCAATGACAATGACTAGAGCTAGCCATCCTGCCGGGTAGAATAATTTTGCAATCAGAGATAACATCTCTCGCTTAGTATAAGAATAGGAGATGTCAAAGGATTTCGATTCGATGCTGAAATGATCGGTTTTGGCATAACAAGTCTTGTGGAGGAATCCCCACTAGAAGATTTATGTGATTGGCTGTTCATTTGCGTAACGTGAAGCCGGCTGAATGACGAGCTGCTGACAGTTGATGTCGGGTACGAAGCGCGGTATCAATGTCATGAGCGCCACACAACGCGTCGTCAACGTACATGGAGTTCTTATGAATGGGAGCAGCAAGAGGGAATTCTTTCCCGACATCATTTACCAGTTGATGTAGCATACGTATTGCCAGGTATGGAGCGCAATTAACCCCAAACGTGACCGTTTTGAGTTCGAAATCTTGTACATCGCGTGTAGAGAATTTCGGAAGAGAATTCGCTCATAGCGCGAATGCTGGGGATTTATAAGGATTTGGCGATAAATTTTTTCAATGTTGCCATTGAAATCGTATTTATAGAGTCGCCATTGAATGAGGAGAAATGTTAAATCTGATTGAAGGGCGGGCCCCGGATAGAGGACATCATTCAGACTAAGATCGTTGGAGAAGGTGCAGGAGGCATTTAACACAACACGCACTTTGGTTGAGCTGCTGCCGGGTTTCAGAACAGCGTGATGGGGCAGATAGTAGATGGGGCCCACGGAGTTCTTGAAAGAAATGATCGGTACCATGTGGTGCAGATCTGAATACTCTGGAATCACTGAATCATATGTCTTCTTAAAACTGGGAGTCTTCAACAATCTTGTTTCGATTGTTAAGAGCAATCTCTCTGGAGTTCCCGATCTTAAGTTGAGAGGGGAAACCTTCTTTAAAGTTTTAGGGATCCTTCTTTAAAGGTAAAGATCGGCTCCGATCAGCACATCGATTTTATCGCTGCGGTAGAAGTGATAATCGGCTAATGGCAGATCGCGAAGAGAGTCGCAAAGCGATGTATCGATAGAACAGACCGGGAGGTTGCCCGTTAGCTTGTGGAGCATAAGCGCGCGGGCGTGAAGGTGAGTATCAGGAGCTCGAGGTGAGCCAATCTGAAAATTGCAAAGCTTAGAAACCTGAGCGGTAATCGTTTGATTGACACTCGCCACTTGGGCTTGGATGGCTTTACTGGGAGTAATCGCTTCTGGATGCTTTCAGATAAGGAAGTGGTTTCAGAGACCGGTTCGATGAGCGCACGCGCTAAGTATGGTTCACAGCGGTGGTAAATATTAATCACTTCTGTGGCGAGCAGCACCTGCTTATGTCGCGAGGTGAAGCACGTCATTACGTTTGACGTCGAGGGGGTTCAGTGGACTATATATTAGGGGTAGAGGTAGAGGGGGTCGCTCGAGAGTGCGAAGGGAGGTTCGGCGACCGATTATGCTGGCTATTAATCTTGATGGCAACTCCAGATTCCTTGGTGACTGGGGTGAGATTAAATGACGTTCGGAGTTGAACGTTAACGAGAATACGTTTATTTTCAAAACGATGGGTGAGGTTTCGCCAAGCTTGTTCAAAGCCGGTGTCGATGAGGGGGGATGTCTGCACTATTTCCTTGGCTTCACCCCTTGTCTTTTGATTAAGGTGAAACAATTTTTCGACCGGGGATAGTCCATTGTTACGGATATAGAGCGCTGAGAACATATCCCGAATTGTCGGCATAATCGCCGTTAAAAGCCTCAGTGTCGCACGGCGGTAGACTGATGTAAAAAAATAAAAACAACTCAATAACTCATATCATCATTTAACCAAACACTTAACTCATCAATGACTCTAAACTACAAGACGAATAAAGTTGAACATCATCTGCATAGGCGTGTATAGCAAAATAATGAACAACTTTAAAAATGTTATCAATAAATAACAAAAAGAAAAGAGGACCCAACACGGAGCCTTGAGGCACACCGATCGTTACTGGCATGAACTCAGAATTTTTTTTTACCCTTTGGAAACAATTACACAGATAACTCCTAATTAGTTTAGTAGCCGGAATAGAAAATTCAAATAAGTTTTTAAGTTTGTGGCAAAGTGCTAAGTGGTTCACACTATCAAACGCTTTAGTAAAGTCTATTGTAGAGTAATTTTCGTAAAACCATGGCCAAGTAAAAAATACGGGTAATTTTCGAATATGAGTTTAGTCGTGGAACCAATGCATCGTAGACAGCTGGAAACATCATGAAAGTGTTTGGGGAAGGTGCAGCTAATGAAGAAAAAATCCACATCGGTGGTTTGATAAGTTCCATTCTGGTGAGTTTTGCCTTGAAAATGAACCACGTGGGAGACCAGTGAACAAGTTGGATAATGATGAACTGAAAGCTGTAATGAAAGCGGATACATTTTAAACTACGCGTGAACTAGTAGCAAGGTTTGACGTTGCTATTCCAACAATATTAGACCATTTAAAACAAATTGGAAAGGTTAAGAAGCTGGATCGATGGGCTTCGCGCGAATTAAACGAGCGTCAAAAAAGAAATCAAAGTTTGAAGCTTGCCTTTCATTGCTATCACTGTATAAGAGCGAAACATTTTTACAACGCAATGTTACGTGTGGTCAAAAATGGATTCTTTTCGACAATCGCAAACGTTCGACGCTAAAGTTGGATGAGAATGAAGTTCCGAAACATAGAGTTAAACCAAATATTCACAAAAAAAAAGCAAATGTTGTCTGTTTGGCGGTCCATCGCTGGCTGAGACCTGGTTAATCCATAACAGCGGATGTCTACCGCGATCATTTGGACAAAATGATGAAGGAGCTTGCCATTAAACAGCCTAGGTTGATCAATAAAAACCGGCCAATCCTCTTGCAAGACAACGGTCGACCACATATCGCTCAAAGAACGTTACTTAAACTACAAAAGCTGGGCTTGGGAACGCTCTGTAATCCACCGTATTTACCAGAGCTTGCATCAACTGACAACCACTCATTCCAATCATTAGACCAGTTCTTACAAGGAATATCATTCAATTCTCAAGAAGCTCATAAGCAAGAAGGCATAAAGAAGCTTCCGTTAAAATTACAAGACACCATCGATAGTTTAGGCGCATATTTTGAATAATTGCATTGTTTCTTATTTGAAATATAATACGAGTTAACTAAACTTTTGCTTCAAAGTCAGAAACTTCATATTTAACGACCTAATACAAAGCGGCTTTATACTTCTTTTGTTAGTCCGCATTTTGAGTATGCGTTTTTTATTTGGAGCCCTTTGGAACCCGAACATTCACATTGTTCGTGACGAGCAAGTTCAGTATGGATTTCTGAAAATTGCTCTGCGTCTTCAATTTTCCTTCTTATAGAGCACGCTGCTTGTTTTTAAATTTAGTACCACTTCAAAACCGTATATTAGTTCATACCATAATATTTATGTATGATTTAATTAATGGATTTGCTGATTGTAGCTGTTAGAGTCAATATTATTCAATATGCTTTCTAGGCGACTGAATTATTTTACTGACTGACTTATTTTATATACTATTATATTCTATTCTCGCTGTCAACTTTTAGTTAACAGCGCTGTTTTTTAGCTAATTGTCAATATTGGTATTCTGGCTGTCAAAAAAAAAGCTCTTTTCGTTAAAATTTATAGTTTAATAGTCAAGAGCAAACAGATGTTGACAGTTAAATGTCCTGAAGAAAACACTTTCGTCAATGCTTTTAAAAGAGGTGTAAATCGACACTACTCCCACTTTTCCCTTTCCCACTAACCTTTTCCCTTCTAAACCAACGAATGCTTTGCATGGATAGGGGGCATCCCCTGAGTTTGGTTCTATCTGCTATAAAAAAAAAAAAAACCCACACGCAATTTACAGAATTTTTGTTCATTAAAAATAAATAAATAGAGAACAAATGGAGGAATTAGGAATTCTTGTTTTGCTCGATTTTCCAGATAAAAATGAGAATATAAACCTCTATATCAGCTAACACTCAGCTTTTCAGCATGTTAACTATGCGAAACTGACATTTTGGTTTCTGTAACACTCAGCTTTTGAGTTTTCAGCATGTTAACTATGCAAAAATCACATTTTGGTCTCTGTAACATGTTAACATGGCATGTTAACTATGCAAAGCTTTCATCGTGTCAATTGACAACCAGAATACCAATTTTAAAAGCTGTGATAGGAACTGCGACAAATTTACTTTATTATTTCATGTCAAGTTGACAGCGAGAATAGCCCTGTTACTCTGTAAGATAGTTTTGTCATAGACTAAATAAATAGGTAAATAAATAAATAAATAAATAAATAAAAATTCAATTTTTGATCATATAAGGATTTACTATAGCTTTATTACTCAGAATAAAGAAAAAGCTTAAAATCTTATGGACCATAAAAATACTTATGGGCCATACAATTTGAAATTGCCGCACGATGTTTCAACGTTTTGAAATCTGAAGGTTGAATTTCGTTTAAACAGAAAACTGTTTATTTTTCCTACCCTAGAGAAAATTGATCTATCTACCCATCACCAATAAAAATTGACATAACACGGTCATCAAATAGCTGAATTTCATTCACACTAACATTTTATTTGTTTGTTTGTATGTTTCTTTTTTAAGGTGAAGCGTCAAAGGGAGATCTGAGAGGTCGTAAAGGCGGCGTAAAGAGTGTCAGTTCTGGGCAGTCCAATATATTTAAAATAGTTAAAATGATTATGGAACGAAATTTTGCCCCAGTAATCATCTTTTCCTTTAGCAAGAAAGATTGTGAAGTGTATGCCTTACAAATGGCAAAGCTGGATTTTAACACTTCGGAGGAAAAAAAACTGGTTGACGAAGTATTCAACAATGCATTAGATGTACTCTCAGAAGAAGATCGCGCATTGCCACAAGTAGAAAATGTTTTGCCCTTGTTACGACGTGGAATTGGTATTCATCATGGTGGCTTACTACCTATACTGAAGGAAATCATTGAGATTTTGTTTGGAGAAGGCTTGATTAAGGCCTTATTTGCAACTGAAACCTTTGCAATGGGACTCAATATGCCAGCGCGCACTGTTCTTTTTACAGCTCCGAGGAAGTTTGACGGCAAGGATTTCAGGTCAATTTTTCTGAATTTTTCTGATTTTTTGTTAGGGTACTAAAAAAGTAAATTTTAGGTGGATCTCTTCAGGTGAATATATTCAAATGGCTGGTCGCGCCGGTCGTCGAGGACTTGACGACAAGGGGATTGTTATACTGATGGTTGATGAAAAAGTTTCACCTGTTGTCGGACGCAGCATTCTACAAGGCAAAGCGGATCCAATTAACTCAGCCTTTCATCTCACTTATAATATGGTGCTCAATCTCTTGCGCGTGGAAGAAATAAATCCCGAATATATGTTGGAGCGTTCCTTCTTTCAATTCCAAAATCAATCATCGATACCTGACCTTTACAAGCAAGTGCAGGAGAAGCAGATAGAATTGGAAAAGTTTAAAATTTCCGATGAGCATAGCGTAGCATCATATCATCACATTCGCGAACAATTAGAAATACTTGACAAACAATTTCGTGATTGGATTACTAAGCCTGACTATTTAGTTCCATTCTTACAGCCAGGCCGTTTGGTAAAAGTTAAAAATCAGTCAGACGAATTTGATTGGGGCATTGTAGTTAATTTCAAAAGACAAGCAAACAATATCCGGAATCCACTTAAATCGGAGAATGTGGTTATCATAGACGTCTTGTTGTACGTTACTGAAGAGTCAACAAAGACAGATGATCCGAAGCCCTGTCAAACTGGCAGAAAAGGTAACATGGAGGTAGTTCCCGTTGTGCATAAATTAATATCACAAATTTCATCGTTACGTGTTTATTATCCGAGCGATCTGCGTCCGGCTGATAATCGTCGAAGTGTTCTTAAAACAATTGAAGAAGTTAAAAAGCGTTTTCCTAAAGGACCTCCTCTACTTAATCCTGTTACGGAAATGCATATTAAGGATCCGTTATTTAAAAATATAGTTGACTCAATTAATAAATTTGAGGAACGTCTCTTTGCTCATCCACTGCACAATTCAAATGAATTAAACCAATTATATGCAAAGTATACACAAAAATTGAAAGCCATGAACGAACTAAAAAATGCTAAGTCTAAGCTCAAGGAAGCACGTAGCTTGTTGCAAATGGATGAACTTAAGCATAGAAAGAGGGTTCTGCGACGCATGGCGTACTGTACATCAGCTGATGTAATTGAATTTAAAGGTCGTGTGGCATGTGAATTAAGTTCAGCAGATGAGTTGCTAATGACTGAAATGATCTTCAATGGTGTTTTTAATGATCTCACTATCCCACAGACTGTTTCATTGCTTTCTTGCTTTGTATGTGATGAGAAATCCTCAGAAACACCTCTTTCAACTGAAGAATTATCAGGACCACTTCGGGCTATGCAAGAGTTAGCACGCCGTATAGCAAAAATTTCAAATGAATGTAAATTAGAAATCGATGAAGAGGCCTATGTAGAAAAATTTAAACCGTATTTAATGGATGTAGTTCTTTCCTGGTGTAAGGGTGCTTCATTTCTTAATGTTTGCAAAATGACTGATATATTCGAAGGTTCGATTATACGATGCATGCGTCGTTTGGAAGAGCTTCTACGGCAATTGTGTCAAGCAGCAAAAACGATTGGAAATACCGATTTAGAAAATAAGTTTTCAGAAGGTGTTCGTTTGTTAAAAAGGGATATTGTATTCGCTGCTTCATTGTATTTGTAGTATAGAGTTAAAGAAAATATATAGATATTGGCGTCTTCAGTACTTTAATAGTCAGAATTACAATTTTCGCTCAGTCGAATGTATAAACGGAAGCGGATTTGGTGACCTTGGGAAGGTCTTATCTTTTAAAATATTCCAGCCTATTCTGCAAAATCTGTTTTGTTAACAATATCCTGGTATGAATCGTTAAATAATACCGTTCAATAGCAGTTCTGTTATAAATTTTATTATGTGTTTCGAACTTTTATAGTAATCTGTTATGTACCTTGTTGTGAATTGTTATTCTGGTGGCAGCGGCTCAGCTTGCCGGCTATTGGGATGGGTTGTTGCCACCCAAATCCACAACAAAAAAATCGCTCCATATTTATATTTTTTATATATAGTACAATAGATGTAGAGAGAGTAAAAAAAAAGGTGAAAGCTTAAAGGTAGAAATAATAAAAAAGGAAAGAGGAAATTAAAAAGAGTAAGAAAGAAGGAGAAAGACAAGAAGAAGTCACACGTACCTGTAGTGCATATGATGAGAGCATCCCATTCACCCTATCCTATTATCATTCAAACATCCAAACTTCCCCACCATTCACTTAACCCGACTCATGCCAATATCTTAACCTGACACAATCTAACCCTACACTCTCATTACGTACACACATTCATTACAAACAATACAAAACACAAGCCCTAATGCTCTGTCTGTCAGTGAGGAGATAACCCAGCTCTCTTGTGAGCAACAAGGTCACAACCGTGTATCACACGGGCTCCAGCATTGGCTATCGTGATCCACTACTACTGACTGTAAAATGTCACGTCAATACCAGGAAGTCACTGGTATAGTGGCCACTTTTCGTTTTCACTTTTTTAAGTTGTTCTGAATAAAAATTAATAATAACAAACGTATTAATAAATGTTTTTTAAGTTTACGAATAGTGCACTTTATAACCCTCCAAGGAACTATAAACAATAAAGCAATTGTTTATGACGTAATATTAAAAATGAACTCAAAATATATACAGAAAAATCAGGGGTACGACTGAATAGTAGACTGTATAGAATAGACTATATAGAATTGTATAGACTATATAGAATTGCGGCCAGAATGTGTTCATAAAAAAAGAAATGATTCTTTACTTTTAGAGGTTGATCATACATCCTCTGTTCGTCAGGAAATCGCTAACTTGGCTAGAGACTGAAGGAATGGAAGAAAGGAATTTCAGTCTAGTTTCAACTCTCGACATGACGCAATGAGAGTTGAAACTAAAAAAAAAGTAAAAGAATCATTCTCTAAAAGTAAAGAATCATTTCTTTTTTTATGAACACATTCTGGCCGCAATTCTCGTCAAACATCGTTCATGCAAGATGGTTTAACCTCAGCCCACGAATCGGAAATAATTTCTATTGCCTTTAAAACGTTAAACTTTTTCCAAAATTTTTGCCTTGTTGGCTTACCTGGTCCATCAGTTTCACTTAAAAGCAGTTGTTTATGACGTAATATTAAAAATTAACTCAAAATATATACAGAAAAATCAGGGGTACGACTGAATAGTAGACTGAATATATATACGATATATATATATATATATATATATATATATATATATATATATATATATATATATATATATATATATATATATATATATATATATATATATATATATATATATATATATATATATATATATATATATATATATATATATATATATATATATATATATATATATATATATATTCAGTCTACTATTCAGTCGTACCCCTGATTTTTCTGTATATATTTTGAGGAGTTCATTTTTAATATTACGTCATAAACAATTGCTTTATTGTTTATAGTTCCTTGGAAGGTTATAAAGTGCACTATTCGTAAACTTAAAAAACATTTATTAATACGTTTGTTATTATTAATTTTTATACGACTCGGAGCGTCGTACGGAATCATATTTCAATATTCGGCTGGAAAACTTCCAAAAGATTAACATCGAATTCAACAAAAATCATTTGTGCTTAGTGCAGTCTTCGAAGGAACCTGACAAAAAATACTTTTCCGAGGATATCGCAGACAAATTCGAAGAAGAATATATTAATGCCATTTTTATCAACGCAGAAGCCCGAAGCGCAGAAAGAAGTGGCAGCTATTCCAACTATTAGTGAGCAAGTGCAGTACGATTACCGAAAATTGCACTGCCATCGTTCTCTGGGAAATATACTGATTGACCAGCGTTTTATGACTCCTTTTTGCGAGTCGTACATGCCAACTGAGCCATTGTTGAAATTGAAAAGTTTTATTATCTCAAGCAAGCGTTGCCTGGTAACTTTGACAGCAACATTCGTGATATTCTGCTCACAGCTGACAACTATAAAGAAGCCTGGAGAACTTTGGTTGCTAGATACAACAAGATACGAGTATTATTCACGCATTACATGAATCTTCCCTCTTCACAATCCACGATTGTCAAGGAAAAGGAATTCACCATCAAATATTTATTGGATACGTCACGGTCATTTGTCAGTGCACTGCGAACCTTAAGTGTCAAAATCGACGATTGCGATGTGTTTCTTTGACCCTCGAGCGCGTGGGATGGCTCGAAGAGTCAAGAGGTTGGGGGTGGTCTCCGAGCTCGTGGTAATCCGGTTCGAAGGACTAAATGTTTCTCTGATCTCCGAGCGCGTGGGATGGCTCGAAGAGTCAAGAGGTTGGGGGTGGTCTCCGAGCTCGTGGTATCCGGCTCGAAGGACCAAATGATTCTCTGATCTCCGAGCGCGTGGGATGGCTCGAAGAGTCAAGAGGTTGGGGGTGGTCTCCGAGCTCGTGGTTATCCGGCTCGAAGGACCAAATGTTTCTTTGACCCTCGAGCGCATGGGATGGCTCGAAGGACCAAGATGGGGGGGGGGGGGTAAAAAAGCAAGCAAAGGTACTCACTTAATGCTCTCTTGGTGTGGAGTCGTCGGCGTCCAGAATTATTTGGGGTGAGCTGCGTCGCTCTTTGTCCTGGTTGAATTCACTTTGTATGTTCGGTTGGTTGGCGCGTGCACTTCCTTTAGATCACGGGTATGGTCGGTTGGTTGGCGCGTGCACTTCCTTTAGATCACTTTGTAAGAAGACGACGGTTGGTGCGTGCGCTCACTTCACGATCACTGAGAATAAGAACGATTGGTTTTTACCGGAACCACCGCCATCTATCTGTGAAAGAGAAAAGAGAAGAACGGAACGAGACGGAATGGGGTCCGCTCGAGCCGTGTTCAGCGGGGTTGCTGATTGATTTCCGTGGGGTTTTTTCGCAAAGGGAAAAGCGACGGGAGACGCTGGGGTTTTCGCGTGAACATCCCGCCCGCCTTGCAGTACTGCAACTTTGCTCAGGTTAGAGACGCACGAAGAGGGGTTCCTCGCTTTAGCCGCGGATACCTGATGGTTTTAGGGATTAACCATCAGGTTGGTCAGGGACTCCGCGGGGGGGGGGGGAGTGACCAGCAGATTGGGCTGCATCCGCGGAACTAAAGTTGCTGCACGGGGCGGCAACGCATACGTCCGCACCTTACGTGCAGACGCTTCGGGTAATCTGGCTGAAAAGATAAGATTTGAGTAAAAGTTGTTTAGGGGGATTCGCGGGTATGCGACGAGCTCGCAGCTGCCGAAACTTCAGAGGGGAGCAGTATCATTTTGCTAATGGGTCGGGTTATGGTTCCTTGTTCGGTTCGGACGTCCGCGACGCGTGTTCTATCGTCAGAACCGGGATAAACATGAACTATACGACCGAGTCTCCATTTTGTTGGGGGGGAGGTTGTCATCTCGTAAGACAACCAGGTCGTTAATTTTTAAATTAGTTTGGGGGAACTTCCATTTGCTGCGTTTGTGGAGTTCGGTGAGATATTCGTTTTTCCACCGGGAGCAAAATTGCTGATAGACAGCTCTGACCTTCTGCCATCGATTCACAATTCTGGGTGGAGATTGTAATATTTCGGGTTCTGCCGGATCCAAGAGCGGTCCGCCGACTAGAAAATGTCCTGGGGTTAGGGGTTGCAGGTCCGAAGGATCTTCTGACATGCTATTAAGGGGTCTGGAGTTCAAACAAGCTTCGATTTTGGAGAGTATGGTGGAAAACTCTTCAAACGTGAAGCGGAGATCGCCAGCGAATCTGCGGAAGTGGAGTTTGAAGCTTTTTACTCCAGCTTCCCAGAGTCCGCCCATGTGCGGAGCGGCAGCGGGAATGAAATGCCATCGCAGGCGTTGATGAGCGTATTGGGAGACAATAGCGTCCTGAGTGTGTTGAATCACTGATTCCCATTCTCGTCGAAGGGTCTTCGCTGCTCCGACGAAATTTCGTCCGTTGTCGGAGTACACATCAGAGGGACATCCTCGGCGAGCGCTGAATCGTCCAAAGGCAGCGAGAAATGTCGGGGTTGACAGATCGCTGGCAGCTTCGAGGTGTATGGCCTTCGTCGCAAAGCACACGAAGACGCAAACGTAGCCTTTGGTGATGATGATACTCTTCCAGTGTAGTTCTTGATGTCGAACGGTCCAGCGAAGTCCAAACCGGTGGCAGCAAAGGGGCGAGAGAGTGTGGTGCGCTCAGGGGGTAGAGCGGCCATAAGTTGGGTGCGTACTTGCTTCTTTTGAAGTAAACAAGGCTTACAATTGTGAATTGTGGCTTTGACCATGTTCTTGGCCTTGGGTATCCAGTACCGCGTGCGGAGCAAGCGCAGCATCAGCTGGTTTTCACCGTGTAAGCTGATGTCATGGATAAACCGAACCAAGAGACGGGTGAAGACGCTATTGTAGGGGAGCAAAATAGGGTGGCGTTCATCGTACGAGAGAGATGGACAAGAGATTAACCGTCCGCTCACGCGGAGGAGTCCGTCGTGTGAGAGAAATGGGTTAAGCGAGAGAATCGAACTCTTACGCTTAAGAGTTTGTTTCATTTCAAGGCAATGATATTCGTCGTTGAAATGAACTTTTTGCGCGACAATGATGAGCCGCGTCTGAACGGCTTGAATCTCATCGGAGTCGATGAGAGTAGATTCGCGCCGAAAATGAGGGCGGTAATGGGGGTGCGTATGCTGCAGGAACCGAAAAGCATACGCCAATACGCGAAGGGCTCGCGAGAAAGAAGAGAGATATTGGTGGTAATAGGTGAAATTGGTTTTGATGGGCTTAGCCTCCAACTCAGTTTCGAACTCGTGGGGGGCAGTATAGTGAGGCTACTGCGTCCTCGCTTGCCGCAGCCATGCAGGTCCTTGCCACCAGAGCGGGGTGTGAAGCAAATCCAGCGGATACATGCCTCTGCTGGCAAGATCCGCTGGATTACTCTCCGAGTCGACGTGGTACCAGTGAGTGTTGTCCGCCACCTCGACAATTTTCGCGACACGGTTGGCGACGAACGTCGTCCATGTGCAGGGTGGTCGTTTTAACCACGCCAGCACTATAGTCGAGTCAGTCCAACAGTGAAGGTCATAACGTGGAAAGTCGAGATGGGGAACAATTGCGTCAATCATATCGACAAGGAGAGCAGCTACGCAGAGTTCCAATCGAGGGATCGATATGGTTTTGATTGGGGCGACATTCGTTTTGGCAAAGAGCAAGGAAGTCGAAGTGCTGCCTGAGTTACGAGTGAGCACGTAGATCACGCCAGCGTATGCTTTCTCGGAAGCATCGCAAAAAGCATGAATTTCCACGGTGCTGCCTGAGGTGAAGTGAATCCATCGGGGTATTTTGAGGAGATTGATATGGGGGTAACATTGAACGAATTGAAGCCAACGTTGTAAAGTGATGGGAGTGAGTGGGTCGTCCCATCCGATGCCGTCTAGCCAGAGTTGTTGCATAATGGTTTTTGCAATGACAATGACTGGAGCAAGCCATCCTGCCGGGTCAAACAGTTTTGCAATCCGAGATAACACCTCGCGCTTAGTATATATGGGGGAGAGGTCAAAGGGTTTTGACTCTATGTTGAAATGATCAGTTTTGGCATTCCAACGGAGGCCGAGAGTTTTGGTATTGCTACCATCTTCTAATTCAAGAAAGTCTTTGTTTAAGAGATCTTGTGGTGGGATCCCGATTAGAAGAGCGGGGTGATTTGCTGTCCATTTTCGTAGCGTGAAGCCGGCAGAGTGAAGAGCGGCAGACAGTTGATGTCGGGTGCGAAGCGCGACATCAATGTCATGAGCGCCACATAACGCGTCATCTACGTACATGGAGTTCTTAAGAATAGGGGCAGCAAGGGGGTATTTTTTCTCGACATCCTTCGCCAATTGATGTAGAGTACGTATGGCCAGATAGGGAGCACAATTGACGCCAAACGTGACCGTTTGGAATTCGAAATCTTGTAGGTTGCCGTGTGGAGAATTTCGGAAAAGAATTCGCTGGTAGCGCGAATGCTGGGGATCCATGAGAATTTGGCAATACATTTTTTCAATGTCGCCATTGAAAACGTATTTATAAAGTCGCCATTGGATAATGAGAAATGTTAAATCCGATTGCAGGGCGGGCCCAGGATAGAGGGCATCTTTCAGGCTAAGACCGTTGGAGGAGGGGCAGGAGGCGTTGAACACAACACGCACCTTGGTTGTGCTGCTGTCGGGTTTGAGAACAGCGTGATGGGGTAGGTAGTAGTTGTCGGAACCGGAAGGGTTCTGGGAGGGGTGGATCTGTGTCATATGGTGCAGATCCGAGTACTCTCGAATCACGGAGTCATATGTTTCTTTAAAACTGGGGGTCTTCAACAATCTCGTTTCGTTTCGGAGAAACTGTTTGAGAGCCATCTCTCTGGATTTCCCGATCTTTATTGAAGAGGGGAAACCTTCTTTGAAGGGCAGCGAAACAATATATCGGCCATCGGGGCGCCTCTGAGTGGTATTTGAATACAAGTCCTCGCAGCGTTGTTCACCCGGGGTGAGTATCCGTTTAGTTTGGACTTCTTCAAGTTCCCAGAATCGCGATAGTTGATGATCCATGGAGACTTCGTTGAAGAAAGAGACTCGTGTGGTAACCGAGGGGGCAGGTAAATCCTGCTGAAGTGGACCTGTGAGAATCCACCCGAAGATGGTGTCTTGAGCGACCAGAGAATCAACGATGTTGCATTTAATTCCATCGCGCAAGATGAGGGGGTAGATATCGGCTCCAATAAGCATATCAATTTGATCACTGCGGTAGAAGTTCTCATCGGCTAATGGTAGCTCGCGAAGAGATTCACAGCGTGACGTATCGAGAGAGCAAACCGGGAGATTGCCGGTTAACTTGGGGAGCGCAAGCGCGCAAGCTTGAAGGTGAGTCCCAGGAGCTCGAGGTGAGCCAATCTGGAAATTACAAAATTTCGAAACCTGAGCGGTAATCGTTTGATTGACACTCGCCACATGGGCCTGGATGGCCTTCACTGGGAGTTTCAATCGCTTCTGGATGCGTTCGGTTAAGAAAGTGGCTTCAGAGCCGGGCTCAATGAGCGCACGCGCTGTGTATGGCTCACCGCGATGGTAAATATGAATCATCGCAGTGGCGAGCAACACCTGCTTCGGTCGCGAGGTGAAGCACGTCAATACGTTGAATGTTGAGGGGGCTTAAGTGGACTGTATATTAGGGGTAGAGGTAGAGGGGGTCGCTCGAGAGTGCGACGGAAGGTTCGACAAGCGATTATGCGTATGAGCATTGGGAACGCGATGAGGGGGGTTTTACGAAGCGAGGTGGTATGGGTAGAGTCCGAATGAGAGTTCGGTTGGGGGGCCGAGGCCTCCTCGCGATGTAATAGTGTTGTAAGAAAAAAATATTTTTTCTTACAACTTCGGGTGTAGAACCTGGCCTGCATCCCAACCGAGCCCGTTTTTAGTAAACGTAAACTGAAAACGCGTTGACCTGGGTTGTGCGGACCCAACTTCAGGTGGTATAAATTCTATCAACATCAATAAAAAGAAAAAAGGCAACGTAGCAAAGGCGAAAATATGCAAAACTAACAATAACAACAACAACCACATTAACTCGCTTGCTAACAAAGGGATAAAAAAACCACAGTCACACAGAATGCATGAACTACATACTTTTTACAACAATTACAACACAGACCGAGACGCCAAATCAGCAAGCAAAAATTAAAGCAGAGCCTTGGGAAATTACTAATAAAATCAGGTGGAATACTGTTTACAACAACTACAACACAGACTGAGACGCGAAACAAGCAAGCAAAAATTAAATTAGAGCGTGGGAAGCTATCAACAAAATCACAAGAATTTATTTCTAGAAATAACCACACAACAACAAGTACGTTGTGTGCCGCTATGCAGATTAGATAATTCTGGAATGTGAACAAGAACTACCAACAAAATCACAAGAATTTATTTCCAGAAATTAGCACAACAACAACAAGTACATTGTGTGCCGCTATGCACATTAGAAAATTCCAGAATGTGCACAAGAACAACAACTGCAGCGGAGTTGTTTTGATCGGTGTATAAAAGGGCCCACCGCGCTGAATTCGATCTCTTTTGGAATCTCGTGCTCCAAGTGGTAAGTCGTCGAACCTTGAACCTCTAGTACCTCGTAGTGGCTGAGTGCTCTTAAGCGGACGCCAATCCCAATTCCAAGTAAATTTTAGTACCTTGTCCTGGCTGAGTGCTCTTAAGCGGACGCCAATCCCAATTCCAAGTAAATTTTAATACCTCGTCCTGGCTGAGTGCTCTTAAGCGGACGCCAATCCCAATTCCAAGTAAATTTTAGTACCTCGTCCTGGCTGAGTGCTCTTAAGCGGACGCCAATCCCGATTCCAAGTAAATTTTAGTACCTCGTCCTGGCTGAGTGCTCTTAAGCGGACGCCAATCCCGATTCCAAGTAAATTTTAGTACCTCGTCCTGGCTGAGTGCTTTTAAGCGGACGCCAATCCCGATTCCAAGTAAATTTCATTAGTACCTCGTCGTGGCCGAGTGCTTTTAAGCGGACGCCAATCCCGAATCCAAGTAAATTTTAGTACCTCGTCGTGGCCGAGTGCTTTTAAGCGGACGCCAAACCTGAATCAAAGTAAATTCTAGTACCTCGTAGTGGCTGACACCGACAATCATAAAACCTCGTATTCTAGAACTCTGTGTGTATATAGATTTTGTATTTTACGGACTGAGTGCTATTCAGCGGACATTAGAATTAAAGGAACTAGTTTTAAGATATACTGTTAGCAATAAAATACCGAAAAATTAAACTTTGAATTACGGTAAATAAATAGTCGAAAAACTGTGAAAAGAAAACCGAAAGCTTTTTATTTAAGTGTTCGGTACGGGATTCTGGCGAGACTGAGTATACCCCGGCAAGAAACTTCGTTACAGTGTGTGATGTCGCTGGTTGCACGACATACACGTGAACGCACTTTTACACTCTTTTACGTGATGTGAGTGCGCCAAGCAGTTGGAACAAAAATGAATTCGTTGAACTGTCGCCCAACGAGAGTCCAAATTCATTGCCAGAAACCGTGGGCATCTGCGGAGCGAGTGCGGTTGATCAGTGCATAATCTGCAGCTGGTCGAAACCATATTAGCCTGGAACGTATTCACAGGCTTCAGGTTGGGGGGAGCGCGCGTAGAGGTATGAGACGCTTTTTTAGGGGGGTTGACGAACTTCCGGATATCGTCAACAGTTTCCAAAGTTTGGAAATGGGAGGTGAGAAAGGCGTCCATTTCGCGCCATCTTGGAATTTCTCGTTTGAGAGTAATAGATTGTTCCCATAACGAGAGGGTGTGTTCGGGGAGGCGAGTTGAGCAGAGATGCACAATAATTGCGTCCCAGCTGTTCACATCGACATCATGCAAAGTGAGAGCTGAGAGGCAGTTATTAATCTCTCGTTCAAGACGTTTAATAGCCACTCCCGATTCTTTGGTAATTGGGGTTAGATTGAATAACGTTCGGAGTTGAACGTTAACAAGAATTCGCTTATTCTCGAAGCGGTCGGTGAGGTTCCACCAAGCTTGCTCAAAACCGGCGTCGGTGAGGGAGGATTTCTGAACTATTTCTTTTGCTTCACCTCGTGTCTTTTGATTGAGGTGAAACAACTTTTCGATGGGGGATAACCGATTGTTGCGGATGTAGAGAGCTGAAAACATATCGCGAAAAGTTGGCCATGATTCGTAATTGCCGTTAAAAATCGCGGTGTCACACGGCGGTAAACTGATATTATGTCCGGAGAGATTCGAGTGGACTGTTGCCTCCAGTGCAGAGGCATGGGATAACGAAGATTGCGAAGTTGGGGAGGGTAGGGGGGCAGCGAGATGCTGCAGCTCGCTAATCTTGGCGGAGAATCGAACATAAATCTGGTAACTGCGTCGGTATTGGCTTTTCACGACAGTTACCTCAGCGGTTTTGGGATCGTCGACTGCTGATGAATTCGCTGCCATGATGGTGGATTCCAAGCATGAGTTGTATGCTTGTTTCAAATCGGACCAGACCGCCTTCAGTTCCTCACGATGGGTGTCCAGGCTGGATGCCGAATGTTCACGTTCCGGAATGTCGCTGGATTCCTTCTCGAACTCCTCCAGTGTTTCAGTCACGCTGATGAATTTCGTAAGGGGGTCCATGGTAACAGAATCACTCGTTGAGAGATTGTAGATTAATAAACAAAAAGACGTATAACAGAACACCAGAGGGGTGAGGTTTATTGTTTATTTGTTTGTTGGGGGGGGTTATTAATAGTAATAATTTAATAAAAATATTTCAATTAATCTACAAATAAATTAGTCAAAGTAGTTTAGATTTAATTACTCCGACTACTTCGACAAAAGTTGTTTGGAAAGTTATTTGTGATGATTTAAACCGTGGGGCGGGGGTATGCCGTACAAAAAACTCAAACCGTGATAAATGAGTGGCACAATAAAATAGAAAATGAGGAAAACCACTAATTAAGCATAATATAATGCTCGTTTATTTTATTTTATTTTGGGGGTAACAATTTTTGGGGTTAATTTTATATTACTATGAAAAAGTAATTTAATTCAAACTAGTCGAAGTAGTTTAAAATTAACTACTTCAACTACTTCTGCAAACGCCGTTTCCAACCGGGTAGCCGCTGCTTGTGTGCTGCCCGCACGATGTCACCGACGCTCGCTGCGGATATAGCACAAAGCAACTCCGCAAAACGAGAGAGTAGTGCTTGCGCCTGTGAAAAGGTGGTGGTTTTTGGTGCGTTGAGAATTCCCACGCTGGAGCTGCAGGTTTTTTTGTACACTTTTGGGGCCAACGGCAACTCTCGATACCTCTACGAGAATGAACCGTTGGTAATATTCTTTTTCAAAAAATATAAGTTTTCGATTTGAGAATATTAAATTGATGTACAACACGGGATGGTTGCACATACAATTTAATATAAAAGAACGATATTTTTGTTCTTTTGGGGAGATCACAAATGAATGCTGCGCGACGCCGAACCGAAACAAGGGGTTTACACTTAATATTATAATTTTACTATTATAATTTTTTTTTTTTTTTTTTTTTTTTTTATGGCAGATAGAACCAAGCTCAGGGGATGCCCCCTATCCATGCAAAGCATTCGTTGGTTTAGAAGGGTAAAGGTTAGTGGGAAGGGGAAAAGTGGGAGTAGTGTCGATTTACACCTCTTTTAAAAGCATCGACGTTATAAGTGGGTGGGAAAACATGCGCAGGGAGACTATTCCACAATTTAACTGCGCGACCGAAAAACGAATTCTCGCGGTAGTGGGTAGTGCGATGGAACGGTATCGAGACGTAAAAGGGGTGCACCGCTCTGGAAAGCCGAGTAGATCTGTTGAATACCTGAACCGAGGGGATCAGGCTGGCTACTTCAGAGGAACAGTTACCATTAAAGTAACGGTAAAATAAGGTTACACACCCCACATCCCGACGACATCCCAAGGTTTCAATAGAGCTGGATACCCTACTGTCCCTATAAGTTTTATCGCACGACCTTGTATACGGTCCAGAAGCTGAAGATATGCTTTCGAAGCTCCAGACCAAATATGCGAGTTGTACTCCATTTTCGGACGGATATAAGTGGTGTAGATACAACGAAGGTCGGTTGGAGTGAAGTATTTCTTGCACCGCTTTAAAAAGCCTAAGCACTTGGCTGCTTCTTTCGACACATCAAAAATGTGATCGTTCCAACGAAGATCGCATTGTATTGACATGCCCAGAACATCAAGAGCCTCCGACTCATTAATATCCACACCACCCATATTTAAAGGTGGAAAGTTGTCGCCCGCCAGACACGTGTGGGTCAACAAACAGCATTGGGTCTTCCGCGCATTAAAATCGACCCGATTCGCTTGACCCCACTCCTGGATTTTGTTGAGGTCAGATTGGAGTGTGTCATTCATAATTCTGCGTTTTCTATTGATCTCCAGAATAGAAGGACGCCTGGAGAATGAATATTTTTTATAATATAATAATATAATATATAATATATAATATAATAATATATAATATAATAATATATAATATAATAATATAATTTTATAATATAATATTTAATTTTATATAATATAATTGTAATAGGGTTGAGTGGGGGTTTTGCCGGCGTAAAATCCGGTTCGAATGGACCAAATGTTTCTTTGACCTTCGAGCGCGTGGGATGGCTCGAAGAGTCAAGAGGTTGGGGGTGGTCTCCGAGCTCGTGGTAATCCGACTCGAAGGACCAAATGTTTCTCTGATCAAGAGTCAAGAGGTTGGGGGTGGTCTCCGAGCTCGTGGTTATCCGGCTCGAAGGACCAAATGTTTCTTTGACCCTCGAGCGCGTGGGATGGCTCGAAGGACCAAGATGGGGGGGTAAAAAAGCAAGCAAAGTTACTCACTTAATGCTCTCTTGGTGTGGAGTTGTCGGCGTCCAGAATTATTTGGGGTGAGCTGCGTCGCTCTTTGTCCTGGTTGAATTCACTTTGTATGTTCGGTTGGTTGGCGCGTGCACTTCCTTTAGATCACGGGTATGGTCGGTTGGTTGGCGCGTGCACTTCCTTTAAATCACTTTGTAAGAAGACGACGGTTGGCGCGTGCGCTCACTTCACGATCACTGAGAATAAGAACGATTGGTTTTTACCGGAACCACCGCCATCTATCTGTGAAAGAGAAAAGAGGAGAACGGAACGAGACGGAATGGGGTCTGCTCGAGCTGTGTTCAGCGGGGTTGCTGATTGATTTCCGTGGGGTTTTTTCGCAAAAGGAAAAGCGACGGGAGACGCTGGGGTTTTCGCGTGAACACGATGAAATTATCGTTAATTTTGTCATCTCTAAGTTACCAAGCGAAACTCATTAATTGTAGGAGCAGAATTTGGGACAATCGGTTAGCATTCCAAACTTCAAACAATTCATCGACTTTTTAGAAGTTAGATATCGAATTCTGGAAGCAATGGACTACCAACATAGTGCATCGACTCCACACTACTCAGAACCATTCAAACCGCAAGCAAGTATTGGCAGGTCTATCTCGAAGAATTCGCTCCGCGAATCGAAGATTCACCATCTTACTACCTCTCAAATCAATCAGTCAATTAGGTGCCCGGCTTGTAACGATTCACATATATTACTTCGCTGTCCAAAATTCCTTGGGATGGATTGTTTTGACGGAAAACTGTCGCAGACAGGTCAAATTTGTGTATCAATTATTTGAGTACTACTCATGCAGTTTCTACGTGCCTTAGCACAAAGATTTGCCATCAATGTGGTCAACGCCACCACACAAAGAGCGGGGATGAGAGAAGAGAAAAGTCTCGGCACATTCTTCAAATGTAGAGAATTTTTGAAGCCCAAATTTTTTTGGATTGTCGGTTCTTCTTACGCATACAATTACACAGTTGCCCGCAAGAACCGGTATTTCAGAGCACCTTGCCGAAAGTAAATTTCACTCACACAGATTGAGGAATCTCACGTATACGACTTTTAACATCACAGATGTCTAGTTGAAAATTGTTCACAAATTCAATCTTTTTATTTATTCCACAATGTGCAATAGTTTTTTATTTCACAATTTACAAGTTTGTATACGCGTCAACTGTTAAGCTGCAAGTGAAAGTATGGGTCCAGCGGCGATCGCTGGAAGCCAGAGAAACTGCGCTAGTTGCCGTGGGGAAAGCCACAACCAAGCTTACTCTCTGGAGAGAGGCGCATCTCATGACCGGCAGGCTAACAAGAGAGAGAACTGCAGTTCTCACTCCTGAAACCCTGCCGATCGATGAGAGAGCACCTCTGGCAGTTGGCGTTAACAAAGAAGAAACTACGTGTAGCCACGCATTCTTCAAGATGCCAGCTTCAAGAAGCCGCTTCAAGAATAATGATGTAGGCAAGGCTATCAAGACGCAGTTCAGATCCATCGCAGCCGTCAAATAGCAAAAACAGTGACCTCTATCACGTTGCTCAAGCAATCTCCCAATTATGTCATAAGCTTCAAAATTTACGTCGAAATCAGAGGTATTACTGCCGACAGTCCTGGTCACGTTATAACATCCAACGGTCAAACTTTTGCACTACGTGCATTGACTGATCAGAGTGTGGCTGAAGCACTTATTAGTGAAATAGAAATCGTTTAATCACTTATTAGTGAAATCTTTACGTTTAGAGTGTCTTGCAATAACGTCTACAATTAAACTGGCTAATGGACAAGGTATCGTTGGAAATTACGTTCCCCGCCTAACTATTCAGTCACGCATTGACAACCAGTGCAACTTTACGTTATATGCTGCCATCGTAAAAACCGTACCCAATATTTACCATCAAAAAGGATAGCATATCAACATTCAGCGATAATTGGCCGCACGGAGAGCTTTAACAGCTTTTGTATGCGTTCGGAGATGAACGATACTTCAGATCCAGGATCAATTAAGGACCGAGCGATGTAACATGTACCGTGGTGGCGTATTGTTACCATAGCAGTCCTTAATAATACCGGTATGGGTGATTTAGCGAAGCACACTTGATGAGTGTCCTGTTGATTTCGCTGTTGAGAGGGGGGAGAAGTGGACTATATATTCGAGGGAGGTCGCATCGAAGAATGCGGCCTTTCTTGCTGAGAAGCATGATGATTTGTTGCTGTGTGGGGGGAGGAGTGGACTTTATATTTGAGGGAGGTCGCATTGAGGATTGCGGCCTTTCTTGATGAGAAGCATGATGGGTCGAACCTGGTATAAAGTTAAAGTTAAAGAATAGGCAGGTGCACGAGTACGCGGAGCGTTTTCAATCCGCCGCTCTTGATGTGAGGCACGTGGGGTCGAATCTCGTACAGCATTCGATGAGGATGGAGTATGCTCACGATGCAAGAGGGTATGATGCCTGCCATTACATTTGACGCAATTGAATCTTCTTGGACAGTTTTTCACGGAATGAGATCTGGCCAAGCAGTTGCTGCACAAGCGGTTTTTCTGAACGGTATTCAGCCGCTGTGGAACGGGCAAGCTGAGAATGGATCTCAACTTGTGCTGCTTCTGACAAAGAGGGCAGCTATGTTGGGACACTTTCAATTGAAAAGTGTTGAGGCGTTTGAAGGGTGTAGTCGAGTGAGTTGGAGTTGGGGGCTGCGTAGACTTTGAGGTGGGTGTGCATTTAATATCTTCCACAGTTCAAGGGTCTGGAAGCGATGAGTGAGAAACGCATCCAGATCTGTCCATTTTGGGATCTCCGTTTTATTAGTGAGAGATTGATCCCAAAGGGAAAGCGTTGCTTCCGGGAGCTTGCTGGAACACAAGAAGACGATTATCGCGTCCCAATGGGAGGTACCAACCCCTCGTAGCGCGAGTGCGGCGAGAATATTATTTATTTCGCGCTGCAGGTCTTTAATAGCGCTACCGGTTTCCTTCGTGATGGGAGACAGGCCGAAGAGCTTCTTTAAATGGGCGTTGGTGAGGATGCGCCTGTTCTCGTATCTGTCGGACAGATTTTTCCACGCTTGGGCAAAACCTTCATTCGTGAGAGGGGATTTCAGGTGGAAAAGCTTGTTAACCGGCGCAATTCGGGTATTTTGTATATATAGGGCCGTGAACATATCCCGAAAAGAGGGTCACGAAAGGTAATCGCCGTGGAAGGCTTGGGTGTCGCAAGGGGGCAGGCTGATATTGTAGCCAGATGCTGGCATTTCAGCTGCTGCTGTATTGAGTGCGGAAGAAGTGGGTCGAGTTTTTCGGAATGCGCCGATTTTGCTCGTCGCGCTGCGAATATAAGTTCGGTAGCAGCTGCGTTGCATGGTCTTAATCACATCTGCGTTAGCGGGAGTGGATTCTTCGGAGGCCTTCAGCTGGTATAGGCACGTGTCGTTAACTTCCCAGGTCGCCTTCCACATCGACTTGAGCTCTTCTATATGAGTATTCAATGAAAAGTCCGAGTGCTCCTGCTCAGGGATGGTCGCGAAGTCGGCTTCGAATTCGACATCGACCTCGAATGAGAATATTGAATCAGTCATTCGCAAACCGTTTACATCGCCTGTCTCATTCGTTTTGACAGAACCATCAGCTGTTCTGAAAAATCGATTGAAAATCATTTTGCCAACATAGTCAAATAATTGATTGATTGCGAAAAATGGAAGAATTAACAAAAACAGCATTATTAATTTCAACTATGCAAACAGAAAGTCTTGCAACAATTTGTAACGCCGATTTTATACATTTGTATACATTTAAATAGGAATTCACTATTCATTATAGATACCGTTTCCTTTATGTTAATGTGGGTTGTCCCCGCACTTGTAAAACTTGTAAAACAGCTGATTGCAATTATTTGTGCTCCATTTCCACTGTTTTTGTTTTGGAATGGAATGTTTTGATCCCAGCTATAGAGTGTTTCAAAATCTTTATTTTGTTCTCATTCGATTCTCATTCAAAACGAATGAGATGGATTCTCATTTATCAAATCGTATGGAAATTATTCTCATTCGGCTTCTCATTCGCGAAATCTGACGCGAATGAGTCATTCGAGGTCAATGTAAACGTAGTATTAGGGGCGGTGAAGGAAGTCGAGAAACCAAAAGAAAACGCACCGAAAACTTATTTCGGAAAAACTTTTTATTTTATTTGTAAAAAAAAGTCACAAAAATGCTTTCGTGTCTCTACGTTATTGCTTTGGGGCTCGAATAGCTTGCTGCTGAATGTTGACCATGTGTTGTCTCTAAAGTACTTGCAACTAGTTCCAAATTCACTAGTTGCTGCGAAAACTTTTGCCTACTGGGTGGTTCGCTTTTTCGATTTCCCGTTGGGTCACCGTTTTATACCGAATTCCACCCTGCTATCACAAGCCAGAGTGCAGACAGAAAAAGTGGTTTTCCGTCTGTGTGCACTCTGTGTGTATGGGCAGCGCAAGCAGAAGAGCGCGAGCAGCAGAAAACTGTGCACGGGAACACCAACCAGCAAAAGGTGGTTGTTATTCGCTTTGCACTGAGCGCAGTTGCGGAGCACCCAAGTAACTTGATGCAAAAACGTGAGAGCGCGAAACAAGAAGCAATATATCGGGAGAGCTTAGCAGAAGGCTGCTCTAAGGACTTTTTGTGCAGGAGCACGGGGCTTGCTAATGCGTCAAGCTGTGAATTTGGCGCAAAAATGTGAGCTTCGCAGCAAGCAAAAAATTCACGTTTTGGTGCTGCCGTTATTTTTGGGGACCGTTAACCACGAATCGAAGATTCTGGTATGGTTTGACGGTCAAGTGTATGTATATATATATACATACATATATATACATATATATATATATATATATATATATCATATATACATATATATATATATATATATATATATATATATATATATATATATATATATATATATATATATATATATATATATATATATATGCGATCGCGCCTGATTCTTCACTCTCCCCACGAACGACCAAAAGTTCTTACTACCCTTATGGTATTCAAGAACTCTGCGTCTAAGGCGCTGTTCGTAGAGAACTTTTTCGCGCTTTAGAGTGGCATTGCACCTATTTCTGGCCTGATTGCGCAGCAATTTAGTATCAGCAGTTTTCTTTAAACGCCAATTCCTAAATGCTTCCTCCTTAGACCTGACTGCTTGTCTGCAAGTCGCATTAAACCAGGAATGGTCTTTTGGTTTAATGGAAATTCTTTTATTGGGCATGAAAGACCTCATACCAAATAAAATTATATTTTCTACCAATTTTGCTGCAGCATTTATGTTTCTATCTCTCAAACACAATTGCCAATTGAAACGGCTGAAAAAGCAGTTCAGCGCATCCCAATTTGCCTTCTCATAAAGCCACACTTTCCGCTTCGGAGCTGACTGGTGAGCCGATAGACGACTAGAATATGGGAAGGTAGCAGAAATTGTAGCGTAGTCCGAATTACCAAGAGGTGCAAGAATATTCACATCATACTTTCTGTGATGTGAAGTTAGAAAAAGGTCCAGAATATTTTGGTTTTGCCCATCAACGCAGGGAAAGTGCGTTGGTTCCTTCACTAATTGAGTAAAATTATTAGACTCAGCAAATAACTCAACATATAAACCCTTAGGTGTCGTGTGACTCGAATATGCTTCAGATATTAAAGATTATGCAAAGAATCTTACAATATTTATTTAAATAAAATTAAGTCTAATTTGTGCTAGGATCCAAAGTAATTTTGGATCTTCGTAAATATGAAAAGAAAGAGTGTTTTATACCCTTCTCCTATAAAACTGGATCAACAAGTATCTAACGACACTAAAACTATTTGCAACCTGTTTGCTAACTTATTTAAATCTACATATTCATCAGAACCTTATAATTCACCAAATTATCCTTTTCATATTTTGTCGGGTTCTATTGCGATACCAATAATACATGTGCAGATAGTGTTAAATGTCCTAAAGGCTATTAAATGTAATTACAATCGACCGGATAACATTCCGTCATGTATTTTAAAATTTTGGGCTGATGAATTAGCGTCGCCTGTAGCAGCGCTCTTTGATAACTCGCTTCGATCTGGCTACCAGAGATAACGAGATGCGAAACTCTCAACTACTACATGCACATTTCTTCAGATTTCTTTGATGATGTTAGTGAAATCAGGCAAAATTAGTCGGAATTCTGTACTCAATTCTCGGAATTCTGTACTTTTCTTTTGCGCATGGTAGCAGTCAATTTCGGATTTAGGGGGTTTTTAATTCTAAATGTCAAAAGTATACATCCTACATTATTCTATGATAATTAAAAAAACTAAAAAACTAAGAACGGAAATAGACACTGAAGATGGCACAACTCCGAAATTGGATTGTCTGCAAACCAAATTTGAAGACAAACCAATTTCGGACAAATTTGTAGACGAACAATTACAAGAAATCATTTACTAAATTTTCAAAACAAGGAATTTATAAATTAACTAGTTAAATAATTGTCGTTCAAGTTTATACCGCCGAAATGCGAAGGTAGATTTGTAAATTTTTTCTAAAATCATTGAAAATAATGTTTTTAGGTACACCGGGGGGGAACAAATTCTCTTCTGCACCTCTTGTTTTAGACCAGAAAAGTTTTCACCACCTTTGTTTACATGTGGTGAAATTTAAAAATTCATGTCTTCGCGATTTTTGTTACTCAGATTGGTTCTAGAACAATTTATTAATAAAATTATATTTGCAGATAGCAAAATGAGGAGAAAATATGTAAGGAAATGCGTTGGAATTTTTAAATAAATCGGCTGATATGTTAATTAATATTTGTATTCATTTGCTATGGGAGTGGTTTCACCTCAGAACATGATACTGAGGTGAAATATTCACTGAAGTTTAGGGCAAGCTCACCTGACGGTCAATTGACCAACGAAAATCAGAAATTTTACTCTTTTTTTCGCCCATCGTAAAAATGACTGAAAACAAATTGCGATAAATTGTGTTCATTTTGCCTCTCGCAAATCGTTAATTTTTCTTTTTACATGTCAAAGTAACAAATTTGATTCTTGATGGTCAAATGACCGTGATGTGAGCTTGCCCTTACTTTTTCACCATGATTTTTCACGTACAGTGTACGTGAATTCAACAGTGTATAAAAAATAGACGTCAGAGCGATTTTTATCAGCTGTGAAAGCAGAGTTTCGCATCTCGTTATCTCTGCTGGCTACTTCCCTGTAGTGTGGAAGTCTTATGTTATTCCACTGCACAAGTCTGGAAATAGATGTAACATAAGTAATTATCGCGGCAGTGCTAAGCTCAGAGCGCTGCCTAAACTCTTTGAGAAGATAATTACGTGCCACATCTCAGAGAGTGTTAATGCATTGATTTCTCTGGAGCAATACGGATTTCGTCCAGGAAAATCATGCATGACTAATCTGCTAGAATTCGTCTCGAAAACTATTAAAAACTTCAGTATTGGCAAACAAACAAATGTTATTTATACAGACTTCAGTAAGCTTTTGATATGGTTAATCACAAACTTCCAAATTTGAAACTGAACTTATTTGGTTTTTCTGAAATTCTAATAAATTTGATAGCTTATCTTATTCTTACCGTACTAACAGGAAATAAATTGTATTATTTAAAAATACGAAATTAGAAGATTTTACGGTTATATCTGGAATCGTTCAAGGCAGCCACTTAGGACTGCAATTATTTCTTGTGTACATAATCGACCACCCAAAAGTTGTGGAAAAGACGAACATTTTTATTTGCTGTTGATGTGAAATTATTTCATTTATTTAAAGACGAAAGTGAAGCTAACCTGCTCCAGAATAACCTTGATTATTTGACCGCTGGTGTAATATAAATTGCATTAAATTGAACATAGTCAAATGTAAACCAATGACATTTGCTCGATATCATCCAGGGTTGTTTAATTATATTACGTAGATTGCTACTTAAGTTTTGAGATATGGCAACACTAATGTGAATATGTCAAATTTGACATTGTCATCGTAACGTTTAAAATTTTTAACGTTGAACGTACTCAGAACGTGTTGTAAAACGAGTGCTATTTATGTTGTTTACAAATACTTCAAACATTTATCTAGGTTAAAAAATGGAATTAAATCGTGAACATTTTCGTGCGATGATTTTGTATGACTTTCGACGTGTATTAAATCAACAGCAGTGTGCCGAACAACTTGTTTCGACTTTTGGTGATGACGAAACATCTCGAACCACCGTGTTTTTTTTTATGACAAATGAAACCAAGCTCGGGGGATGCCCCCTATCCATGCATAGCATTTGTTGGTTCCGAAGGGATGACAGGTTAGTGGGAAGGGGGAAAGACGGAGTAGTGACGGTTTACACCTCGCTTAAAGGTTTCGACGCTGTAAGTGGGCGGGAAGACATTCGCAGGGAGATTATTCCACAATCTAATGACGCGACCGAAAAACGAATTCCCACGATAATGTGTGGTTCGTTGGAACGGAATCGCGACATAAAAGGGGTGCACCATTCTGGAAAGCCGAGTAGTTCTGCTAAATACCAGAATCGGAGGAATCAGGCTGGCCACTTCAGATGAGCATTTATCATGAAAGTAACGGTAAAATAATGATACACACCCTACATCACGACGATGCTCCAAGGTTTCAATAGAGCTGGATACCCTACTGTCCCCTATAAGTTTGAACGCACGACATTGTACACGGTCTAGAAGCTGAAGATATGTTCGCGAAGCTCCCGACCATATATGCGAATTGTACTCCATTTTCGGACGGATATAGGTGGTGTAGATACAACGAAGATCGGTTGGAGTGAAGTACTTCTTACACCGCTTAAGAAAGCCTAAGCACTTGGCTGCTTCTTTCGACACGTCATAAATGTGATCGTTCCAACGAAGATCGCACTGGATTGACATGCCTAGAACATCAAGAGCCTCCGACTCACTAATATCCACACCACCCACATTTAGAGGTGGAAAATTGTCACCCGCTAAACGCTTGTGTGTCAACAGACAGCATTGTGTTTTACGCGCATTAAAATCGACCCGATTCCCTCGACCCCACTCTTGGATTTTATTGAGGTCATATTGTTGTGTGTCATTTATAATTCTGCGTTTTTCAATGATCTCCAGAATAGAAGGACGCCTGGAGAATGAATATGACTGACAAATGCTGATGTCATCAGCAAACGAGTAGACGGGCTTTGATGTCAATGACAGAAGGATGAAAATAAGAAAAAGTGGTCCTGAAACAGGACCGAACCCTGCGGAACTCCAGCACTGATGGAGTGCTCTTCGGAAGCACAACCTCTATCACAACCCGAATAGAACGGCCGCTGAGGAAACTCGATATCCATCGAGTGAATGTATTACCGACACCATAAGCAGCCATTTAGACACGAGTGCTTTATGCCACACTCAGTCAAATGCCTTGGAGATATCCAAAGTAACAACCAACCTCACTCTCCCCAAGTGTGTTTCGCCTATTTCACGAATTTAATTGTAGTCGCACTTCGCCACAGGACGAATTTCGTAAAGGTCGTCCAAAATTGGCTCTTGTGCCACAAAACATCGATGCTGTGTGTAAACTGATATTGCAAGATCGTCACATGACATACCGTGAGATTGATACATGCTTGTTCTACTCGCATACATTCAATATTATATGAACATTTGGCCGTCAGAAAGATTTTTTCGCGTTGGATAATTTGACAAGTGCTCAAAAAAAGTCTAGTGTCGATCGATCGAAAGAAATGCTAAAAAAATTCAATCGCGGTGCTTCAAAAGACGTCTATAAGATCGTGACAGCTCTCACACATCAGCTCAAAGAAAAACGTTTTTGAGATTTCAGAACATCGAATGGGTCTTCCGCCGTACAATCCTGATTTGCACCCAATGATTTTTTATTCCCGCAGATCAAAAATAAATTGCAAGGTCAATGTTTTTGGACGCCTCAAGAAGCGGTTGATGCGTTCAAATCACATGTTTTGGAGGTACCTCAATCGGAGTAGAAAAAGTGCTCCGGAAATTGGTTCAAACACATGCAAAAGTGCATTGATCTTCATGGAGAATATTTTGAAGAATAATAAAGCCATTTCCGATTATACATATTTATTTTTATTTATCTATCTCAAAACTTAAGTAGCAACCCTCGTATTGGCAATCATAACCTGAACCGAGTGGATGCTGTAGAAGATCTCGGTGTACTTTTCGACCGGAAGCTGCACTGTAATACTCACATCAACCGGATAACTAGTAGAGCTAACAGCGTTTTCGGTTTTATAAAGCGGTGGTGGTAAAGAATTTGATGACCTTTATACTACCAAAATTTTTTACACTACGATGGTCCGTCCAATACTAGAGTATGCCTCGCCGGTTTGGAGCTCGAACTTCAGCCGCTATGTCTCCGTAATTGAATCTGTCCAAAAGCACTTCCTAATCTTTTGTCTAAGGAATCTTCGATGGAATCCGTCTTTACGTTTACCACTATATGACTCCCGACTTAAGCTGATTAATTTATCTTCACTGGTTGATCGAAGGAGAATGCTTAATGATATTTTTATTTTGAACCTGCTACAAGGCGTCACCGATTCTGCATACGAGTATTTCTAAGCTGTATCCAACTAAACATTCCACGACGTATATCGAGAAGATACGAACCCATTCACTTAAGTTTTGCAGATCAACTTACCTCCAGCATGAACCTCTTAAAAAGGTTTTAGTTTTGTTTAGGAACATATTAAAATGTTGACAAAGCGTTGCATAGTTGATTCAAAATGTTTTTGTTACATTTGCGGATGTTATAAGCTCTGAAAAATTGGCAAAGTAATGACAAATGCGCTGAAAGATGCGGATGAATGTCGTCGGTAGAAATGCGAAAAAACTAGCACAGTATAAATCCTGATGTATCATCAATGTCCAAGTCAATTCCATGTACGACAACATTTATTGCCATTTTGTGCAGGTGTAAGGGCAAATGGCCTGGAAACTTCGACTTCATCACCGCCGACCAGTGAAAGCCACTTCCTCATGAAAGAAAGCATTAATTTCGCAAAGTGAACTGATTGAGATGATCCGTGATTTGCATTTATTGAAACAAGAGTTCTTTGCATCACGGTTGCAGCGGTGGATATATCTTGACACTCGAACACAAGTCGCTGTATACTTCCCCTTGTGAATCCACAGGACAATTTCCTGCCCCCTCTTCACATCAAAATGGGTCTTATCAAGTACTTCGTCAAAGAGCTCAACCGTGAAGAGTCGGCTTTTCGTAAGTTAATGGAGACGGAAACAAAACGCTTAAAGCCCGACGAAGCGGCAGAATGCGCATAATTTCAAAGTGTTGTTCACAGCTTTCTCGGTAATCGTAAATACCCGCATTTCAAGGAAATAATCGGCATTTTGTTGCAAAATTACCGCAAGATAGCATCAAAAATGTCTTTCAATATTCATTTCCTGTATTCCTAATTAAATTTTTTCCTTGAAAACTTGGGCGATACGAGCAACGAGCGAGAAGAGCGGCCAGAACAATATATAGCGAAAATCGAAAGAGTATACCAAAGATTTCGGGATGATGGCATGATGAGCGACGGCATGATGGCATGAAGATCCCAAACAATACAAACGACTCAGTTCAACCGGTTTTCATTAATGATTTATCACATTTAATTTATCAAATTGTCTTAAAGGGGCAATAATTGTAAAAAATTGGATTCAGCGCCTCAAATTACCTTATAAATAAATAACTTTTGGTTGCTTATGTCCAAAACCGTGTATACTCGCGTTATTTGGTATTAATTGAATTTGAGAAAACATGAAATTCTTCAACATTATTGAAACTGCAAGTTCAAATAGCTTTGATCCATTGGTAAAACAATCCTTCGACCTTAAAATATCATTTGTTTTCTAAAGTTTACGTATGTTTTTAGTATGCATTTCAAATTTTATCTGGACAAATTTATTTTTATTTTTTTTTTAAATTTGAAGCTAATTTCACTTCTGGAGAATTTACCCCTGAATATAAGGTACGATAAAATATCATTGTGTAATTTAATAAAATGCAGGAGAAATGGTACTAAAAAATATTTGAGAACCAAAAAATTAAAGATAATCGCATCAACGCCTCGCAAGAAATTTGGGGCCGCCTGAGTGAGATGTTGGACCTGGAAGTTGCGCTTACCGACACTCTGAGTGCTCCGAAGGCATACGACTGTTTAGATGAATTGGATGCTGGATATAGAGAGAGGCTGCATATAGTGAGCGACATCCCCTCTATTTGCAGGTCCAAATAGTCCATCGGCCGCGACGGTTTATCTCAATTCCTGGAACGCTCGATTATACATCCCATCTCTAAAATACTTTCCTTGTTATTAAAAACGATTCTCAAAGAACTGGAGGCCCATGCTCCATCTGATTATGCAAGGGTTTAAAGCTGTTCGAGACGACGACACCTCTGACACTTGACAGCGACAACTCTGAATGCTGAAATTCAGAGGTATTGCAATCCTCTAAATTTTCCTAGATAGTATTTCGGAAAGATACGACGTGTTACTGCAGGTTAATATTATGAAGATGCTACCTTCTCTAGCGAGGCACAATTTCGGACTGTTGTTCCTAGAGCAACGCCAAGTTTTCGGTGTATTAAGTAGGCGTGTTGACTTTAGTATAAATAAACGCAACTTTTAATTACGAAGTTCTCTGGAAATGTCGCCACTTCGCATCCACGCAGTCATCATGGATACCCTATATTGCTTTATATCTGTTTCAAAGCATGAACTCTGACGACACCTTGATACTCCCAGCCGCTTTCTGTATATTGGCTAATTAATTTTGTTAACGCCAACTGCCGCTCGCCAGAGGTGCTCCCTCATCGATCGGTAGGGTGTCAGGAGTGAGCACTCCAGTCTCTCTCCTGTCAGCCTGCCGGTCATGAGATGCGCCTCTCTCGTGAGAGTAAGCTCGGCTGCGGGCTCTCTCCGCGGCAACGCGCTGTTTGACCGGCTTATAAGGAACTGTCCTCCTTATATATATATATACCCTTCATTTGACCGTCAAACCTTCGAGAATCTTCGATTCGTGGGTAACGGTCCCCAAGAATAACGGCAGCACCAAGGCTTGAGGTTTTTGTTGCTGACGGTCTTCGCAAGCATTGCTTGCTGCGAAGCCCACATTAAAAATTTACCGCTTGCTTTTCTATTAAGCCCCGCGCTCTCACAAAGAAAGTGAAAACATTTCACACTTTCGCTTTCTTGGATTGCGCTCTCCTTGCCAATAAAAGAGCGAGTTACTTGTGCGCTCAGTGTAAGTAAAAAACCACCACCTTTTGCCGATTGGTTTATGCGGGTACATTTCTCTGCTGCTCGCGCTCTTCTGCTTGCGCTGCCCATACATATACGCAGAGTACACACAAAACGGAAAACCAGTTTTTCTGTCTGCACTCTGGCTGGTGATAGCAGCGTGGAATTCGCGATTCAACGGAGACCCAACGGGAATTACAAAAAGCAGAATACCCAGTAGGCAGAAGTGTTCGCAGCAACTAGTCTCTTTTTAACTAGTTGCAAGCATTTTAGAGTTCGAGTGGATTTTTGCGATTTTTTACCAATAAAATAAAAAGTTTTTTTTGTTTCCGAAATAAGTTTTCGGTGTGTTTTATTTCGTTTTTATTTCGATTTTGCGACCTCCCTCGCCGCCCCTAACCGAAACCCACACATATAATGGCTGCGCTCGCATCCTTTATTCGTATAGCCGATGCTCTCATCGAGTTCGAGGTGGACTTCGACAAGACACCCATCACGGACCACACCGTTTACACCCTTGCAACTCAGCGGGAAAAAATACGATCGCAGTGGCTGCTGATTAAAAGCGCCTATGAAAGGGTGCTTGCGGAGCTCGACTCGACGAAGGATAAAGACAGAGAACTAGAAGGCGTAAAAGAGAAGCGGCGCCAATGCTATGTGGTATATTTGTGCTGCGCGGGAAAAATTGATCAACTGACCGAAGCCGCAGCGTCCCCTCCAGTTGCCGCGACCCCTTCGCCGGTGCCAGCTGAGATGCCCCAGTCTGGCTACAATATCAGCCTGCCCCCTGTGACACCCAAGCCTTCCATGGCGACTACCTTTCGTGGCCCTCTTTCAGGGATATGTTCACGGCCCTGTATATTCAGAATACCCGAATTGCGCCGGTGGAGAAGTTGTTCCACCTGAATCAAAAAACTACGGGCGAAGCGAAAGAAATCGTGCAGAAATCCTCTCTCACGAATGAAGGTTTTGCCCAAGCGTGGAAAAATCTCTCCGACAGGTACGAGAACGGGCGCGTCCTCATCAACGCCCATTTGAAGAAGCTCTTCGGCCTGTCCCCCATCGCGAAGGAAACCGGTGGCGCTATTAAAGACTTGCAGCGCGAAATCAATAATATTCTCGCCGCGCTCGCGCTACAAGGTGTTGATACCTCCCAATGGGACGCGATAATCGTATTTTTGTGTTCCAGCAAGCTCCCGGAAGCAACGCTTTCCCTCTGGGAGCAATCTCTCACCAACAAAACAGAGATCCCAAAATGGACAGATGCGTTTCTGACTCATCGCTTCCAGACCCTTGAAACGGTGCAAGATATTAAGTGCACACCCGCCGCGAAATCAACACAGCCCCCAACTCCGACTCACTCGACTCCAGCCTCTAAACGCGTCAACACCTTTCAATGAAGGTGTCCCAAGATAGCTGCCCTCTTTGCCAGAAGCAGCACAAGTTGAGATCCTGTTCTCAGTTTCTCAGCTTGCCCGTTCCACAGCGGCTGAATACCGTTCAGAAAAACCGCTTGTGCAGCAACTGCTTGGCCAGATCTCATTCCGTGAAAAACTGTCCAAGAAGATTCAATTGCGTCAAATGTAATGGCAGTCATCACATCCTCTTGCATCGTGAGCATGCTCCATCCTCCTCTAATGCTGTATCAGATTCGACCCTACGTGCCTCACATCAAGAGCGGCGGTTTGAAAACGCTCCGCGTGCTCAAGCCCCTGCCTATTCGAACTTTATTCCAGGTTCGACTTATCATGCTTTTCAGCAAGAAAGGCCGCATTCTTTTATGCGACCTCCCACGCATATACAGTCCACTCCTCCCCGCACACAGCAACGAAATCAAGAGCAACGGTATGATAACGGTCCGCGTACTCCAGCCCCTGCCTATTCGAACTTTATTCCAGGTTCGACTCAACATGCTTCCCAGCAAGAAAGGCCGTATTCTTCGATGCGACCTCTCACGCATATACAGTCCACTCCTCACCCCACGCAACAACGAAATCCACAGGACACTCATCAAGTGTGTTTCGCGAAATCTCCCAAACAGGTTCTTTTAGGAACTGCTATGGTAACAATACGCCACCACGGTACATGTTACATCGCTGGCGCTTTGATTGATCCTGGATCCGAAGTGTCGTTCATCTCTGAACGCATACAAAAGCTCTTAAAGCTCCCAGTGCAGCCAACTACAGCTGTAGTTTAAGGTCTCAACGAGACTGTTGCTGCAAAAATATCAAGATCGAACGATTTTTTTCTGAATTCGCCACTTGATCCCAACTTTCAAATCAACGTGACGGCGCTTGAGCTCCCAAAAAATACCGGGCGGTTGCCCTCCCACTCGTTAGACAGGTCACTTCTCAGTGGCCTCCCTCAAGACATCGAGCTCGCAGATGTCAACTTCTCCAAAAGCGAGCAGGTCGACGTCCTCATCGGAGCCGATTTATACCCAGCAGTCCTGCTGGACGGCATCCGCCGCCAAGTGCTGGGCTCCCTCATGGCTCAGCAAACCGTGTTCGGTTGGATCCTAACCGGCCTGGTTCCCACCATACAATCTGCCACTGCACCCATCAAAGCGGCTTATACAACGAAGTCACCTTCGAACAACAGTTCGAACGTATTTGGGAGATGGAGGAACTTCCCACAACTAGATTGCTATCCCACTCCGAAAAGTTTCGCGAAGAAAAATACGCGAAGACGCGATGACGGCCGCTACATCGTGTCATTGCCTTTAAAATCGGCTTTCCACACACGCTCCGCTCAGGGGCCTCGAGACATTCAAAATGTATCGCCAAATATTGCTTGACCCCAAGCAAACACCATATCAGCGCATTCTCTTCCGAGATCCGTACAAGTCCGAACTTACCGACTTCGAGCTTCAAACGGTCACGTTTGGAGTTAATTGCGCCCCTTTTCTTGCTATACGCACCCTTCTTCAATTGGCAGACGACGTGAAGCACCACTTTCCGCTTGCATCACACATTTTACAGCATTCCATGTACGTGGATGATGTGTTAGCAGGCACTCATGACCTGGTGACAGCTACCCAGACCCGCGACCAACTCATAGCGGCTCTCGACTCATCAGGGTTTGCCCTTCGCAAATGGACTGCCAACCATAAAGGCATTCTGGCAAACTTGCCGGCATCCCACCTACTCCATTCCGATTTCCTGACGCTAGAAGATTCCAGCACTGCCAAAATGCTTGGAATTCACTGGAACGCGACCCAGGATGAGTTCTACTTCGATGTCCAAGCCATTGTCATCCAAGTGGCCTACACGAAGCGATAAATGTTGTCTCTGGTCACCAAGCTGTTCGATCCAGCTGGTTGGCTGGCTCCGATCATCGTTGCAGCGAAGATTCTGATTCAGCAAGTGTGGTTGGACAAAATCGACTGGGATGCCACTCTGCCTCAGGTAACTCACGCTAATTGGTTAAGTTTTCTACAGAATTACCAGCACATTCGCTCCATCCCGCGATGGGTGAGTTACACCCCCCGCAGCGAAGTCGAACTCCATGCCTTTTGCGATGCCTCACAAAAAGCCTACGCAGGAGTCATCTATGCCCGCATCAAGGTCGCTCAGGAAGTCCAAGTTTTCCTTTTGTACTCCAAAACTCGAGTAGCCCCAATTAAAACTTTGTCTCTCCCCAGGTTAGAATTGTGCGGAGCCACTTTAGTAGCTGAGATTATCGACACTCTCGTGCCTACGCTGCCCCATTACACGATCTACTGTTGGAGCGACTCCACCATTGTTTTGGCCTGGCTGAAGAAATCCCCCTGCGTTTGGGCGACGTTCGTGGCAAACCGAGTTGCCGAAATCATCGATATGGTACCATAGTCGCAATGGTTCCATGTGGATTCCCAGGACAACCCCGCGGATTTAGCCAGTCGCGGTGCCACGCCCCAAGATTTCGCTGAGAGCACCCTCTGGTGGAATGGACCTGCTTGGCTCGCCCACGATAAGGATCGCTGGCCCGAATTCCGCGCCTCAGACGAATACGTCACCACACTGGAGCAGAAGACTGTCAGAACGCTGCACACCCATTGCGCTCCCGAGGAGGATACGCTCGAACGATTTTCGTCGCTGCCACAAGCCCTACGCGTATACTCATACGTATATCGATTTCTTCACAACGCTCATCCTGCTAAGCGTCACCGGCGCTCGCACCCCAACCTGCGCCTCCCACCGGGAGAAATAAAGGAAACGAAACGCTGCCTCGCGATATCCTGCCAGAAGATTCACTTCGCGGACGAGTACGCCGCGCTAGAAAACCACACGATGCTGCGATCTAAAAGCAGCCTACTCTCGTTGAACCCGTTCCTCCACACGGACAACACGATGCGCGTTGGCGGGCGGTTGTCCTCGTGTCCCAATTTGCCTTTCGACGAACGGCACCCGATTATTCTGCCATACGGCTGTCAACTCTCGCGACTGCTCATTCGTTTTATACACGAAATGTCTCTACACGGGGGCAACCAATTAGTTCTTCGTTTGGTCCGTACCCAATTCTGGATCCCCAAGGTGGAAAACCTCATCAAAACGACGACCCATACTTGCAAGCCGTGCATCCTACATCGGAAGAAGCAACGAACCCAGCTCATGGCAGCATTGCCACCAGAACGCATAACGTTCTCCCGCCCATTTGCCAATGCCGGAGTCGATTTCGCCGGCCCGTTCGATATTAAGAATTACACGGGACGCGCGTGCTTAATTACCAAAGGCTATGTTTGTGTCTTTGTCTGTTTCGTACCGAAGGCCATTCATTTGGAACCCACTAGCGACCTCTCAACCACTACCTTCCTTGCCGCCTTTTCCCGGTTCGCCGCCCGCAGAGGCTGCCCTGACAATCTACTCGGATAACGGCACCAATTTTGTAGACGCCTCCAAGGACCTCCGGGGCGACTTCCAGAACTTCATGTCGCGTACAAAGGAACTGATAGAAACCCGGTATTCACACAAAGACGCCTCCTGGCATTTTCTGCCGCCAGGAGCCCCGCACATGGGCGGCCTATGGGAAGCGGGGGTCAAGAGCCTCAAAACCCCTCTCCGGAAGGTGGCCCCAGCCATAAAATTCACCTTTGAAGAGTTTTCCACTCTTCTGAGTAAGATCGAGTCGTGCCTTAATTCACGCCCCCTCACTGCTTCCTCCGAAGACCCAACCGTGATGGAAGCCATCACCCCCGGCCATTTTCTAATTGGCGGGCCCTTACTCGCTCCAGCCGAACTAGAGCGGCATAACAACCCGCTCTCCATTCTCAATCGGTGGCGACGCGTGCAAGCTCTCGCTCAGCATCTCTGTCTGAGATGGAAGACAGAATACCTGCGCGAACTTTCCCGCCGTAAGTGGAAGACTCCACAACGCGATTTCCAACTCGACGATCTCGTTGTCATTCGCGACGACAACTTGCCGTCCAACGCGTGGCGCTTAGGCCGGGTTACAGCTGTCTACCGCGGACAAGACAACCGCGTACGCGTGGCTGACCTCTTAACTGAAAGGGGTCACGTCACGCGTCCCATTACGAAACTAGTGCCCTCACCCTGTGCATGACAGCCTATTAGTAACCCCCCTTTTCTTTCTCATTACAGGCCCACTATGTATTTGATCCGCCGGCAGTACGCGCGGACCTGACGAGGGCGTCTGCTAGCACCACTCGGGGCTGTGCCCATCTGCGACACGTCCAACGCCGCTCCGCCCATTGCTGGCCCCCGTCCTCGGGAGCCGTCCCCCACTGACGTCCTAGTGCTCGACGTCTCGGCTGAGGAGGCACAAGCGATTGCCACGGCGCGACGCTCGCCCACCCCGCCGACCCGAGCTTTCCGGAATTTTTTTTGTCCGACCTGAGGGAGCCTCCACCGGTCCGGCCCCAGCACAGATGTCGCTTTATCGCGAGGAACTCCGAGGATGCGGTTGTCTGCGGGTTCGCGCGAGGTCGATGCCGGTTGGCTGAGTGCCGGAGCCCCATGCGCTGCCGCAAGTGCGGGGAGGCGCACCACACGCTCCTCCACTAGGCCGGAGACGAGGCACGGCGCCAGTTGTCGGGGTTTGGGGGTTTGCAGTCCTGCAAGGCGGGCGGTATGTTAACGCCAACTGCCGCTCGCCAGAGGTGCTCCCTCATCGATCGGTAGGGTGTCAGGAGTGAGCACTCCAATCTCTCTCCTGTCAGCTTGCCGGTCATGAGATGCGCCTCTCTCGTGAGAGTAAGCCCGGCTGCGGGCTCTCTCCGCGGCAACTGGCGCTGTTTGACCGGCTTCCATCGATCGTCGCTGGACCCACACCAGGCACTTGCTTCCGATTCTTCACTCAGCATTGACGCGTGCTGACAGAGTGCCCGGTGAATAATAGTGCGTCAACTAAACTTTGTAAAACCTGAAATGTAAACTCTAATAAATATAAATTGAATTTGTGAAACATTTCGAACTAAACAAATTTAATAATTTTAATGTAACAAATGAAGGCAACTCTGAAAAAACTTGTGCTTAATTTTGCATTTTAATTGTAGTTAATGTATACAATAAATCAAGTCGAATTATAATAGTAAGCTAACTACTGCACTGTGAACTTTAAAAACATTACAAACTCTACTAAATTTTATTTAAATTAGTTCTGAAATATTCGTATTTAAATTTTAAATTATATTGTGACGAATTTACTATCGAAGTTTCGCCAAACCACTGGAAACCATCCAAATCGAGAAATCTATATGCATCTAGCGTAAGACAGAAAGAGATAGATAGCTAATTCCAGAACCTTCCACAGCTTTCAAGACGACATCTAGTGTGTGATAGAACAAATAGAGAGATCGACAATTTGCTAGATAAATAGCCGCAGGGAGACTCAGATAATTAATTCGAGTTTGGTTTCCTGAACGGAATACATCGACATCTTGTGAGCATAGTGTCAAGTAATAAGTTTTAAGAAGTACAATCAGAATAGAATAAATTTGTGAAATTAAGAACAACAAACAACAATTTTGAGTTTTATTGGATTATTCACAAACCAGAGATCGAACCTAAGAGATTCGTACCCGTAAATCTAAATTTACGTAACAATTGGTGTCAGAAGTGGGATTTCTGAATAATCCTAAAATCATGGTAAAGTTTGTTGAACTGAGAATACCCCAGCTGATGGAAAAGCTGTAGGCTAGAGGTTTGCCTGTGACAGGGCATCATCACAAGCACGGTTCAGATCAAGGCAGATCTACAAGCACGGTTGCGTAAAGCAATGGAGAGTGAAGGCATCGATGTTGAAGATCATGAGTTCTGTCATGATGCTTCAGGAGCTTCATCTAAAGTCGACGAGCAGTTGGTAGAGCCGCAGCCAGCTACATTTGACATGAGTGTGCTTCTAGCAGCAATGGAGCAACTATCCTCACGTATGGAGGGGCAGCTGACACAAAATACTTCACAATTTCAGGAGCAGTTTACACAAAACACTTCACAATTGCAGGAGCAGCTTATGCAAAACACTTCACAACTGCAAGACCAACTATCACGCATAGAAGGAAATTCTTCAATATGGCAGGCGAGGCAGGACAAAATGGAGGATGAATTACACAGACTATAATCGGAAATATTGCGACTGGGTGGTCATGTGCGAGAAATACAGTCCAGTGGACCAGTTACAGCTGTTAGCGCAACGAAATTGCAGGCGCCAACGTTTGACGAAACTGTACCGTTTAAAATTTCTAAACTATAGTCCGAGACCACAGCTACGGCAGACAAACTGGCACAGCTTTGGTAGTATCATTGAAAGGCTCCGCCGTTGAAGTTCTGCAAACAATTCCTGAAATTGAACGTGGACGCGTTAATGGCAGCGATTAAACGACGATATGGTAGCGACCATAGAAAACAAGTGTTTCAAATGGAGCTGATGAATCGTTACCAAAAAGCTAACGAGTCGTTACAAGAATATGCAATGGAGATAGAGCGGCTCGCGCATTTGGCCAACGCAGATGCACCAGCGGAAGTAACCGAATTACTTAAAATTCATGCGTTTATGAGTGGTATACGAGATGCGGATACCAAACGTGCAGTCTACTCCATGCCAAAGAAGACGTTTGCCGAAACAGTGTCTTTTGCTTTGACGCAGGAAACAGCATGCCTTTTAAGCAATAAAGCACATAAAGTTCATCGGCTGGAAGTTGAGCCAAGTGAATCCCTACAAAAAACCATAAGGGATCTCATCCAGACTATTTCTCAGAGGATGCCAAACACACGCAAGGGCTCTGAACTAAAGTGTTACAGTTGTGGAACATCAGGACACCTGGCACGGAATTGTAATGTGTGTGGTAGGAAAAACGAAAACGCAAGGAAAAGAAGCACCGAAGATGTAAGTGGCGCTTCTGGAGAGAAACGATCGTTAAACTAAAACGGACCAGTTCAAAGGAGCATGAGCTGGTTCCCGCAACTGATTGCCCCATTGTCTCCGTTTCACAAATACATCGTAAAAACAATAATTTAACCGTAAACGGGACTGTAAACGGACTATCGGTTGTCTTAACTCTGGACACGGGCGCAATACATTCCATCATTCGATCAGACATAGAAGGGGATAACGTTGAGTCGCTGATTGGTTGCAAGCTACGGACAGCTACAGGGGAAGAAGCTTCGATTTCTGGAAAACTGGTGTGCAAGGTTCAGATTGGAATGCTGGAAGTGATTCACACCTTCTTATTGGCTGGAATAATGGGCGAGGAGATATGTGATATGTGATTTATGTGTAGAGGGAGACTGTGGAGCAAGCAGGCATCAGATAGGACTTCAAATAAATTGGTAGGACGAACCTTGGTACAAACGGGGAATAATAAGCGGATCCCAATTCGAGTGATGAATGAGTTCAGGTCACCGATCACTTTGCAGAAAGGAGCGTTAGTAGGATAATGCCAAGCTGTGGAGCCGTAGTTAATTGTGACAAAGGAGTGCGAAAATGAGGTTCTCAAAGAGGACACGAAAATTCCTAACATCATAGGTACCTGGTTGAATGAGGTGAGCGGGCCAGAAAGGATGAAAGCAAAACGGCTACTAGGAAAGTATGGCTCCATATTTGCCAAAGATGGCAATAAATTTGGAAGAACTGCCATCGCGCAACATCGGATAGACTCTGGCGATGCAAGACCGATTCGGCAAGCTCCACGCAGAGTCCCACTAGCAAAACGAGAAGAATCGGGACACATAATAGACGGAATGCAAAAAGGTGGAGTTATGGAACCATCAACTAGCCCATGGTGTTCACTGGTCGTGTTAGTTAAAAAGAAAGATGGAAGCACCCAGTTTTGCGTTGACTATCGGAAGCTAAACGATGTCACTAAAAAGGACAGCTACCCACTGCCGCGAATAGACGACACCTTGGACACATTATCCGGTGCGAAATGGTTTTGAACGCTGGATTTGCAAAGTGGTTATTGTCAAGTGGAGATAGAGGAATCCGATCGCGAAAAAACTGCTTTTAGCTTCGGAGATGGATTGTGGCAATTCTCCGTGATGCCACTTGGATTATGCAACGCTCCGGCAACTTTTGAGCGTTTAATGGAACACGTATTAAAAGGGCTTCACTGGAAAACATGTTTGGTGTATCTTGATGACATTATAGTCATGGGCCAGAGTTTTGATGACCATCTCAAAAATTTAGAAGATGTCTTTCGACGAATTGCTTTTGCTGGATTATGGTTGAAGCCAAAGAAATGCAATCTATTTCAAACCGAAGTAACCTACTTGGGCCACAAAATCGCTACTAGAGGTATTCATACTGATGAAGACAAAATAAAATCGGTAAGAGATTGGCCCCGACCAACGAATGTTCATGAAGTGCGAAGCTTCCTTGGACTTTGTAGATATTACCGACGCTTTGTACCCGGATTTGCCAATGTTGCAAGAAGTTTGCATAATTTGACAAAGAAAACATACAAATTTGTGTGGAAAGGGGAGGAAGAGAACGCCTTTCAGCAGTTGAATGAATTGCTTTGTACAGCTCCAATGTTGGCTTTTCCAGTTCCTGGGGGAAAATTCGTCCTAGATACAGATGCTAGTGCACGTGGAATAGGAGGTGTACTCTCACAGATTATCGATGGTCAGGAAAACGTAATTGGGTACTATAGCAGAGTTCTTGGAAAAACGGAAAGGAACTATTGCGTTACAAGGCGGGAACTCTTGGCAGTGGTCGAATGCGTGAAACATTTTCACAAATACCTGTATGGACAGCATTTTCATCTAAGAACAGATCATGCACCACTCAGATGGTTCCTTCAGTTCAAAAATCCGGAAGGACAGATTGCGCGATGGATAGAAAGGTTGATGAATTATGACTGCGAAATACAGCATCGGGGCGGGCAACATGGAAACGCCGATGCACTATCTCGACGCCCATGTGCATTGGAGTGTAAGCATTGCTCCAAGGCTGAAAGAAGCGAAGGTATAGTCGACATCCGATTAACAACTCTGCAACCTGATGATGAATGGGAATCCAGCGCTGTACACAAAAGTCAACTGAAGGATGCGGACTTGGTTAAGGTCATGAAAGCGAAAGAAACAGATAAAAGACCAACCAAGGAAGAAATGGCATCAGAAAGTTCGTTGGCCAAGGCGTATTGGGCGCAATGGAATAGCTTGAAGTTGATACATTGAGTTGTGCATCGTTCATGGGAAAGTGAAGATGGTAAACACACTCGCGATTTCGTTGTGCTACTAAAGTCTAGAATAGCAGTGGAACATCTACAATCTGCAACGGAAAAAGGGTATGTCTCCCAGGCTGCAAACATCGTGGGAAGGGCCATATAAAGTCATAAAGCGACTGAACGATGTTGTGTATCGCATATAAGCCGACACGCAGAGGCGAGGTAAAATTAAAGTCGTTCACTTGGAGAGACTAGCCCCATATGGATCAAGGAATTTGGTGTCTGATCGGGACGATTTTTTTGGTTCTTGAACGGAATACATCGACATCTTGTGAGCATAGCGTCAAGTAATGAGTGTTAGGAAGTGCAATCAAAATAGAATAAATTTGTGAAATTAAGAGCAACAAACCACACTTTCGAGTTTTATTGGATTATTCACAATCTAGAGATCGAACCTAAGATACTCGTACCCGTAAATCTAAATTTACGTAACAATATTTACATTTTAAATAATAACTTTTTTGTTACATTCAACGTTTTCAAAATTGTCAAAGAAACTATAAAAATAATATTTTATAAGCTCGAATTCTAATTATAATACTTTTTCAAACTCGCCAGATTTTAGTTGATGTTTAGCTTTAAGTACTTGGTAACCTGGAAGTTGCTCGGACTACATTTTTTTTTACGGGCTAAGTTGGGCCCGTCAAAAATACCTTCGTATCGTGTAACGTCCGTCGCGTTACGTATGTGGTGTAGCCACTAACAAATCCACCTTCACAAATCCAGAAAGTAGTCAACCACTCCCTCTGGGGGGGGGGCGGGATTGTCTTGTGCCATGCCTGAGATTAATTTTCGAACGCGGGCAGTTCAAAAAGTGCTTGCAGGACTCAATGTCAACAAATCCTCGGGACCGGATGGCATTTCAGCCCATGTGTTGAGAAGATGCGCCTCAACGATGGCTCGCCCGTTGCGCAATCTCTTTAATATCACATACACCTTTTCCGCTGTCCTGGAGACTGGAAGATTGCCACCGTGCAGCCAATCCCTAAAAAAGGCGAGTCTACGAGCGCTGAAAATTATCGGCCCATAGCAATCTGTTTTACGCTTTCCAAAGTCATGGAGAGCGTAAGTAAGTTGGTAATACCTTCATTAGATAGTGTTCGAGTTCGTGAACGATTTGTGAGCTAATAAGTTTCACCGGATCTCCCTAATCCTAAGCGTGTGCGAGGAGAAATCACAGAAAATCCGATTCCGAAACATAATGATTCTACAAGCCTGCTTGCAGAGTTACGCTTAATGCGAGCCGAAATAAGAGAAATAAATTCCTCTTGCGAATATATAGCTAAACAGTATTATGAAATGAACCAGCACTTTGTTAAAAATAATAGCGTTTTGGAAAAACTCATTACAGAATTAACGGATCTGAAGGAAAGCAATAGAAAAAAGTATGTAGAAATTGCAACAATGAAAACACAAATAAACACTCTTGAACAACAGCTAATTAAAAACAATAATGAAATTAGAAACATTGCACCAATGGAAGGGGAGAACCTAACAAATATAGTTAAAAATGTAGGGATTGGCTGTGAAATTAAAGACACCGATTTAACTGATATTTACCGAACGCGACCGAAAAATTCTGAAAAGTCTGTAATAATTGCCTCTTTTGCCTCCAATTTAACTAAAACAGTCTTCATCAAACGTGCACGTAAAAATCGACCTGTCAAACTAGATACGACTGCACGTTGCGCAAGTGAGAGAAATGTAAGTACCAACAATAAACAAACAATATACATTAACAATCAGCTGACTAAGCAAAACAAACACTTGCTCTGGCTTGCAAAAGAAAAAGCTAAAAAAAACCTGGAAATTTGTATGGGAGAGTTATGGAAAGATTCTAGCGAGGAGGGACGAAAACTCTCTAACGCTAACTATAGAGTCGATTAATGGCGTTGAAAAAATAACAAGAACATAATAGAGAAGAAAAAAACAAGAAACTTAGCTTAAATTATTATTAAAATGGAAAATGAATTAGCACTAAAATTAAACTTTTCACTTGCACAAGATTTCGGAAATATTAAAGTAAACGAATTTAAAAGTTTAGGATTTTCCTGTCTATCCTTAAATATAAGATCAATTAAGAAAAACTGGGATTATTTGTTAGTAAATATAAACAATATCTTGAATTATTTGGACCTTATCATATTAGTGGAAATTAATCTGAAAAATTAAGAAAATTGTCTTTATAAGTTAGAAGGCTTCAATGCTGAATTTCGAAATAGAAACGAGCGAAGAGGTGGTGGTGTGGTAATATTCATCCAAAGTAGTATTAAATACGAGAGGATAAATTTTGTGGGAAAATCTTTCAAATGTGTAAAAGTTAAAATAGAAAAAAATAAACAGCACAAATGCATTTTTGGGATTTACAGACCACCTGGCTTTAGCATAAACTCATTTATCCAGGAAATCTCAGGAGAATTGGATGAAATAACAGGTAAAATGGAAATTATCGTTATGGGAGATATAAACATCGATCTGCAAGACAGTAGTAAATCATAAGTAACAGAGTATACAGAAATGCTTCCAGATAAGGGGTTATTCAATGTAATTAAAGCCAATACAAGATCCGATCAGCGATGAGATCTGGGACCTCAACTCTAATAGACCATATCTTTGTCAGCTTACCCAAAACAGCAATGTACTCCTCAGTGATTGAGTGTGATATTTCAGATCACTATGCATTACTTTACGGCATCTATGTTCCTGTAAAAGATTCAGAAGGTGATGACCGCTGCGTACAAGCAATACGTACGAATATAGTCGATGAACTTATTCCAATAGCAGATTGGGAAGAAGTTTTAAGAGAAGATGACGTTGAAATTTGTTATTGAAAACTAACGCAAACGATGAATAACATTTATAAAAAAGCTACATTTCAAAAAGTTACACAAACTAGACTTAAAATCAATCCATGGATGACTACGACACTCATTAAGAAATGCAAACATCGAGATACCCTATATAGGAAGTGGAAAAACAACGTCAGAAACACAACTTATGAGCAAGAATATAAAAAGTACCGAAATTTTCTCAACAAAGAAATAACTATAAAAAAATCAACATATTACAAAGATAAATTCACTGAGGCAAAGCACGATTCAAGAAAAACCTGGAAACTCATTAATGGATACTGGGTAGAAGCAGGAAAAACACAGACGATAAAATCTTACAAAATTTTCCAACCCAAAAAACCATAAAATCCATAGCTAATGACTGAGCTACTAACTTCACAAGTCAAGCTCAAAAAATAGTGCATAACTGCAACTATGTAACATCTAACAACGTAAACGCTACCTTGGTCCATTTGATATTTCTAGAAGAGACGAGTGAAGCCGAAATAAACAACATCATAAAATCGTTCAAAACGAATAAGGCGCCTGGTGTTGATGGTGTGCGAGCCCTTGAATATATACAAAAAAATAGTGAATTTGTACTATACTAACAAAATAGTGAATTTGAGCCTAGAGCAAGCCAAAATTCCTAAGATGTTAAAAACAGCGGAAGTTAGACCCATATACAAGAAGGGAGTTAAAACTGACTTTGGAAACTACAGACCAATTTCTATACTTTCTGTGATACACAACTATCTGGAAGAAGTAGTAGTAAGAAGGTTGGATAACTTTATCGCAAAAAATAAAATAATACACGCCAATCAGTTCGGCTTTCAGCGACGCAAAAGCACTAATAAGCTATTGGGAGAGTTTAGCAACCTAATTAATGAAAGTTTAAATAGAAATCTGCACGTGATAGCTGTGTATATAGACTTCAGCAAGGCCTTTGATACACTCAACCACGACAAAATTATAGAGTGGAGCCCGAGGCCACGACCGAACTCTCCGGAGACTTCGACGACGAAGCGCAGCCCACTCAGGCCCAGCAAGGCATCACGAGAAGTGATCAAGCAGCCGCTATCACAGTACATCTGGCACCAACGACCGAGGTAGACAACGATGAGGCCATGCAATGGGTCAGAGCCAGCCAAGAGCCATATGAAGGAGGCCAATACGTCTTCAAGGTGGATGCCGCATTAAACAGGGCCATCGTAGCAACTCCGCCCCCTCCAATGGCCTCTATAATTTCGACTACCACAACGCCACCACCAGGCCACGACCTGGGGTTCATACTCCAGAGGGCGATAAAACACCCATGGCATCGTGTCAGCGAAGAGGATCTGGCCGTAGAATGCCCAGTCAGTTTCGGGTACCTCTACAATCCGATCGAAGAAGGGTTCTACGACCAGCTCTATGCAGAGGTCCACGCCTAGGACACACCTCCAGCAAACTTGACCGCGACAGTAACGACCGGGGCCGAGGAAAATGTCTCTGACATGGTGCATCAGGCACCCGCGATGAGGTGGCTAAAACCTTGGGGCAGGATCGCGTGATGCCATCTCAAGTCCAGGGCATGTCGTTCGTGGGATTAGACGACTTCCACGACAGAGGGCACTTGATGCTGCCCCCATCTATATGCGGCTACATCAATTCCCGTTGCAAGGAGCTACAGCGACGCGCAGCGGCCAACAAGAGCAAACGGAGGCTGCGATACCACATCGAGGGATATCGAGTGGTGATCGCTATTGGCTCCCAAGCGACCACCATTTCCCTCCACCCTCTAAGAGGGGAGAGAGTGTGAGGAACTCACCGAAAGTGGGTTCCCACAAAACATAATGATAATTACAACGACAGCGGCACACCGTCACCTTGTGGGGGACCGACCACCGGTCCCCACTACTCAACTTTTAGCGGCGACAACAACCACGACGGTTCCAGCGCTATCTTTCGGCGGCAAGCGCCAATGTTAGTGAGCAGAGCCCACCGACACCGACAGGTAAGGGACCGACGCAATGAAATCGCTCTCTGTTCTCTAGCCCTCGCGCGACCATAACAGTGTAACCCGTGTTACCCAAGTGATCTCAAAATTTAATAGTGCACACCGTAGTAGAAAACACAGTGAAGTCGTGTTACAACAGTGATACCATTCGAATTACACCGTTTGAAGGACACCATTCCAAGGACACCATTCAAAGGACTCTTTAAAACAGTGCTGATACCAGTCGAAGGACAAACGTTAGAAGTGAGTGTTAGGAAGTGCAATCAAAATAGAATAAGTTTGTGAAATTAAGAGCAACAAACCACACTTTCGAGTTTTATTGGATTATTCACAATCCAGAGATCGAACCTAAGATAGTCGTACCCGTAAATCTAAATTTACGTAACAATATTTACATTTTAAATAACAACTTTTTTGTTACATTCAACGTTTTCAAAATTGTCAAAGAAACTATAAAAATAATATTTTATAAGCTCGAATTCTAATTATAATACTTTTTCAAACTCGCCAGATTTTAGTTGATGTTTAGCTTTAAGTACTTGGTAACCTGGAAGTTGCTCGGACTACATTTTTTTTTACGGGCTAAGTTGGGCCCGTCAAAAATACCTTCGTATCGTGTAACGTCCGTCGCGTTACGTATGTGGTGTAGCCACTAACAAATCCACCTCCACAAATCCAGAAAGTAGTCAACCACTCCCTCCTGGGGGGGGGGGGCGGGGTTGTCTTGTGCCATGCCTGAGATTAATTTTCGAACGCGGGCAGTTCAAAAAGTGCTTGCAGGACTCAATGTCAACAAATCCTCGGGACCGGATGGCATTTCAGCCCATGTGTTGAGAAGATGCGCCTCAATGATGGCTCGCCCGTTGCGCAATCTCTTTAATATCACATACACCTTTTCCGCTGTCCTGGAGACTGGAAGATTGCCACCGTGCAGCCAATCCCTAAAAAAGGCGAGTCTACGAGCGCTGAAAATTATCGGCCCATAGCAATCTGTTTTACGCTTTCCAAAGTCATGGAGAGCGTAAGTAAGTTGGTAATACCTTCATTAGATAGTGTTCGAGTTCGTGAACGATTTGTGAGCTAATAAGTTTCACCGGATCTCCCTAATCCTAAGCGTGTGCGAGGAGAAATCACAGAAAATCCGATTCCGAAACATAATGATTCTACAAGCCTGCTTGCAGAGTTACGCTTAATGCGAGCCGAAATAAGAGAAATAAATTCCTCTTGCGAATTTATAGCTAAACAGTATTATGAAATGAACCAGCACTTTGTTAAAAATAATAGCGTTTTGGAAAAACTCATTACAGAATTAACGGATCTGAAGGAAAGCAATAGAAAAAAGTATGTAGAAATTGCAACAATGAAAACACAAATAAACACTCTTGAACAACAGCTAATTAAAAACAATAATGAAATTAGAAACATTGCACCAATGGAAGGGGAGAACCTAACAAATATAGTTAAAAATGTAGGGATTGGCTGTGAAATTAAAGACACCGATTTAACTGATATTTACCGAACGCGACCGAAAAATTCTGAAAAGTCTGTAATAATTGCCTCTTTTGCCTCCAATTTAACTAAAACAGTCTTCATCAAACGTGCACGTAAAAATCGACCTGTCAAACTAGATACGACTGCACGTTGCGCAAGTGAGAGAAATGTAAGTACCAACAATAAACAAACAATATACATTAACAATCAGCTGACTAAGCAAAACAAACACTTGCTCTGGCTTGCAAAAGAAAAAGCTAAAAAAAAACCTGGAAATTTGTATGGGAGAGTTATGGAAAGATTCTAGCGAGGAGGGACGAAAACTCTCTAACGCTAACTATAGAGTCGATTAATGGCGTTGAAAAAATAACAAGAACATAATAGAGAAGAAAAAACAAGAAACTTAGCTTAAATTATTATTAAAATGGAAAATGAATTAGCACTAAAATTAAACTTTTCACTTGCACAAGATTTCGGAAATATTAAAGTAAACGAATTTAAAAGTTTAGGATTTTCCTGTCTATCCTTAAATATAAGATCAATTAAGAAAAACTGGGATTATTTGTTAGTAAATATAAACAATATCTTGAATTATTTGGACCTTATCATATTAGTGGAAATTAATCTGAAAAATTAAGAAAATTGTCTTTATAAGTTAGAAGGCTTCAATGCTGAATTTCGAAATAGAAACGAGCGAAGAGGTGGTGGTGTGGTAATATTCATCCAAAGTAGTATTAAATACGAGAGGATAAATTTTGTGGGAAAATCTTTCAAATGTGTAAAAGTTAAAATAGAAAAAAATAAACAGCACAAATGCATTTTTGGGATTTACAGACCACCTGGCTTTAGCATAAACTCATTTATCCAGGAAATCTCAGGAGAATTGGTTGAAATAACAGGTAAAATGGAAATTATCGTTATGGGAGATATAAACATCGATCTGCAAGACAGTAGTAAATCATAAGTAACAGAGTATACAGAAATGCTTCCAGATAAAGGGTTATTCAATGTAATTAAAGCCAATACAAGATCCGATCAGCGATGAGATCTGGGACCTCAACTCTAATAGACCATATCTTTGTCAGCTTACCCAAAACAGCAATGTACTCCTCAGTGATTGAGTGTGATATTTCAGATCACTATGCATTACTTTACGGCATCTATGTTCCTGTAAAAGATTCAGAAGGTGATGACCGCTGCGTACAAGCAATACGTACGAATATAGTCGATGAACTTATTCCAATAGCAGATTGGGAAGAAGTTTTAAGAGAAGATGACGTTGAAATTTGTTATTGAAAACTAACGCAAACGATGAATAACATTTATAAGAAAGCTACATTTCAAAAAGTTACACAAACTAGACTTAAAATCAATCCATGGATGACTACGACACTCATTAAGAAATGCAAACATCGAGATACCCTATATAGGAAGTGGAAAAACAACGTCAGAAACACAACTTATGAGCAAGAATATAAAAAGTACCGAAATTTTCTCAACAAAGAAATAACTATAAAAAAATCAACATATTACAAAGATAAATTCACTGAGGCAAAGCACGATTCAAGAAAAACCTGGAAACTCATTAATGGATACTGGGTAGAAGCAGGAAAAACACAGACGATAAAATCTTACAAAATTTTCCAACCCAAAAAACCATAAAATCCATAGCTAATGACTGAGCTACTAACTTCACAAGTCAAGCTCAAAAAATAGTGCATAACTGCAACTATGTAACATCTAACAACGTAAACGCTACCTTGGTCCACTCGATATTTCTAGAAGAGACGAGTGAAGCCGAAATAAACAACATCATAAAATCGTTCAAAACGAATAAGGCGCCTGGTGTTGATGGTGTGCGAGCCCTTGAATATATACAAAAAAATAGTGAATTTGTACTATACTAACAAAATAGTGAATTTGAGCCTAGAGCAAGCCAAAATTCCTAAGATGTTAAAAACAGCGGAAGTTAGACCCATATACAAGAAGGGAGTTAAAACTGACTTTGGAAACTACAGACCAATTTCTATACTTTCTGTGATACACAACTATCTGGAAGAAGTAGTAGTAAGAAGGTTGGATAACTTTATCGCAAAAAATAAAATAATACACGCCAATCAGTTCGGCTTTCAGCGACGCAAAAGCACTAATAAGCTATTGGGAGAGTTTAGCAACCTAATTAATGAAAGTTTAAATAGAAATCTGCACGTGATAGCTGTGTATATAGACTTCAGCAAGGCCTTTGATACACTCAACCACGACAAAATTATAGAGTGGAGCCCGAGGCCACGTCCGAACTCTCCGGAGACTTCGACGACGAAGCGCAGCCCACTCAGGCCCAGCAAGGCATCACGAGAAGTGATCAAGCAGCCGCTATCACAGTACATCTGGCACCAACGACCGAGGTAGACAACGATGAGGCCATGCAATGGGTCAGAGCCAGCCAAGAGCCATATGAAGGAGGCCAATACGTCTTCAAGGTGGATGCCGCATTAAACAGGGCCATCGTAGCAACTCCGCCCCCTCCAATGGCCTCTATAATTTCGACTCCCACAACGCCACCACCAGGCCACGACCTGGGGTTCATACTCCAGAGGGCGATAAAACACCCATGGCATCGTGTCAGCGAAGAGGATCTGGCCGTAGAATGCCCAGTCAGTTTCGGGTACCTCTACAATCCGATCGAAGAAGGGTTCTACGACCAGCTCTATGCAGAGGTCCACGCCTAGGACACACCTCCAGCAAACTTGACCGCGACAGTAACGACCGGGGCCGAGGAAAATGTCTCTGACATGGTGCATCAGGCACCCGCGATGAGGTGGCTAAAACCTTGGGGCAGGATCGCGTGATGCCATCTCAAGTCCAGGGCATGTCGTTCGTGGGATTAGACGACTTCCACGACAGAGGGCACTTGATGCTGCCCCCATCTATATGCGGCTACATCAATTCCCGTTGCAAGGAGGTACAGCGACGCGCAGCGGCCAACAAGAGCAAACGGAGGCTGCGATACCACATCGAGGGATATCGAGTGGTGATCGCTATTGGCTCCCAAGCGACCACCATTTCCCTCCACCCTCTAAGAGGGGAGAGAGTGTGAGGAACTCACCGAAAGTGGGTTCCCACAAAACATAATGATAATTACAACGACAGCGGCACACCGTCACCTTGTGGGGGACCGACCACCGGTCCCCACTACTCAACTTTTAGCGGCGACAACAACCACGACGGTTCCAGCGCTATCTTTCGGCGGCAAGCGCCAATGTTAGTGAGCAGAGCCCACCGACACCGACAGGTAAGGGACCGACGCAATGAAATCGCTCTCTGTTCTCTAGCCCTCGCGCGACCATAACAGTGTAACCCGTGTTACCCAAGTGAACTCAAAATTTAATAGTGCACACCGTAGTAGAAAACACAGTGAAGTCGTGTTACAACAGTGATACCATTCGAATTACACCGTTTGAAGGACACCGCTTGAAGGACACCATTCCAAGGACGCCATTCAAAGGACTCTTTAAAACAGTGCTGATACCAGTCGAAGGACAAACGTCAGAGTGAGCCTTTATTGTATATATATATCCCCGTAGCATCGAAAATTATATCATCCAGCCTGTATCCCGTGTGGTTTATAAACCGACGGGCTCCCATCCTGGATCCCCACAATCTCGTATCCCGTGTGGTTTCTAAACCGACGGGCTCCCATTCTGGTTCCCCCAAAATCTCGTATCCTGTGTATTTTCTAAACCGACGGGCTCCCATCCTTGATTCCCTACACCCCACACGTCTTCCCCTTAATTCCGACGGAACCGTGTAGTTGGTTAACTGACGTTACGTCTTCTCTCCGTGAGGAACGCAGTTGGAATCGAGGTCGCCGGTATAGGTTACCATAGCCGAAACTAGAAACCAGTATTTTAGATTAAGATGCTAGCATAGTGTAACCTATTTTTTATGTAAATAAAGGATTATAGATCAAAAGAACCCTCGTATTACATAATCTAAGGGGTCTGCGAGGGTTACGTATAGGTATCATTAGTGGGACTATTGTCGTCGTAAAGTATTGTGACCCGAACCTCTGGACGCGCGACAGCTACTCCACGCCGCCCAAAAAAAGGTTCGTCACACCCTAAAACACAGTTGCCAATTGAAAGGCCTGAAAAATGAGTTCAGCGCATCCCAATTAGCCTTCTCATAAAGCCACACTGTCCGCTTCGGAGCTGGCTGGTGAGCGCATTGAAGACTAGTGTAGTGTTTCAGTGTTTTTCGCTTCTTTTATTTTATGCACTAATCAGCACAGTCAGTGAACCGACGACAACCTTGAATGCCATTGGCAATTTTTCAACCAAAATTCCAGTATCCAATTTCGAATGTCTGGCATAATGCGAGCCAACTATACCACGTTCACACGCTCTAGCCGTTGCCATTATTCAATGCCAACGGTCAGCGGTCGTTGATCTGATTGCTGACTGTGCTGAATAGGTGCTCTTCAATATCCAAATTGTAGTTTACTTATTGTCATTATTTATTATATAAGGCAACTCACTAATTAATAAAGTGTGATTCAATCAATCTCTGCGGAAGAAGTAACAAGTGTCTTTTCTTGGAATATTCATATAAATCGGTTCAAGTACCGATTTATAAGTAACAAGTGTCTTTTCTTGGAATATTCATATAAATCGGTTCAAGTACCGATTTATAAACTCACGCTAACAAAAACATCAGACGACTCGGTCAAAGTACCGAGTTGAACATTTTAATTAAAATCAACAACTAGAATATGGGAAAGTAGCAGAAATTGTAGCGTGGTCTGAATTACCAAGAGGTGCAAGAACATTCACATCAGCCACACTGTCCGCTTCGGAGCTGGCTGGTGAGCGGATTGAAGACTAGAATATGGGAAGGTAACAGAAATTGTAGCGTGGTCTGAATTACCAAAAGGTGCAAGAACATTCACATCATACTTGCTGTGATGTGAAGTTAGAAAAAGGTCTAGAATATTTTGGTTTTGCCCATCAACGCAGGGAAAGTGCGTTGGTGCCTTCACTAATTGAGTCAAATTATTAGACTCAGCAAATAACTTAATATAGAAACCCTCGAGTGTCGTGTGACTCGAGTGACGTAGCCAATTGAAATTATGAACACTGAAATCATCAGCAACAATAATTTCACTGTTCGAATACGATTCCAGAATTTTTGAGATCGAATAGAGAGACTGTCCAGTTTGTCAAAAATTGGCAGCCTCTCCAGACCCGGGCTTCTATAAATGATGCAGAAGTGCAGGATGTGCGACTGGATTTTGAACTTAACCCACATGGAGCTAAATTCGACATCAGTCGCGCAAAGGTGTTGCTGACACTGGTACGCAACATCATTGCGAATGTATAAGGCGAGGCCTCTGTGTAGTAAAAACAATGGCAATAAATGGTACCCCGGCATGTGAAAATCGGCATGATGGATCTGCACCCTCAGACACCTGGGTCTCACTTAGTGACATCATATGCGGTTGGTGGGTACAAATATGCGCATAGACCGCGAAGAAATTCGCCCTCAAGCCACGTACATTAGTGGAGTCTATACGGAATTTTGTCATCGCCACCCACTGTAAGGAAGTGTAAGGTCAGCTTTACAAGCGGCCACGCGTACGTCGCAAGCAAAGCAAAATGCGACAAGACAAGTGTTATGCCTTTATCTTGCCGCACTTCAACCCACGGTGCACTCACAACCGCTTGCATACTTAACGGGAACAGGAAGAAGGAGGAGAAGTGAAAACAAACGAAATGCTGAGCTTTACAGCGGTGAGCATAAAAAAGCCCCTCGCATGGTTCTCTGCGTCCCGTTTGATTGTCTATTTATTTTATGTAAGGTTGATAAAATTTTATTTATTTGTTATTAAGTAGTTCACTATTGTATTTGTTTGTTGAAAAGTGTTGTTTGGTAAAGTGTTATTGTTGTGCGGTAAAGTGTTATTGTTATGTTAAAAGTATTTCGCGGCGTGGATAATTGTTTTCACTATTGCTTAATTTTATTTGCCCGAACACTGATTAAAAAAATATTGGCGGGCGCCCGATCCGCCTCCGTCCGCGGTCACATCACAACTCTGATAAATAAATTAAATTAAATAAATTAAATTAAATAAATTAATTTTAAATAAATTAATAATTAAAGTTCACGCATCTACGTTGCATGGAGGACTTAGAATAATGGAATCTACATTGAAGCGTACATTCTGGATACTAGGACTAAAAAGCGCCCTGAAGAAATAGCGTCAGAAGTGTTCGGAATGTACTCGATACCGTCAGGTTACAGGTTAACGTCAGAGGCCAAAAGTCATACAAAGGTTACATAGCTGTTTTTGTTTGTATGGCCACAAAAGCAATTCATTTGGAAGCCGTAAGCGACTTGACGACGGAGGCGTTTCTATTAAAGACCTGCAGCGCGAAATCAATAATATTCTCGCCGCGCTCGCGCTACAAGGTGTTGATACCTCCCAATGGGACGCGATAATCGTATTTTTGTGTTCCAGCAAGCTCCCGGAAGCAACGCTTTCCCTCTGGGAGCAATCTCTCACCAACAAAACAGAGATCCCAAAATGGACAGATCTGGATGCGTTTCTGACTCATCGCTTCCAGACCCTTGAAACGGTGCAAGATATTAAGTGCACACCCGCCGCGAAATCAACACAGCCCCCAACTCCGACTCACTCGACTCCAGCCTCTAAACGCGTCAACACCTTTCAATGAAGGTGTCCCAAGATAGCTGCCCTCTTTGCCAGAAGCAGCACAAGTTGAGATCCTGTTCTCAGTTTCTCAGCTTGCCCGTTCCACAGCGGCTGAATACCGTTCAGAAAAACCGCTTGTGCAGCAACTGCTTGGCCAGATCTCATTCCGTGAAAAACTGTCCAAGAAGATTCAATTGCGTCAAATGTAATGGCAGTCATCACATCCTCTTGCATCGTGAGCATGCTCCATCCTCCTCTAATGCTGTATCAGATTCGACCCTACGTGCCTCACATCAAGAGCGGCGGTTTGAAAACGCTCCGCGTGCTCAAGCCCCTGCCTATTCGAACTTTATTCCAGGTTCGACTCATCATGCTTTTCAGCAAGAAAGGCCGCATTCTTTTATGCGACCTCCCACGCATATACAGTCCACTCCTCCCCGCACACAGCAACGAAATCAAGAGCAACGGTATGATAACGGTCCGCGTACTCAAGCCCCTGCCTATTCGAACTTTATTCCAGGTTCGACTCAACATGCTTCCCAGCAAGAAAGGCCGTATTCTTCGATGCGACCTCTCACGCATATACAGTCCACTCCTCACCCCACGCAACAACGAAATCCACAGGACACTCATCAAGTGTGTTTCGCGAAATCTCCCAAACAGGTTCTTTTAGGAACTGCTATGGTAACAATACGCCACCACGGTACATGTTACATCGCTGGCGCTTTGATTGATCCTGGATCCGAAGTGTCGTTCATCTCTGAACGCATACAAAAGCTCTTAAAGCTCCCAGTGCAGCCAACTACAGCTGTAGTTTAAGGTCTCAACGAGACTGTTGCTGCAAAAATATCAAGATCGAACGATTTTTTTCTGAATTCGCCACTTGATCCCAACTTTCAAATCAACGTGACGGCGCTTGAGCTCCCAAAAAATACCGGGCGGTTGCCCTCCCACTCGTTAGACAGGTCACTTCTCAGTGGCCTCCCTCAAGACATCGAGCTCGCAGATGTCAACTTCTCCAAAAGCGAGCAGGTCGACGTCCTCATCGGAGCCGATTTATACCCAGCAGTCCTGCTGGACGGCATCCGCCGCCAAGTGCTGGGCTCCCTCATGGCTCAGCAATCCGTGTTCGGTTGGATCCTAACCGGCCTGGTTCCCACCATACAATCTGCCACTGCACCCATCAAAGCGGCTTACACAACGAAGTCACCTTCGAACAACAGTTCGAACGTATTTGGAGGAACTTCCCACAACTAGATTGCTATCCCACTCCGAAAAGTTTCGCGAAGAAAAATACGCGAAGACGCGATGACGGCCGCTACATCGTGTCATTGCCTTTAAAATCGGCTTTCCAGACACGCTCCGCTCAGGGGCCTCGAGACATTCAAAATGTATCGCCAAATATTGCTTGACCCCAAGCAAACACCATATCAGCGCATTCTCTTCCGAGATCCGTACAAGTCCGAACTTACCGACTTCGAGCTTCAAACGGTCACGTTTGGAGTTAATTGCGCCCCTTTTCTTGCTATACGCACCCTTCTTCAATTGGCAGACGACGTGAAGCACCACTTTCCGCTTGCATCACACATTTTACAGCATTCCATGTACGTGGATGATGTGTTAGCAGGCACTCATGACCTGGTGACAGCTACCCAGACCCGCGACCAACTCATAGCGGCTCTCGACTCAGCAGGGTTTGCCCTTCGCAAATGGACTGCCAACCATAAAGGCATTCTGGCAAACTTGCCGGCATCCCACCTACTCCATTCCGATTTCCTGACGCTAGAAGATTCCAGCACTGCCAAAATGCTTGGAATTCACTGGAACGCGACCCAGGATGAGTTCTACTTCGATGTCCAAGCCATCGTCATCCACGTGGCCTACACGAAGCGATAAATGTTGTCTCTGGTCGCCAAGCTGTTCGATCCAGCTGGTTGGCTGGCTCCGATCATCGTTGCAGCGAAGATTCTGATTCAGCAAGTGTGGTTGGACAAAATCGACTGGGATGCCACTCTGCCTCAGGTAACTCACGCTAATTGGTTAAGTTTTCGATGCGATGGGTGAGTTACACCCCCCGCAGCGAAGTCGAACTCCATGCCTTTTGCGATGCCTCACAAAAAGCCTACGCAGGAGTCATCTATGCCCGCATCAAGGTCGCTCAGGAAGTCCAAGTTTTCCTTTTGTACTCCAAAACTCGAGTAGCCCCAATTAAAACTTTGTCTCTCCCCAGGTTAGAATTGTGCGGAGCCACTTTAGTAGCTGAGATTATCGACACTCTCGTGCCTACGCTGCCCCATTACACGATCTACTGTTGGAGCGACTCCACCATTGTTTTGGCCTGGCTGAAGAAATCCCCCTGCGTTTGGGCGACGTTCGTGGCAAACCGAGTTGCCGAAATCATCGATATGGTACCATAGTCGCAATGGTTCCATGTGGATTCCCAGGACAACCCCGCGGATTTAGCCAGTCGCGGTGCCACGCCCCAAGATTTCGCTGAGAGCACCCTCTGGTGGAATGGACCTGCTTGGCTCGCCCACGATAAGGATCGCTGGCCCGAATTCCGCGCCTCAGACGAATACGTCACCACACTGGAGCAGAAGACTGTCAGAACGCTGCACACCCATTGCGCTCCCGAGGAGGATACGCTCGAACGATTTTCGTCGCTGCCACAAGCCCTACGCGTATACTCATACGTATATCGATTTCTTCACAACGCTCATCCTGCTAAGCGTCACCGGCGCTCGCACCCCAACCTGCGCCTCCCACCGGGAGAAATAAAGGAAACGAAACGCTGCCTCGCGATATCCTGCCAGAAGATTCACTTCGCGGACGAGTACGCCGCGCTAGAAAACCACACGATGCTGCGATCTAAAAGCAGCCTACTCTCGTTGAACCCGTTCCTCCACACGGACAACACGATGCGCGTTGGCGGGCGGTTGTCCTCGTGTCCCAATTTGCCTTTCGACGAACGGCACCCGATTATTCTGCCATACGGCTGTCAACTCTCGCGACTGCTCATTCGTTTTATACACGAAATGTCTCTACACGGGGGCAACCAATTAGTTCTTCGTTTGGTCCGTACCCAATTCTGGATCCCCAAGGTGGAAAACCTCATCAAAACGACGACCCATACTTGCAAGCCGTGCATCCTACATCGGAAGAAGCAACGAACCCAGCTCATGGCAGCATTGCCACCAGAACGCATAACGTTCTCCCGCCCATTTGCCAATGCCGGAGTCGATTTCGCCGGCCCGTTCGATATTAAGAATTACACGGGACGCGCGTGCTTAATTACCAAAGGCTATGTTTGTGTCTTTGTCTGTTTCGTACCGAAGGCCATTCATTTGGAACCCACTAGCGACCTCTCAACCACTACCTTCCTTGCCGCCTTTTCCCGGTTCGCCGCCCGCAGAGGCTGCCCTGACAATCTACTCGGATAACGGCACCAATTTTGTAGACGCCTCCAAGGACCTCCGGGGCGACTTCCAGAACTTCATGTCGCGTACAAAGGAACTGATAGAAACCCGGTATTCACACAAAGACGTCTCCTGGCATTTTCTGCCGCCAGGAGCCCCGCACATGGGCGGCCTATGGGAAGCGGGGGTCAAGAGCCTCAAAACCCCTCTCCGGAAGGTGGCCCCAGCCATAAAATTCACCTTTGAAGAGTTTTCCACTCTTCTGAGTAAGATCGAGTCGTGCCTTAATTCACGCCCCCTCACTGCTTCCTCCGAAGACCCAACCGTGATGGAAGCCATCACCCCCGGCCATTTTCTAATTGGCGGGCCCTTACTCGCTCCAGCCGAACTAGAGCGGCATAACAACCCGCTCTCCATTCTCAATCGGTGGCGACGCGTGCAAGCTCTCGCTCAGCATCTCTGTCTGAGATGGAAGACAGAATACCTGCGCGAACTTTCCCGCCGTAAGTGGAAGACTCCACAACGCGATTTCCAACTCGACGATCTCGTTGTCATTCGCGACGACAACTTGCCGTCCAACGCGTGGCGCTTAGGCCGGGTTACAGCTGTCTACCGCGGACAAGACAACCGCGTACGCGTGGCTGACCTCTTAACTGAAAGGGGTCACGTCACGCGTCCCATTACGAAACTAGTGCCCTCACCCTGTGCATGACAGCCTATTAGTAACCCCCCTTTTCTTTCTCATTACAGGCCCACTATGTATTTGATCCGCCGGCAGTACGCGCGGACCCGACGAGGGCGTCTGCTAGCACCACTCGGGGCTGTGCCCATCTGCGACACGTCCAACGCCGCTCCGCCCATTGCTGGCCCCCGTCCTCGGGAGCCGTCCCCCACTGACGTCCTAGTGCTCGACGTCTCGGCTGAGGAGGCACAAGCGATTGCCACGGCGCGACGCTCGCCCACCCCGCCGACCCGAGCTTTCCGGAATTTTTTTTGTCCGACCTGAGGGAGCCTCCACCGGTCCGGCCCCAGCACAGATGTCGCTTTATCGCGAGGAACTCCGAGGATGCGGTTGTCTGCGGGTTCGCGCGAGGTCGATGCCGGTTGGCTGAGTGCCGGAGCCCCATGCGCTGCCGCAAGTGCGGGGAGGCGCACCACACGCTCCTCCACTAGGCCGGAGACGAGGCACGGCGCCAGTTGTCGGGGTTTGGGGGTTTGCAGTCCTGCAAGGTGGGCGGTATGTTAACGCCAACTGCCGCTCGCCAGAGGTACTCCCTCATCGATCGGTAGGGTGTCAGGAGTGAGCACTCCAATCTCTCTCCTGTCAGCTTGCCGGTCATGAGATGCGCCTCTCTCGTGAGAGTAAGCCCGGCTGCGGGCTCTCTCCGCGGCAACTGGCGCTGTTTGACCGGCTTCCATCGATCGTCGCTGGACCCACACCAGGCACTTGCTTCCGATTCTTCACTCAGCATTGACGCGTGCTGACAGAGTGCCCGGTGAATAATAGTGCGTCAACTAAACTTTGTAAAACCTGAAATGTAAACTCTAATAAATATAAATTGAATTTGTGAAACATTTCGAACTAAACAAATTTAATAATTTTAATGTAACAAATGAAGGCAACTCTGAAAAAACTTGTGCTTAATTTTGCATTTTAATTGTAGTTAATGTATACAATAAATCAAGTCGAATTATAATAGTAAGCTAACTACTGCACTGTGAACTTTAAAAACATTACAAACTCTACTAAATTTTATTTAAATTAGTTCTGAAATATTCGTATTTAAATTTTAAATTATATTGTGACGAATTTACTATCGAAGTTTCGCCAAACCACTGGAAACCATCCAAATCGAGAAATCTATATGCATCTAGCGTAAGACAGAAAGAGATAGATAGCTAATTCCAGAACCTTCCACAGCTTTCAAGACGACATCTAGTGTGTGATAGAACAAATAGAGAGATTGACAATTTGCTAGATAAATAGCCGCAGGGAGACTCAGATAATTAATTCGAGTTTGGTTTCCTGAACGGAATACATCGACATCTTGTGAGCATAGTGTCAAGTAATAAGTTTTAAGAAGTACAATCAGAATAGAATAAATTTGTGAAATTAAGAACAACAAACAACAATTTTGAGTTTTATTGGATTATTCACAAACCAGAGATCGAACCTAAGAGATTCGTACCCGTAAATCTAAATTTACGTAACAATTGGTGTCAGAAGTGGGATTTCTGAATAATCCTAAAATCATGGTAAAGTTTGTTGAACTGAGAATACCCCAGCTGATGGAAAAGCTGTAGGCTAGAGGTTTGCCTGTGACAGGGCATCATCACAAGCACGGTTCAGATCAAGGCAGATCTACAAGCACGGTTGCGTAAAGCAATGGAGAGTGAAGGCATCGATGTTGAAGATCATGAGTTCTGTCATGATGCTTCAGGAGCTTCATCTAAAGTCGACGAGCAGTTGGTAGAGCCGCAGCCAGCTACATTTGACATGAGTGTGCTTCTAGCAGCAATGGAGCAACTATCCTCACGTATGGAGGGGCAGCTGACACAAAATACTTCACAATTTCAGGAGCAGTTTACACAAAACACTTCACAATTGCAGGAGCAGCTTATGCAAAACACTTCACAACTGCAAGACCAACTATCACGCATAGAAGGAAATTCTTCAATATGGCAGGCGAGGCAGGACAAAATGGAGGATGAATTACACAGACTATAATCGGAAATATTGCGACTGGGTGGTCATGTGCGAGAAATACAGTCCAGTGGACCAGTTACAGCTGTTAGCGCAACGAAATTGCAGGCGCCAACGTTTGACGAAACTGTACCGTTTAAAATTTCTAAACTATAGTCCGAGACCACAGCTACGGCAGACAAACTGGCACAGCTTTGGTAGTATCATTGAAAGGCTCCGCCGTTGAAGTTCTGCAAACAATTCCTGAAATTGAACGTGGACGCGTTAATGGCAGCGATTAAACGACGATATGGTAGCGACCATAGAAAACAAGTGTTTCAAATGGAGCTGATGAATCGTTACCAAAAAGCTAACGAGTCGTTACAAGAATATGCAATGGAGATAGAGCGGCTCGCGCATTTGGCCAACGCAGATGCACCAGCGGAAGTAACCGAATTACTTAAAATTCATGCGTTTATGAGTGGTATACGAGATGCGGATACCAAACGTGCAGTCTACTCCATGCCAAAGAAGACGTTTGCCGAAACAGTGTCTTTTGCTTTGACGCAGGAAACAGCATGCCTTTTAAGCAATAAAGCACATAAAGTTCATCGGCTGGAAGTTGAGCCAAGTGAATCCCTACAAAAAACCATAAGGGATCTCATCCAGACTATTTCTCAGAGGATGCCAAACACACGCAAGGGCTCTGAACTAAAGTGTTACAGTTGTGGAACATCAGGACACCTGGCACGGAATTGTAATGTGTGTGGTAGGAAAAACGAAAACGCAAGGAAAAGAAGCACCGAAGATGTAAGTGGCGCTTCTGGAGAGAAACGATCGTTAAACTAAAACGGACCAGTTCAAAGGAGCATGAGCTGGTTCCCGCAACTGATTGCCCCATTGTCTCCGTTTCACAAATACATCGTAAAAACAATAATTTAACCGTAAACGGGACTGTAAACGGACTATCGGTTGTCTTAACTCTGGACACGGGCGCAATACATTCCATCATTCGATCAGACATAGAAGGGGATAACGTTGAGTCGCTGATTGGTTGCAAGCTACGGACAGCTACAGGGGAAGAAGCTTCGATTTCTGGAAAACTGGTGTGCAAGGTTCAGATTGGAATGCTGGAAGTGATTCACACCTTCTTATTGGCTGGAATAATGGGCGAGGAGATATGTGATATGTGATTTATGTGTAGAGGGAGACTGTGGAGCAAGCAGGCATCAGATAGGACTTCAAATAAATTGGTTGGACGAACCTTGGTACAAACGGGGAATAATAAGCGGATCCCAATTCGAGTGATGAATGAGTTCAGGTCAGCGATCACTTTGCAGAAAGGAGCGTTAGTAGGATAATGCCAAGCTGTGGAGCCGTAGTTAATTGTGACAAAGGAGTGCGAAAATGAGGTTCTCAAAGAGGACACGAAAATTCCTAACATCATAGGTACCTGGTTGAATGAGGTGAGCGGGCCAGAAAGGATGAAAGCAAAACGGCTACTAGGAAAGTATGGCTCCATATTTGCCAAAGATGGCAATAAATTTGGAAGAACTGCCATCGCGCAACATCGGATAGACTCTGGCGATGCAAGACCGATTCGGCAAGCTCCACGCAGAGTCCCACTAGCAAAACGAGAAGAATCGGGACACATAATAGACGGAATGCAAAAAGGTGGAGTTATGGAACCATCAACTAGCCCATGGTGTTCACTGGTCGTGTTAGTTAAAAAGAAAGATGGAAGCACCCAGTTTTGCGTTGACTATCGGAAGCTAAACGATGTCACTAAAAAGGACAGCTACCCACTGCCGCGAATAGACGACACCTTGGACACATTATCCGGTGCGAAATGGTTTTCAACGCTGGATTTGCAAAGTGGTTATTGTCAAGTGGAGATAGAGGAATCCGATCGCGAAAAAACTGCTTTTAGCATCGGAGATGGATTGTGGCAATTCTCCGTGATGCCACTTGGATTATGCAACGCTCCGGCAACTTTTGAGCGTTTAATGGAACACGTATTAAAAGGGCTTCACTGGAAAACATGTTTGGTGTATCTTGATGACATTATAGTCATGGGCCAGAGTTTTGATGACCATCTCAAAAATTTAGAAGATGTCTTTCGACGAATTGCTTTTGCTGGATTATGGTTGAAACCAAAGAAATGCAATCTATTTCAAACCGAAGTAACCTACTTGGGCCACAAAATCGCTACTAGAGGTATTCATACTGATGAAGACAAAATAAAATCGGTAAGAGATTGGCCCCGACCAACGAATGTTCATGAAGTGCGAAGCTTCCTTGGACTTTGTAGATATTACCGACGCTTTGTACCCGGATTTGCCAATGTTGCAAGAAGTTTGCATAATTTGACAAAGAAAACATACAAATTTGTGTGGAAAGGGGAGGAAGAGAACGCCTTTCAGCAGTTGAATGAATTGCTTTGTACAGTTCCAATGTTGGCTTATCCAGTTCCTGGGGGAAAATTCGTCCTAGATACAGATGCTAGTGCACGTGGAATAGGAGGTGTACTCTCACAGATTATCGATGGTCAGGAAAACGTAATTGGGTACTATAGCAGAGTTCTTGGAAAAACGGAAAGGAACTATTGCGTTACAAGGCGGGAACTCTTGGCAGTGGTCGAATGCGTGAAACATTTTCACAAATACCTGTATGGACAGCATTTTCATCTAAGAACAGATCATGCACCACTCAGATGGTTCCTTCAGTTCAAAAATCCGGAAGGACAGATTGCGCGATGGATAGAAAGGTTGATGAATTATGACTGCGAAATACAGCATCGGGGCGGGCAACATGGAAACGCCGATGCACTATCTCGACGCCCATGTGCATTGGAGTGTAAGCATTGCTCCAAGGCTGAAAGAAGCGAAGGTATAGTCGACATCCGATTAACAACTCTGCAACCTGATGATGAATGGGAATCCAGCGCTGTACACAAAAGTCAACTGAAGGATGCGGACTTGGTTAAGGTCATGAAAGCGAAAGAAACAGATAAAAGACCAACCAAGGAAGAAATGGCATCAGAAAGTTCGTTGGCCAAGGCGTATTGGGCGCAATGGAATAGCTTGAAGTTGATACATTGAGTTGTGCATCGTTCATGGGAAAGTGAAGATGGTAAACACACTCGCGATTTCGTTGTGCTACTAAAGTCTAGAATAGCAGTGGAACATCTACAATCTGCAACGGAAAAAGGGTATGTCTCCCAGGCTGCAAACATCGTGGGAAGGGCCATATAAAGTCATAAAGCGACTGAACGATGTTGTGTATCGCATATAAGCCGACACGCAGAGGCGAGGTAAAATTAAAGTCGTTCACTTGGAGAGACTAGCCCCATATGGATCAAGGAATTTGGTGTCTGATCGGGACGATCAGACTTAAGTGGAGGGCAGTGTGACGAATTTACTATCGAAGTTTCGCGAAACCACTGGAAACCATCTAAATCGCGACATCTACATGCATCTAGCGTAATACAGAAAGAGATAGATAGCTGATTCCAGAACCTTCCACAGCTTTCAAGACGACAGCGTGGGATAGAACAAATAGAGAGATCGACAATTTGCTATATAGTTCTAGAACCTTCCGCAGCAGTATCAGATGGCATATACATAACCGCAGGGAGACTCAGAGAATTAATTCGAGTTTGGTTCTTGAACGGAATACATCGACATCTTGTGAGCATAGCGTCAAGTAATGAGTGTTAGGAAGTGCAATCAAAATAGAATAAATTTGTGAAATTAAGAGCAACAAACCACACTTTCGAGTTTTATTGGATTATTCACAATCCAGAGATCGAACCTAAGATAGTCGTACCCGTAAATCTAAATTTACGTAACAATATTTACATTTTAAATAACAACTTTTTTGTTACATTCAACGTTTTCAAAATTGTCAAAGAAACTATAAAAATAATATTTTATAAGCTCGAATTCTAATTATAATACTTTTTCAAACTCGCCAGATTTTAGTTGATGTTTAGCTTTAAGTACTTGGTAACCTGGAAGTTGCTCGGACTACATTTTTTTTTACAGGCTAAGTTGGGCCCGTCAAAAATACCTTCGTATCGTGTAACGTCCGTCGCGTTACGTATGTGGTGTAGCCACTAACAAATCCACCTCCACAAATCCAGAAAGTAGTCAACCACTCCCTCCTGGGGCGGGGGGGGGGGGCGGGGTTGTCTTGTGCCATGCCTGAGATTAATTTTCGAACGCGGGCAGTTCAAAAAGTGCTTGCAGGACTCAATGTCAACAAATCCTCGGGACCGGATGGCATTTCAGCCCATGTGTTGAGAAGATGCGCCTCAACGATGGCTCGCCCGTTGCGCAATCTCTTTAATATCACATACACCTTTTCCGCTGTCCTGGAGACTGGAAGATTGCCACCGTGCAGCCAATCCCTAAAAAAGGCGAGTCTACGAGCGCTGAAAATTATCGGCCCATAGCAATCTGTTTTACGCTTTCCAAAGTCATGGAGAGCGTAAGTAAGTTGGTAATACCTTCATTAGATAGTGTTCGAGTTCGTGAACGATTTGTGAGCTATTAAGTTTCACCGGATCTCCCTAATCCTAAGCGTGTGCGAGGAGAAATCACAGAAAATCCGATTCCGAAACATAATGATTCTACAAGCCTGCTTGCAGAGTTACGCTTAATGCGAGCCGAAATAAGAGAAATAAATTCCTCTTGCGAATTTATAGCTAAACAGTATTATGAAATGAACCAGCACTTTGTTAAAAATAATAGCGTTTGGGAAAAACTCATTACAGAATTAACGGATCTGAAGGAAAGCAATAGAAAAAAGTATGTAGAAATTGCAACAATGAAAACACAAATAAACACTCTTGAACAACAGCTAATTAAAAACAATAATGAAATTAGAAACATTGCACCAATGGAAGGGGAGAACCTAACAAATATAGTTAAAAATGTAGGGATTGGCTGTGAAATTAAAGACACCGATTTAACTGATATTTACCGAACGCGACCGAAAAATTCTGAAAAGTCTGTAATAATTGCCTCTTTTGCCTCCAATTTAACTAAAACAGTCTTCATCAAACGTGCACGTGAAAATCGACCTGTCAAACTAGATACGACTGCACGTTGCGCAAGTGAGAGAAATGTAAGTACCAACAATAAACAAACAATATACATTAACAATCAGCTGACTAAGCAAAACAAACACTTGCTCTGGCTTGCAAAAGAAAAAGCTAAAAAAAACCTGGAAATTTGTATGGGAGAGTTATGGAAAGATTCTAGCGAGGAGGGACGAAAACTCTCTAACGCTAACTATAGAGTCGATTAATGGCGTTGAAAAAATAACAAGAACATAATAGAGAAGAAAAAAACAAGAAACTTAGCTTAAATTATTATTAAAATGGAAAATGAATTAGCACTAAAATTAAACTTTTCACTTGCACAAGATTTCGGAAATATTAAAGTAAACGAATTTAAAAGTTTAGGATTTTCCTGCCTATCCTTAAATATAAGATCAATTAAGAAAAACTGGGATTATTTGTTAGTAAATATAAACAATATCTTGAATTATTTGGACCTTATCATATTAGTGGAAATTAATCTGAAAAATTAAGAAAATTGTCTTTATAAGTTAGAAGGCTTCAATGCTGAATTTCGAAATAGAAACGAGCGAAGAGGTGGTGGTGTGGTAATATTCATCCAAAGTAGTATTAAATACGAGAGGATAAATTTTGTGGGAAAATCTTTCGAATGTGTAAAAGTTAAAATAGAAAAAAATAAACAGCACAAATGCATTTTTGGGATTTACAGACCACCTGGCTTTAGCATAAACTCATTTATCCAGGAAATCTCAGGAGAATTGGATGAAATAACAGGTAAAATGGAAATTATCGTTATGGGAGATATAAACATCGATCTGCAAGACAGTAGTAAATCATAAGTAACAGAGTATACAGAAATGCTTCCAGATAAGGGGTTATTCAATGTAATTAAAGCCAATACAAGATCCGATCAGCGATGAGATCTGGGACCTCAACTCTAATAGACCATATCTTTGTCAGCTTACCCAAAACAGCAATGTACTCCTCAGTGATTGAGTGTGATATTTCAGATCACTATGCATTACTTTACGGCATCTATGTTCCTGTAAAAGATTCAGAAGGTGATGACCGCTGCGTACAAGCAATACGTACGAATATAGTCGATGAACTTATTCCAATAGTAGATTGGGAAGAAGTTTTAAGAGAAGATGACGTTGAAATTTGTTATTGAAAACTAACGCAAACGATGAATAACATTTATAAAAAAGCTACATTTCAAAAAGTTACACAAACTAGACTTAAAATCAATCCATGGATGACTACGACACTCATTAAGAAATGCAAACATCGAGATACCCTATATAGGAAGTGGAAAAACAACGTCAGAAACACAACTTATGAGCAAGAATATAAAAAGTACCGAAATTTTCTCAACAAAGAAATAACTATAAAAAAATCAACATATTACAAAGATAAATTCACTGAGGCAAAGCACGATTCAAGAAAAACCTGGAAACTCATTAATGGATACTGGGTAGAAGCAGGAAAAACACTGTAACGGGATCTTTCCCTAGTCCTGTGGTCTATAGCCAGGGCGTGGCTCGCCGGCCAGTGTCCAGTCACAGAAATTTATAAAACGCAAGTGGCCCTCTAGACTTGATGTTATTATTTTATTTTTGGGTATCAGATTTCTCGAGCTGTGTGTATCTCGGGGTCCAAAAGGCCCCGTAGAAGATGTGGTGAAGGTTTGGTGGTCACTCCAACTGGGCAAGATGATTTAAATGACTGCGCCGTGTGGCTGACTTAATCAAAATATATTAAATTTACAGGGGTGCGTTAAATAAGTGCCCCCCGCGAGAAGCAATCAGATAACGGGTAACTTATGTAGCCCTATATGACCTACGTTCCTTAAATTTCTCGACAAGATGATTAACTATAGTCAATTACCCTACTTGTCATTTTCCGTTTGCTCGTTTATCCCAGCAGTGAGTGATCGTCAAGATTGCACTCACCGAGTACGGCTTACTTAAATATACCTTACACTGCGTTCGATCGTCGAGATTACGATACGCAATGAAGGAGATATTTTCGCAGACCAGGGATCCTATGTAGCCTTGTAATCCTACTAGAATCTCCTAATTGTCTTTGTCCGTCTGCCCGTTTATCCCAGCAGTGAGTGATCGTCAAGATTGCACTCACCGAGTACGGTTTACTTAAATATACCTTACACTGCGTTCGATCGTCGAGATTACGATACGCAATGAAGGAGATATTTTCGCAGACCAGGGATCCTATGTAGCCTTGTAATCCTACTAGAATCTCCTAATTGTCTTTGTCCGTCTGCCCGTTTATCCCAGCAGTGAGTGATCGTCAAGATTGCACTCACCGAGTACGGTTTACTTAAATATATCTTACACTGCGTTCGATCGTCGAGATTACGAAACGCAATGAAAGAGATATTTTCGCAGACCAGGGATCCTATGTAGCCTTGTAATCCTACTAGAATCTCCTAATTGTCTTTGTCCGTCTGCCCGTTTATCCCAGCAGTGAGTGATCGTCAAGATTGCACTCACCGAGTACGGTTTACTTAAATATATCTTACACTGCGTTCGATCGTCGAGATTACGAAACGCAATGAAAGAGATATTTTCGCAGACCGGGGATCCTATGTAGCCTTGTAATCCTACTAGAATCTCCTAATTGTCTTTGTCCGTCTGCTTTTCCACTATCTGCTAAACCCTATGTCCTACTACCGAGCAGTCCAATTATCCGACCGTCCAGCTTGCCTGTCCTCTACCAACTGACTTGTTGCTCTCCCGCGTTTATTTTTCAACCACTGCTTGCTTGTATGTTCTCTGTTCGTCGCTGCTTGCTTGCTTGCCACTCTTCTTTTCGATACCATTTGCTCGACTCCTCGCGCTGCCCAGCGTTGTTTGCTCGCTCGCCTGCTCTTATCTTCTCCACATCTTCTTCACAACAAGAGCCATATTGTCTCCCTCTCTTTTCTCTTAATCTAGCTACTCTTATTCTAATACAAGGTGTTTACGAACTATTTACTAACTATTCAAATAACATGTTGACAAATGTAAATTAATTTTAATTGTAATTCATTAATAATATATTAATTCATATAGAGAAATTAAAATATAAAATAAAATATCAAATTCAGTATGTTGTTGTGTTGTGTTTGTGTTCTTAGTTTTGTGTTGTGTGGACAAAATTTGCTCTCGCCGAATTTTGGTCGTCACACTCCCCCCCTACTTTGGGTTGGGTGAAAAACGAGTAGATACCTTGCCCCTTCGTGAAATTCGGATTTGGACCGTCTGCCCATCAACCTCTCGACGAGCATTCAACAAACGTCCAGGCCGCCATTTTAGTTTTAGTTGGGCGATGACCTCATTCAGTGTCGATGATTCATGGCTCACGCCATCACCGATATCTATGTTCTTCCCTTCGGTTCCTTGTTGTGGGTCATCTGGTAGAAATCCCTCATTGTTGTCCCGCAAGTAACGCTCCAATTCTTCGATGATGTTGTTGTCTATTGAGATTGCATCTTCCATCTCCGTAGTTTGTGACACCAAATTGTCGATGTAGCCAGATATGCCAATATCTAGCGGTTCAAGCTGTATATCATTATTGTGGTCCGCTCTGTCCAATTCGTCGCATGCAGGAACCTGTATGACACCACTGCCGGATGGCGTTCCATCAGTGACAAATGGTGGCTGGTCTCTTGTGGCTGGTATATTATCAGTCCCAGTAATTGGTAATGGTAAGTTCTTTGGCCATCTAGTAGCGCTACTCCAAACTTCTTGGTCCGGCATTGTTTGGATCACTTGGAAAGTCGTTACATGTTGTATATAGCCAGGTATACGCACCACTTCCTCTTCGAATGTCGTAGTCACCCACTCTCGATCCGGCTGGTTTTCTGATTCCTCCTCTTCAGGGTCACTCGCATTTTGAGGTTCGGGTTCGGCGTCCTCTTGATGGGAAGGTCCCTCATCTTCATTATTCACGCCGAAAGCCTGGTCATTTGGTTCAGTTGCATCGCTGTCCGCATTTGTCTCGTTTTGCAATTGGGTTTCTAAATTTTCTTCAGCCTCATTTCCCTTTTCGTCTGCCACGCTCTCTTCTGGTTGTGTTACCACCTCGTCCTCTTGCTCATGTAGTTCCACAAATATGACATCATCGGATGATGACGAGCACTCCTCCCTTGTAACTATTTGCTCAGTCTCCTTCCTTTCCAGTGGGGGCTCCAAAGGTGTTACACGACTGAGAATGATACGTTCGCCTCTTTGTCCCGGTACTCTTTTGGACTGCCATTCTTCTCCTAACATCTGTGTCCTTGGAATACGTTCTTCCTCTTCCATCATTCTCTCTCTAAATCTTTCTGCACTCCTCTTAAATTTCTTTTCACCTCTGCGGTCATCCATGTCTAGTGTCTGCGTTGAAGGTTCACTAATGACTGTAATCTATCGCGAATTAGTTTAATTGAGTTGAGGATTGACTACGGGTTGCCAATTTTTATTGAGTTGATCAATACTTTGCTAGCACTATGTACTTGGGATAGCTTATTGGGGAGCAAACTCTGATTCATTGTATAATTATGCTGCTCCCTACTTTCTTGTTCTGTAAATGCAGCTGAGTAAAAGTTTTTGAGGTCGCTAATATGGGCGGTTTTAGAAGTTCTCCCGTTGATTGGCTTGATACGTACAATTACTGGAGACACATATTTTTCAACTTTAAAAGGGCCTCCATATCGTGGTGCGAGTTTGGCCGCGAAGTTATCTGATGCTTTCGAGAGGTGGTGTAGTTTGACCATAACTAATTGTCCAATTTGGGGCTTCCATGGTCGGCGGCGGAGATTATAGTATTTGGCCTGTTTTTCTGACGCTAACCTCATGTTTTCTCTGGCAATTTGAAATACCATTTTGAGTCGATCGGCATGATTCTTTATTGTAAAACGTTCCGTTCCGGTGCCAAGTGTGAGCTTGTCGTAAATAGTGTTAGGTAAACGTGGCTCCCTTCCTTGTACAATATATGCTGGACTGAACCCTGTTGATTCCGACACACCTGTATTAATGGCTAAAGTGAGTTCGGGTAAAAGTTCATCCCAGGTAGTTTGCTTGTTCTCTGAAAATTGCGCGATCATGGTTTTTATCGTCCGGTTGGTACGTTCGGTGGGGTTTTCTTGTGGCGTGTAAGGGGCCGTATACTGATGACTTACTCCCATTTCATTAAGGAAGTCCTTGAAGGCCTTACTGGTAAACTGGGTGCCGTTATCTGATATGAACAGTTTAGGTACACCGAACCGTGCTAAGATCCGTTCTCTAAATGCTTTAATCAGATTTGTACTAGTAGCTTTCCGACACGGTACTAACTCCGTCCACTTAGAAAACTTGTCTGTAAAGACCATTAACGTGTTATTACCGTGAGTGGACCGAGGAAGAGGTCCCACAAAGTCGGCGCTAACGATTGCCCATGGTTCTTCTGCAAATGTTGTAAGCATCTCGCCTGCTGTTCGTTGTTGTGAAGGTTTGAATTTCTGGCAACTTTTACAAGATCGTACGTAGTAGCCGGCTTGTCTAAGCATACCTGGCCAGTAGTATCTCTTCGCTAATCGACTGCGGGTTTTGTGTACGCCCAGATGGCCGGCACTCGGGGCGTCATGGTTTTCCTTGATGATCTGCTCTCTTAAGTGGTCGGGCACACACATTTTCCATGGGAAGCAATCTGTGTTCCCACCTAACTGATGGCGATAGAGGTTTTTATTTTCGATGACGTAGTCGGGGAATTTCTCCGGATTATTTTCTACTTCTTTGTACTTGTTAGCATACCACGACTTTTCTTTGTTGGCTCCCACTTGTATACAACTGAGTGTTTCTATGGGTTGTCGGGACAACGCATCTGCAACAATATTTTGCTTACCCCTTCTGTACTTTATGTCATAAGTAAATTGCTGTAGCTCGAGAGCCCATCTGGCTATCCGACCTGAGGGACTTTCGATTGAATTAAGCCATTTTAAAGACATATGGTCAGTGACTATGGTGAACTCGTAACCTTCGAGATACGGTCGCATTTTCCTCACTGCCCATACAATGGCTAGGCACTCCTTCTCTGTGGAGGAATAGTTCTTTTCGGCATTGTTAAGGTGACGGCTAGCGTAAGCTATTACTCTTTCTTTTCCTTCTAATGTCTGAGTTAGTACAGCTCCGAGCCCATAGTCGCAGGCATCTGTTTGCAGAATGAATCGTTGGTTGAAATCGGGGCATGCTAGAATAGGTGCCTCCGTCAGCCTTCGTTTTAGAGCTTCAAAGGCTTCTTGTTGCTCCTGACACCATTTGAAATGTTTCCCCTTTTTTAATAGCGACGTTAAAGGATATGTAATTCTGGCGAATTCTGGTACAAATCGTCTATACCAGGACGCAATACCGAGATACTGACGAAGTTGGCGCACATTTTGTGGTGGTTTTAATTCCCTGATAGCTGCTATCTTTTCCGGATCCGTGTGTATTCCTTTCTCGCTCACCATGTGTCCTAGGTATTTTATTTCCTTCCTGAAGAATTTGCATTTATCTTTATTTATACGCAGCTTGGCTTGACGTAAACGTTTGAAAACTTCTTTAAGGTTTTGCATATGATCCTCCAACGTACTGCCAGTAACGACGATGTCGTCCAAATATGCAAATGCAAATGGTTCGAGGTCAGCACCAATCACACGGTCGAGGGCTCTCTGAAACGTTGCGGGGGCGGAATGAAGTCCGAAGGGCATGACTCGCCATTGAAACAGTCCGCGCCCTGGAACCGTAAATGCCGTATATGGTTTACTGGATTCCTCTAAAGGGATCTGCCAATAGCCGTTTTTCAGATCGATACTACTGATGTAATTAGCATTTTTCAAACGTTCCAAAATGTGATTCATTCGGGGAAGTGGGTATGCGTCGGGTACTGATTTTGCATTTAATTGGCGATAATCCACACATAGGCGCCATCGTCCATCCTTCTTCCTCACTAATACAATAGGCGCGCTGTATGGACTTTGTGATGGTTCAATACACCTCTTTTCCAATAGTTCCTCGATCTCTTGATCGATAATTTTTTGCATTGCCGGATTACGCGGAAAATAGCGTTGCTTTATGGGTTGATCGTCCTTCATTATTATTCGATGCGCTGCTAAATCTGTTATCCCTTTAATGTTTGCGAATTGACTGAGCTCGTCTTGCAAGAATCGTTGTATGTGCTCCTCTTCTGTAAGGACGACTCCCTTCGAACTATTGCAGGAGACTTTTGCGTAACTTTGGTTTGTATTTCGTCTGTTTAATTTAACTGTGAGATTCCCGCATCTAATTTCGGTTTCAATGCCTGTCAAAAAGTCGAAGCCGAGAATAACATTATCCACTACTTCGGGTATTATTAGAAATGTGATATTAACGCTTCGGTTTCCTAGTGTTGCCTTAGTTGTAAATGTTTGACACACTTCTTGAGCGTGACCGTTCGCCATAGATACTTGCATCGTGGTAGGCTCGACTTTGCCTACACCACGGAGTTTTTCAGCCAAACATTTGCTCATGAAGCTACGGGTCGCGCCAGTATCGATTGTTGCCTCTATTGCAGTATTTCCCAATGATATGGTAGCAATAATGCGTTGGCCCTCCATTCGTAGTTGTTCTAATGGTTTCGAGGCTTTGGAATGTCCTGCTGACCGGCTCCTCGAACTGACGGCCAGCGACTCGCGTTTCCCTGCTCTCCACAGCATGCATTAGTGCGTATGTTTTTCCGGCCGCACTGCCAACAAAAAAGAACTTGAGTATTTCGGCAGCTTCCTGCGTAATGACCTTGCTGACTACATCTTCTACATGCAGAGCGTGCATTCGTGATGAATTGATCTTGCTTGTCCACCACTTGGCGATGAGTGTCTGATGTTACTTGGCGAATTTGAGAGTGTTTTGAGCCATGGGCATGTTGTGGTGGATGCGTGTCTATCCGTAAATTCTCCCAGTCACCTGCTAAGCCGATTAATTCGTTTAATGTGGTGAATTCCTGACGCTTGATGTAAAGTTGAATCTCCCTTCTACTATTCTTGTATATTCGATTTAACCGCTCCGGATCTGACAGATTTGTGTGGCGCATGAGATTTTGGAGTGACAAAACATAATCTTTGAATTTCTCGTTTAGTCTTTGAGTTCTCTGCCGTATTTCGTCTTCGAGACATTCAAAATAGCGAGATGGTAGGAAAAATTCGAGGAGATCTTGTTTGAATGTATTCCAAGAGGTCCACCTTCGATTGTTATTTCTAAACCACTGTAGCGCCTGATCAGTTAGGAGCTGCGGCATTGTTCTTGGCAGCGAGTCTGGGTCAATACTGTATAACTGCGTAAGCTCCTCCACTCGTTCAATGAATGCTATCGCATCCTCTTTTCCGCTATAGGTTATATTCCACTTTCTTATGCGATCAATAATATACGGGCTCGGTAGAAACTGGTTGACTTGGGGCTGATAGGAGTAATTTCTTCCTATATCATTTGCTCTATCCATGTTAGAATTTGGTGAGCTTGGTTGTCCGGCTAATGACGATGCAGTGGTTTGCCCATCAGGCCCTTCCAGGGTGATATTTATGTTCTCCTTGACGGGTTTACTTGACTTGGGCTTAACTTGAACTGGTAATGTGTCAAGCCCTGCTCCTGGTGATATGCTGCGGCGGTGTTCCGCCTCTAGCTCGTTTAGACGACTTACAATATTCTTGTCTAAGTTTTCGTCTCTTGCAAATGCAGCGAAATTTCTTCGAAGTTCATCTACTGTACCGCTGGTTTCTAGCTGAAATTCTTTCGCGTAGGTGAGAAGCTCTTCTCGACGAAGTTCGTGAATCCACCCTGTTCTCACCATTTTGATTCAAAGTATTCGGTAACTTACTAGGCTGAGAAATCACGATTTAATATTATTTCTAGAGGGTCCCTGCTCGGGCGCCACTGTAACGGGATCTTTCCCTAGTCCTGTGGTCTATAGCCAGGGCGTGGCTCGCCGGCCAGTGTCCAGTCACAGAAATTTATAAAACGCAAGTGGCCCTCTAGACTTGATGTTATTATTTTATTTTTGGGTATCAGATTTCTCGAGCTGTGTGTATCTCGGGGTCCAAAAGGCCCCGTAGAAGATGTGGTGAAGGTTTGGTGGTCACTCCAACTGGGCAAGATGATTTAAATGACTGCGCCGTGTGGCTGACTTAATCAAAATATATTAAATTTACAGGGGTGCGTTAAATAAGTGCCCCCCGCGAGAAGCAATCAGATAACGGGTAACTTATGTAGCCCTATATGACCTACGTTCCTTAAATTTCTCGACAAGATGATTAACTATAGTCAATTACCCTACTTGTCATTTTCCGTTTGCTCGTTTATCCCAGCAGTGAGTGATCGTCAAGATTGCACTCACCGAGTACGGCTTACTTAAATATACCTTACACTGCGTTCGATCGTCGAGATTACGATACGCAATGAAGGAGATATTTTCGCAGACCAGGGATCCTATGTAGCCTTGTAATCCTACTAGAATCTCCTAATTGTCTTTGTCCGTCTGCCCGTTTATCCCAGCAGTGAGTGATCGTCAAGATTGCACTCACCGAGTACGGTTTACTTAAATATACCTTACACTGCGTTCGATCGTCGAGATTACGATACGCAATGAAGGAGATATTTTCGCAGACCAGGGATCCTATGTAGCCTTGTAATCCTACTAGAATCTCCTAATTGTCTTTGTCCGTCTGCCCGTTTATCCCAGCAGTGAGTGATCGTCAAGATTGCACTCACCGAGTACGGTTTACTTAAATATATCTTACACTGCGTTCGATCGTCGAGATTACGAAACGCAATGAAAGAGATATTTTCGCAGACCAGGGATCCTATGTAGCCTTGTAATCCTACTAGAATCTCCTAATTGTCTTTGTCCGTCTGCCCGTTTATCCCAGCAGTGAGTGATCGTCAAGATTGCACTCACCGAGTACGGTTTACTTAAATATATCTTACACTGCGTTCGATCGTCGAGATTACGAAACGCAATGAAAGAGATATTTTCGCAGACCGGGGATCCTATGTAGCCTTGTAATCCTACTAGAATCTCCTAATTGTCTTTGTCCGTCTGCTTTTCCACTATCTGCTAAACCCTATGTCCTACTACCGAGCAGTCCAATTATCCGACCGTCCAGCTTGCCTGTCCTCTACCAACTGACTTGTTGCTCTCCCGCGTTTATTTTTCAACCACTGCTTGCTTGTATGTTCTCTGTTCGTCGCTGCTTGCTTGCTTGCCACTCTTCTTTTCGATACCATTTGCTCGACTCCTCGCGCTGCCCAGCGTTGTTTGCTCGCTCGCCTGCTCTTATCTTCTCCACATCTTCTTCACAACAAGAGCCATATTGTCTCCCTCTCTTTTCTCTTAATCTAGCTACTCTTATTCTAATACAAGGTGTTTACGAACTATTTACTAACTATTCAAATAACATGTTGACAAATGTAAATTAATTTTAATTGTAATTCATTAATAATATATTAATTCATATAGAGAAATTAAAATATAAAATAAAATATCAAATTCAGTATGTTGTTGTGTTGTGTTTGTGTTCTTAGTTTTGTGTTGTGTGGACAAAATTTGCTCTCGCCGAATTTTGGTCGTCACAACACAGACGATAAAATCTTACAAAATTTTCCAACCCAAAAAACCATAAAATCCATAGCTAATGACTGAGCTACTAGCTTCACAAGTCAAGCTAAAAAAATAGTGCATAACTGCAACTATGTAACATCTAACAACGTAAACGCTACCTTGGTCCACTCGATATTTCTAGAAGAGACGAGTGAAGCCGAAATAAACAACATCATAAAATCGTTCAAAACGAATAAGGCGCCTGGTGTTGATGGTGTGCGAGCCCTTGAATATATACAAAAAAATAGTGAATTTGTACTATACTAACAAAATAGTGAATTTGAGCCTAGAGCAAGCCAAAATTCCTAAGATGTTAAAAACAGCGGAAGTTAGACCCATATACAAGAAGGGAGTTAAAACTTACTTTGGAAACTACAGACCAATTTCTATACTTTCTGTGATACACAACTATCTGGAAGAAGTAGTAGTAAGAAGGTTGGATAACTTTATCGCAAAAAATAAAATAATACACGCCAATCAGTTCGGCTTTCAGCGACGCAAAAGCACTAATAAGCTATTGGGAGAGTTTAGCAACCTAATTAATGAAAGTTTAAATAGAAATCTGCACGTGATAGCTGTGTATATAGACTTCAGCAAGGCCTTTGATACACTCAACCACGACAAAATTATAGAGTGGAGCCCGAGGCCACGTCCGAACTCTCCGGAGACTTCGACGACGAAGCTCAGCCCACTCAGGCCCAGCAAGGCATCACGAGAAGTGATCAAGCAGCCGCTATCACAGTACATCTGGCACCAACGACCGAGGTAGACAACGATGAGGCCATGCAATGGGTCAGAGCCAGCCAAGAGCCATATGAAGGAGGCCAATACGTCTTCAAGGTGGATGCCGCATTAAACAGGGCCATCGTAGCAACTCCGCCCCCTCCAATGGCCTCTATAATTTCGACTCCCACAACGCCACCACCAGGCCACGACCTGGGGTTCATACTCCAGAGGGCGATAAAACACCCATGGCATCGTGTCAGCGAAGAGGATCTGGCCGTAGAATGCCCAGTCAGTTTCGGGTACCTCTACAATCCGATCGAAGGAGGGTTCTACGACCAGCTCTATGCAGAGGTCCACGCCTAGGACACACCTCCAGCAAACTTGACCGCGACAGTAACGACCGGGGCCGAGGAAAATGTCTCTGACATGGTGCATCAGGCACCCGCGATGAGGTGGCTAAAACCTTGGGGCAGGATCGCGTGGTGCCATCTCAAGTCCAGGGCATGTCGTTCGTGGGATTAGACAACTTCCACGACAGAGGGCACTTGATGCTGCCCCCATCTATATGCGGCTACATCAATTCCCGTTGCAAGGAGGTACAGCGACGCGCAGCGGCCAACAAGAGCAAACGGAGGCTGCGATACCACATCGAGGGATATCGAGTGGTGATCGCTATTGGCTCCCAAGCGACCACCATTTCCCTCCACCCTCTAAGAGGGGAGAGAGTGTGAGGAACTCACCGAAAGTGGGTTCCCACAAAACATAATGATAATTACAACGACAGCGGCACACCGTCACCTTGTGGGGGACCGACCACCGGTCCCCACTACTCAACTTTTAGCGGCGACAACAACCACGACGGTTCCAGCGCTATCTTTCGGCGGCAAGCGCCAATGTTAGTGAGCAGAGCCCACCGACACCGACAGGTAAGGGACCGACGCAATGAAATCGCTCTCTGTTCTCTAGCCCTCGCGCGACCATAACAGTGTAACCCGTGTTACCCAAGTGAACTCAAAATTTAATAGTGCACAGCGTAGTAGAAAACACAGTGAAGTCGTGTTACAACAGTGATACCATTCGAATTACACCGTTTGAAGGACACCGTTTGAAGGACACCATTCCAAGGACGCCATTCAAAGGACTCTTTAAAACAGTGCTGATACCAGTCGAAGGACAAACGTCAGAGTGAGCCTTTATTGTATATATATATCCCCGTAGCATCGAAAATTATATCATCCAGCCTGTATCCCGTGTGGTTTATAAACCGACGGGCTCCCATCCTGGATCCCCACAATCTCGTATCCCGTGTGGTTTCTAAACCGACGGGCTCCCATTCTGGTTCCCCCAAAATCTCGTATCCTGTGTATTTTCTAAACCGACGGGCTCCCATCCTTGATTCCCTACACCCCACACGTCTTCCCCTTAATTCCGACGGAACCGTGTAGTTGGTTAACTGACGTTACGTCTTCTCTCCGTGAGGAACGCAGTTGGAATCGAGGTCGCCGGTATAGGTTACCATAGCCGAAACTAGAAACCAGTATTTTAGATTAAGATGCTAGCATAGTGTAACCTATTTTTTATGTAAATAAAGGATTATAGATCAAAAGAACCCTCGTATTACATAATCTAAGGGGTCTGCGAGGGTTACGTATAGGTATCATTAGTGGGACTATTGTCGTCGTAAAGTATTGTGACCCGAACCTCTGGACGCGCGACAGCTACTCCACGCCGCCCAAAAAAAGGTTCGTCACACCCTAAAACACAGTTGCCAATTGAAAGGCCTGAAAAATGAGTTCAGCGCATCCCAATTAGCCTTCTCATAAAGCCACACTGTCCGCTTCGGAGCTGGCTGGTGAGCGCATTGAAGACTAGTGTAGTGTTTCAGTGTTTTTCGCTTCTTTTATTTTATGCACTAATCAGCACAGTCAGTGAACCGACGACAACCTTGAATGCCATTGGCAATTTTTCAACCAAAACTCCAGTATCCAATTTCGAATGTCTGGCATAATGCGAGCCAACTATACCACGTTCACACGCTCTAGCCGTTGCCATTATTCAATGCCAACGGTCAGCGGTCGTTGATCTGATTGCTGACTGTGCTGAATAGGTGCTCTTCAATATCCAAATTGTAGTTTACTTATTGTCATTATTTATTATATAAGGCAACTCACTAATTAATAAAGTGTGATTCAATCAATCTCTGCGGAAGAAGTAACAAGTGTCTTTTCTTGGAATATTCATATAAATCGGTTCAAGTACCGATTTATAAGTAACAAGTGTCTTTTCTTGGAATATTCATATAAATCGGTTCAAGTACCGATTTATAAACTCACGCTAACAAAAACATCAGACGACTCGGTCAAAGTACCGAGTTGAACATTTTAATTAAAATCAACAACTAGAATATGGGAAAGTAGCAGAAATTGTAGCGTGGTCTGAATTACCAAGAGGTGCAAGAACATTCACATCAGCCACACTGTCCGCTTCGGAGCTGGCTGGTGAGCGGATTGAAGACTAGAATACGGGAAGGTAACAGAAATTGTAGCGTGGTCTGAATTACCAAAAGGTGCAAGAATATTCACATCATACTTGCTGTGATGTGAAGTTAGAAAAAGGTCTAGAATATTTTGGTTTTGCCCATCAACGCAGGGAAAATGCGTTGGTGCCTTCACTAATTGAGTCAAATTATTAGACTCAGCAAATAACTTAATATAGAAACCCTCGAGTGTCGTGTGACTCGAGTGACGTAGCCAATTGAAATTATGAACACTGAAATCATCAGCAACAATAATTTCACTGTTCGAATACGATTCCAGAATTTTTGAGATCAAATAGAGAGACTGTCCAGTTTGTCAAAAATTGGCAGCCTCTCCAGACCCGGGCTTCTATAAATGAAGCAGAAGTGCAGGATGTGCGACTGGATTTTGAACTTAACCCACATGGAGCTAAATTCGACATCAGTCGCGCAAAGGTGTTGCTGACACTGGTACGCAACATCATTGCGAATGTATAAGGCGAGGCCTCTGTGTAGTAAAAACAATGGCAATAAATGGTACCCCGGCATGTGAAAATCGGCATGATGGATCTGCACCCTCAGACACCTGGGTCTCACTTAGTGACATTATATGCGGTTGGTGGGTACAAATATGCGCATAGACCGCGAAGAAATTCGCCCTCAAGCCACGTACATTAGTGGAGTCTATACGGAATTTTGTCATCGCCACCCACTGTAAGGAAGTGTAAGGTCAGCTTTACAAGCGGCCACGCGTACGTCGCAAGCAAAGCAAAATGCGACAAGACAAGTGTTATGCCTTTATCTTGCCGCACTTCAGCCCACGGTGCACTCACAACCGCTTGCATACTTAACGGGAACAGGAAGAAGGAGGAGAAGTGAAAACAAACGAAATGCTGAGCTTTACAGCGGTGAGCATAAAAAAGCCCCTCGCATGGTTCTCTGCGTCCCGTTTGATTGTCTATTTATTTTATGTAAGGTTGATAAAATTTTATTTATTTGTTATTAAGTAGTTCACTATTGTATTTGTTTGTTGAAAAGTGTTGTTTGGTAAAGTGTTATTGTTGTGCGGTAAAGTGTTATTGTTATGTTAAAAGTATTTCGCGGCGTGGATAATTGTTTTCACTATTGCTTAATTTTATTTGCCCGAACACTGATTAAAAAAATATTGGCGGGCGCCCGATCCGCCTCCGTCCGCGGTCACATCACAACTCTGATAAATAAATTAAATTAAATAAATTAAAATAAATAAATTAATTTTAAAGAAGAAATAGCGTCAGAAGTGTTCGGAATGTACTCGATAACGTCAGGTTACAGGTTAACGTCAGAGGCCAAAAGTCATACAAAGGTTACATAGCTGTTTTTGTTTGTATGGCCACAAAAGCAATTCATTTGGAAGCCGTAAGCGACTTGACGACGGAGGCGTTTCTAGCAGCAAAGGTTCTTTGCCAGAAGAGGTAAAAGTACGCATATATACTCCGATAATGGCACTAACTTAATAGACGCCGATCAAAAATTAGACACCGAGTTTAAAACAGCGATTAAAAATAATCATTCAATCGCACCATTCCTACCTAGTGAGAAAATTCAATGGCATTTTATTCCCCCGGGAGCCCCTCATATAGGAGGGATTTGGGAAGCAGGCGTAAAATCTATGAAATACCATATAAAACGCGTAACTGGAGATTCTAAGCTGACGTTTGAGGAAATGACCATCCTTCTAGCACAAATAGATGCGGTGCTAAACTTACGACCATATGCATTAACAGGAAGTAATGTCGGGGATATAGATGTTCTAACACCAGGTCATTTTTTGGTTGGTCAACCATTGCTGGATTGTCCAGAAAATAATAACGACTGAAGTATTACATCACTAGATAGATGGAAATTAATCCAAAAAACAAGTAAAAGTGTTGTCTTCGGCCTGGCCGAAATCTAAATACCCTACACCCGAGAAACTAAAAAATTATAATTTCGCCACTTAACTTTTGTGTAAGTAGGCGGACCACGCAAATTTCGGGCAAATGCTTTTGTAATATCTCTAGATACTGCTAGATAGAATTACGTATTAATATTTTGAACCGTTTATGGGATATTGACAACTTTTGTATAAGTGGGCGGACCACGCCCATTTTTTTATACAAATTTGTATTGCATACAAAATTGTATATAATTGCGTGTTAATATCTTATACCGTTTACAAGATATTGACACCTTTTGTATGAGTCGGCGTGGCACGCCCATTTTTTACAAGCTTATTGGTAATGCTTCCCTATATATCCTAATACAACTACATCTCAATATCTTATACCGTTCATGAGTTATTGCCAACTTTGTTGGGGGCGTGGCATGCCAATTTTTTTCGAACGCTTTAGTAATGACGCTATATATTCCGGAATAAAATTATACCTTAATATCTCACACGGTTTATAAAATATTCAGATTTTAACATTTTTTGAAACGAGGTGCCTTTACATTCCGTATGTAAAGTAGGCCGGCCTGTCTGTTTACCTATATCGCCCATTTTCAATCCCAAACAGCCCTACATAGCAAAGAATATTTCTGCCAAATTTCATCGCGATATCTCTTTTCGTTCTCTCGTAATCGTTCAACAGACAGACGGACGGACAGTGCTAAATCGATTCAGGAGGTGACGCTGAGCAAGAATATATATACTTTTCCATATCTATCACGTCTCCTTCTCTGCGTTACAAACGGAAGAACAAAGTGTAGGGTATAATGAAGAAGGACTACTGGACTCGTTGGAAAGAAGTATATCTACAACTCTACAACTCTACAGCGGCGAAATAAGTGGAAGGTTCCCCAGAGAAATGTAAGTGTAGGAGAAGTTGTGCTGGTGAAAGATGAGAATACACCTCCATCTATATGGCCATTCGGCAGAATAATGGATCTACTCTCTTGCAGTAAGGGAGAACACGAGTGTTTGCAGTTGGAGGAAGTACTGGTTGCCCAAAAGATTTCTCATATTTACCTTCATCTCGTCAATGTCATCAGCGTCCATCATTCCGAAAAGAATATGGTATTCTGAGCCGACAAATTGAAATGGAGCTCTTTTTCTTCTTGGTTTTCCGATGAGTTGTTTTACTTGAGTACATTATATCGCCGTTTAACTGATGCTGACATTGCTTCACATGCGTCTTTATACGTGGGTTGCTACTTAAGCCTTGAGATATGACAACACTAATGTGAATATGTCAAATTTGACATTGTCATCGTAACGTTTAAAATTTTTAACGGTGAACGTACACAGAACGTGTCATACGAGTGCTATTTGTGTTGTTTACAGATACTTCAAACATTCACCTTGGTTAAAAAATGGAATTAAATCGTGTACATTTTCGTGCGATGATTTTCTATGACTTTCGCAGTGTGCAGAACAACTCGCTTCGACTTTTGGTGATGAAGCACCTTCTCGAGCCACCGTGTTTCGCTGATTTTCCGAATTTGATCATGGTCGCACTTTGCTACAGGACGAATTTCGTGAAGGTCGTCCAAAATCGGCTATTGTGTCACAACATTTCGATGCTGTGCGTGAACTGATATTGCAAGATCGTCATGTGACATACCATGAGATTGAGACATGCTTGTTCCACTGGCATACATTCAATATCTTATGCACATTTGGCCGTCAGAAAGATTTGCTCGCGTTGGATACCGGCTAATTTGACAATCGCTCAAAAAAAGGCTCGCGTCGATTGGTCGAAAGAAATGCTAAAAAAATTCAATCGCTGTGCTTCAAACAACGTCTATAAGATCTTGACAGGCGACGAATCATGGATCTTTGCATATGAACCCGAAACTAAACAACAATCGACTGTATGGGTCTTTCAAGACGAGCCAAATCCAACAAAAGTTGTTCGTGCACGAAGCTCTTCGAAGCAAATGGTCGCCTGTTTTATCGGAATAACTGGACATGTCGCCACCGTTCCATTAGAGCAACGTAGAACGGTCAATTCTGAATGGTACACCAACATTTGTTTGCCAGAAGTGTTCGGAAAGATCAGGGACACCAATCGCAGAAGACGAATCCACCACGACAATGCAAGCTCTCACACATCAGCTCAAACAAAAACGTTTTTGAGCATTCAAAACATCGAATTGATGGGTGATTCGCCGAACAGTCCTGATTTGGCACTCAATGATTTCGTATTATTCCCGCAGATCAAAAATAAATTGCGAGGTCAACCTTTTTCGACGCCTGAAGAAGCGGTTGATGCGTTCAAATCACATGTTTTGGAGGTACCTCAATCGTAGCGGAAAAAGTGCTTCGAAAATTGGTTCAAACAGATGCAAAAGTGTATGGATCTTCATGGAGAATATTTTGAAAAACAATAAAGCCATTTCCGATCATAAATATTTGTTTTGATTTGTCTAGCTCAAGACTTAAATAGCAACCCTCGTATTGGGATAACCGAAAGCACTGCTCCTCAAATGACTTAATAAATCCTGAGACGACGTCCATTTCTTGTAAGTATGTACTCAAATCAAAATATATAATTAAGTTCCATCTTGACATCTCAATATCCATTTTACCGATGTTATCCATTTTACTAAAAACCATTTTAGTCTAAGATTTTACGTTACTTTTATAAAAATTTATATACATAAAAATTCTAGAGTTTGAAGAATTCATTTCACACCCTGGAATTTTAAGTACAAAATTAAAAATTACAATAAAAATCAAAAATCAAAAATACGCGATTTCTGTGTGGTAATTCAATACCACTGTGTGTCGAATAACTTGACAATCACTCTACAAACCCCACAGAGGAATGATCATCTCTCATTGAAATTGAGAGAAAGAACGGACCTATCTAACCTGCTTAAAATTCCCTAGCCTACTTGAAAACTAAAACTAGCCCTATGGCCATAGTCGTCACTGTTACGTTTGTTGGGGGTGTTTTTTTGCAAGCGTAATGACAACTACCATATGCCTAACTGGACGACATTACGTCATTGCCACTCAGTCGATCACCGTCGGTAAGTATGAGTCACAGTAGTCCGTATTGGTCTGTTCAGTCCTTTCTGCTAATGATGAATAAAAAACAATAACTAAATAATACATAAATAAATAAGTGAATGGATATTAAAAATAAAACAAAAAAGGGAAAAATTTTCAATATGCCATATAGTCCAAGGGCATCTCAAGAAGTTTTTCGCCTCGTGCCAGATAGGCTCATCAGTTCGGTTTATAATTGTGTAAAGACCCAAAATGCGCCTTTACAAATTACTGAAAAAAGTACTCTTATAAGTTTAAGTATGATTCATAATTATCATAAAGGGGAGGGGCGCATGACACCCACGACTCAAATCAGACAAAAACAAGACAAATACGACGGCAAAACAGAAAATGCGTGCAAAAACAACTTGCACAGTCATAAACGGGATCTTTACCTACAACAACACTTTGCCAGTATTTGTTCCGGTAGTTTCGCAATAACAAATTGGAAGCACTCATGCCGCTGACCGGCTATAAAAGGCCGCGTCGATTTGACTGAAGTGGGCAGTCAGCCGGCAGACTCTGGAGTGTACACATCAGTGGTCGAGTTAACCTCCTACTGAATAGTCACCCCGATCTCAAAGCCAAGCCTCGCAGGGCCTCATATCCTTCGGGAGGTGTCGCCAGCAGTTTCGCAGGGCCTCGTATCCTTCGGGAGGTGTCGCCAGCAGTTTCGCAGGGCCTCATATCCTTCGGGAGGTGTCGCCAGCAGTTTCGCAGGGCCTCATATCCTTCGGGAGGTGTCGCCAGCAGTTTCGCAGGGCCTCATATCCTTCGGGAGGTGTCGCCAGCAGTTTCGCAGGGCCTCATATCCTTCGGGAGGTGTCGCCAGCAATTTCGGAACGCAGTCAGCGAAGTCAGCAGTCGCCGAGTCTATCGAAACCAACGACGTCAGAAGCCGAGCACGCCCACGACCCATCGAATTTAGCGAAGTCGACGACCAAATCTCTCAACTGCCGAGCCAGCATACGACGCAACGAAACCAGCGAATCCAACAACTGCCAAGCAAGCATACGAAGCAACGAAACCTGCGAATTCAACACCTGCCAAGCCAGCACGAAACTAGCGAAGCCAACGCGTTCGACCGCCACCGAGCCTGTCGAAGCCAACGTGTTTGACGCATCGAGCCGTCAACGCCAGCTATTTCGACCGCCACCGAGCCTGTCAAAGCCAACGTGTTTGACGCATCGAGCCGTCAACGCCAGCTATTTCGACCGCCATCGAGCCAGTCGACGCCAGCACTTCGACCGCCACCAAGCCAGTCGACGCCAGCACTTCGACCGCCACCGAGCCTGTCGAAGCCAACGTGTTTGACTCATCGAGCCGTCAACGCCAGCTATTTCGACCGCCACCGAGCCAGTCGACGCCAGCACTTCGACCGCCACCGAGCCTGTCGAAGCCAACGTGTTTGACACATCGAGCCGTCAACGCCAGCTATTTCGACCGCTGCCGAGCCTGTCGAACGTATTCGGCCACCGCCGATCCTGTCCAAAGAACCTCCTTTGCAGCGTCGTGAATCCAACGACACCGTAATCAACGCCACAGCGTCGAGAATCCGACGACACCGCAACCCACGCCACATCGGCGTGACCCCAACGCCGTCTCATCCAACACCACAGCGGCGCCATCGTACTGGACGCGTTGTCAAGCAACACCAGCTACGGAGTCTGCCTTAAAAACTTAACAACTCGAACATCGTGTAAAAGTATTGGAATAAAGAAATAAATTATAAGGTAAAAGTTTGCGGTCTTTTACTAAAGATCCCTGGATTTGGCTGAGACTATCCCACCCCAGACAAAACCTGCCTTATAATTGTAATTTGTTTTTTATGCACGTATGCATCCTATGGGAGTGCGCATGAGGCTATCACTCACAAAATGTATGTAAAGAAAAGAAAAAATAAAAAATAAAAATAAAGATCAAAAAATAAAAATCCAAAATAAAGAAAGTATAAAGACAAAGATAAGATAATTATAATCTAAGCTGAAAAATATTCTACAATACCTTATTCTACAGAGGGCATTTGTGGTGTTGCATTGGAATCACACAGCGAGACATATTTCAATTTTCATGTCTCGTGTCGTTCCGCAACGGGTCGTTTAGGGGCACCTTTTTGTGTTTGGATGTGCTGCCACAATGGTCTTAAAATTATTAATATACCTACTACCAGCCGTGACATACTACCGCTCACCAAATAACGTAAATTATGCGATCACAGTGCTCATAATTTATCAAACTATCAAACTAGCTAAAATATAAAATGGGCTCTCTGAGGTCTCACAGAAAACCAATAATGTTTTCTTTTTTTTAATGATTGAGTTTTGATATTTTTTAAGCTACTGAAAATATCAAACTAGTCAGTTTAAAAATTTTATTAGAATTTTACATAATATGTATTAAAATACTCATTTAGATATTCAAGTACACAGCGGTATGTCGTATTGACACAAAGGTTAAAATACTGCAAAATATTCATTTGATTAAAACCTTAATTCATTGTAAATTTTTGAAGTTTAGGGTAAAGTACAAAATACTTTTATTCATCACGCATGAAAATATGTAAAATATTTTCCTTGAAAAAGGTTTGTAAAACTTTTTGAATTTTATATTAAATATATTAAGTAAATAGTTAATTCTATTTTAATTTAATTTATATTATAACCATTCTATGGTATTTTTCATAAAGGCCAATAGCGTGTTTTGAAAAGTAAAAAATGTGCCTCTTTGAAATTTCCTTTTTTTTTTGCCCTGACGCATTCAAACTGATGTCTGAGGCACTCCTTCAGTAACTTGCATTTGTGCATTAGTAGAAAAAACATTCCTTAGTGTAAATTGCTCGGAGGTCAGTATAGATGGTGTTACTAGTGCACCAAAAGTCCTCTGCACTTTATTAGACATCTGAGACAGAGCAGTGGTAGTAGGCAGTACCATAACATCTTGTAGTAGTCGAGTCTCTTCTACAAATGTCTTATTTCCTTCATTATTCTCCGAAACACGACCAGTTGACCTGCTGTTCGTAATGTCTTGCTCTTCTCGAGATATGGTAGATTTCAACGACAACTGACTCTCACATTTTGACGTCATTGCCAGGCAACTAGGTGATCTAAATTGCTTCGTAACAGTGTGCTTCCTTTTACCCATCAAGCTGTTTTGACCTGACTGTAAAGCAGGATAATTTGCTACCATGCGCATGTTTTCGACACCAGTTTGACTGCAACATTGATTAGGCTCTGTCCCATTAGAATATATGAAAGCATCTTCACCGTAAGATTTAACAGTCTGCCTGCAACAAAAATTTTATTAATAAATGAATGGATTTTCTGTTTGCGCATTTACTGGTAGGAATACCTCTTCGCATTCCGCCACATTATACAGCAAATTACGACTAATATTAGTAATAAAAAGCAAATGATAGATGAGCTCCAAAATGCTATTTGCAAGAGCTCTTTTGGCTCGCACCAATATTCTGTAGTGGGCAAGTATGTGGATGCAACGGTTCCAATTACTGTGGGCAAATATTGATTCCAAAAAGCTGACTCCCTCTGGCGGTAATTGAGCAAAATAGAGGAGTTATAGGTCGTGTTTATATTTAGGTAACGCAGTTCTCCTTTGTGGGCACGTTTAAAATGTATGCCCAAAACCTGCTCTGGAGTTGGTTTCCTATTATTAAAACAAATGACATTAATTTAAACAATGAGCCTTAGTTTTAAAAAATCATAATATTAAACAATGATGTTAGTAATAGATCCAACTTCAACAATACCATTACACTAACGTACGAATTTTGAAAAAGTTTCTAGTTGGAGATATTTGAACTGTTCCTAGTCGAACACGGTACGATAGCTACCCAAAAATTGTTTGATTTCAACAGGATTTTTGAGTGGTTCCAGCCCATTTGAAAAATTACGTTGACTTTGCTCGCAAAATCGTCAAAGTCGATTTTTTGACTTTCTAATTTTTATCTCGGTGGTTACGTGAGCAAACAAAACTTCGTAAATAAAAGGCAGAAACTTGATAAATAAACTTGGAACAAAAAATAAGATTGGTAAATAAAAAGTTTCTTCCCCCCTTCCCTTCCGCTGTCTCTCTGTACAGCCACCTTAAGTTGACATAATAATTAATAAAAATCTATGATCAAAATAAAGCCACTATTGTTTCTATTAATAAATGTGTGATTATATAAGAGACATTAAAATTTGGCGATCCTTCAACGGAACCGAACGACTCGGCGAAACTAAAAGAAACTGAACGGAGCCCAACTCTGAAATCTAGTAACGAAGCGATAAATGCGCCCGCACGTTGCTTCACATCGGTGGACATCGATGATTACATAAAATACCTTTCCTAAAGTCTCCTCATCAACAAATCTTTCATTACCAACGTTATTACCAATACTACTTTTTTATTCAAAACGAAATAATATCAATAAATTTAAAATCATTCTTTTAAACCTAATAAAACTGTAATCTTCGCCAGTTAAATTTCTTAAAACATTCTTTCAAATGGTAACACGATCATACACTAAAAACATCATTAAAACACACACTTGAAAATAGTACGTCACTTATAAATCCATGAAGACATCAACACCAATACACAACACAGACAATCACAGTGAACCAGTTAACAATACAGCAATGATGAACAGTCATCACCGGGATCGAGATAAACAATAAGGAAGCAGAAATACTGAAGAAAGGACTCAAGCACAATATACACACTTACAACAAGAGGAAGGAAATAGAGCAGACCATCGTGGATACGGAAGTGGCTATATCAATAATGTCAATGAAGGACCAGGAACACGCAAGGCACATATGTAGCCAAATCATTGAAAAGGAGGCAAAATCTAAGGAGACGGAAGAACATGGAAAGGAAGCGAAGGGAGTAAAGGATCTGAAACGGAAGCTAAAAATCAACGACAAGGGAAACACAACGGTGCTGATGAACAAGGCCGAATATATACGGAAGACCGAGCAATTAATTTTTTCCCTTCTTCTTTGCTCTTTATTATTAAATAACGCTTTGTAAATTACAATCATTTAGGTTTACACAATGTAATGTATATGTGTAATTTATAAACATAAACTTCGTTAGGTTCGGCCATATACATATCTCGCGAAGCCAATTTGGCTTGTCTGCGAGAATCCGGGAGGACCCCACTGATAAATTCCAAGGAGAGATAAAAGGGGCCATAAAGAAAATAGCGAGAGTAATAACACCCAGCATGGCAGCTGGACTGACACCAATGAATCCTTTGGCTCCACCGATGATCGCTTTACCAAAGATACACAAAGAAAACACTCCGATGAGACCGACCCTTCCTGAACCCATATTGCATTTTAGATATTCGCTCGTTCGACGAAGTCAACAATCTCTCCATAATTATCATTTCTAAAAATATACTTACGAAGTCCAGCATGCACAAAGGACGGTACGACGAAGCACCAGCTGGATTCTCGCCCTTTGGGAGCAGTACAAGCTGTTGCCGCTTCCATTGTTTAGGAAAGGTCCCTTCTCGCATGCAAACATCGAATACGCCTCTCAACAATTCCATTTGGTTTAACGCGGCCTTTCTGAGGGCTATGTTTGGCACTCCGTCAGGCCCAGGCGCTTTATTTAACTTCAGGTTTCCGGCCGCTTGCTCCTCTTCCGACGCTGTTACCATTGGCACACCTTGTGTAGCATCCTCTACTAATGGTGTCCTATGAAAGCGTGGTTGCCCGGGAAAAAGGGTTTTAACTATATCCTCCATAACACGAGGATTAGTTGGCTGTTTGGTCTTCTTCAACTTCTTTAGTACCAGCTTATAGGCAAACCCCAGGACTGTTTTTCGGCATCGTCGCAGAGCTCCAGAAAGCTCCTGTTTTTAATTTCTCGTATCGCTGCTTTTAGCAGTTTCCTCTGCTTTTTATAAAGCTGCCTGTTGCTCTCATAATTGTCAGTATTTCTTGCTCTTTGACACCTTCTTGCATGAATACATTCCTTGCGTATGGCAGCTATAGTCATTCCACCAGTACGCTGGCTTGCGTCTCGTCCTATTAATTTTACGCGACATTGCTGCATCGCAGGCTGCTTTCATTATGTTTGAAAGTTGCATTGCAACTTCTTCCGCCGTGCCGCTTATGCTTGTGCCTGTCAGTGCTTGCACAAACATGCCACGTTCGAAAGTTTCAGTCTTCCAACTAATACTTTTAGTTTCTGCTGCGCTTGGAATTACTCATGAGCTTTTCTGGATCTCAATTTCAATTGCCCGATGATCGCTGTGTATGTGTATAGTAGTCACTAATTTACCACTTCGTCCTTGGAAAAAGTCCGGTACTTATGAGGGTAATGTCAATTACTGAACTTAGTCCATTTTTGCTGAAAGTGTGCTCAGAGCGTGTGTTTAAGAGCATCACGTGCAAGGAAGAAAAGGAGTCTAAAAGAGATCTACCTCAGGGATTTGTGCTATTGGAACCCCATTCCGTGGCCCACGCGTTGAAATCCCCAGCGATCAAAGCAGGATTCCTCCGACGTGCATCGCTAGTCAGTAGTCAGTATACATATATATATATATGATCGTGTATGAAAGCCCTTCGTACTTTGGCGCTAGTTTCGCCGCAAAGCCTTCTGCTGCCTTCGACAAGGGGTGTTGTCTGACCAGTACTCGTTTCCCACTTTCGGGTTTCCAGGAGCGCCTTCGCAGATTATAATGTTGAGCGTGCGTTTTCGAAGCCTTTTCAAGATTCCTGTGAACTATCTGAAAAATTTCTCTGAGGTTTTCTGCTTTTCCTGTCGGCTGCTGGGGGGAATTCTCGTTGCCCAAGGTGACTTCGTCGTAGAGGGCCGCCAGCAGTCTGGGTTCGCGGCCTTGTACTAAGAAAGCAGTGCTGTATCCAGTGGTTTCAGACACGCCCGTGTTAATAGCTAGAGTTATCTCTTTTAATTTGTCGTCCCATCGCCTGTGGTCATTTTCTGCCAGCTGAGCAACCAGGGTTTTGATAGTTCGGTTGGCTCTTTCGGCGGCGTTCTCCTGTGGTGTGTACGGAGCCGTATACTGCTGTCTCACTCCCAGTTGTTGTACGTATTTTCGAAGGATAATTTCAAATTCTTTTTGAGCAGCTCTAATGCCTCCTGCTGTTCTGGTCCCCAGATCCATCGTTTTCCTTTCCTTAGCAGTGATGTTAGTGGTTGAACAATATTTGAAAAATTGGGAACAAATCTCCGATACCACGAGGTAACACCTAGGCAACGTCGTAATTCTTTCAGTGTTGTAGGTGGTTGTAGCTCCTGAATGGCCGCAATTTTATCCGGGTCGGTCTGGATCCCTTTTGAAGTGACCAAATGTACTAAATAGCGGATCTCATTCTTAAAGAATTCACATTTTTCCGGGTTAATTCGTAGGTTGGCCTCCTTCAATCGCTCGAATACTTTGTGCAAATTGTCCATATGGTGCTCCACGGACTCCCCGGTGACGATGATATCGTCAAGGTAGGCGAATGCATATGGCTCCAATTTGGGCAAAATGATTTTATCGAGAGCACGTTGAAAGGTGGCAGTAGCCGAATTGAGCCCGAACAGCATAACTCTCCACTGATACAGTCCACGTCCTGGAACGGTGAATGCCGTATACTGCTTGCTAGATTCCTCCAACGGGATCTGCCAGTAACCGTTTTTTAAGTCTAGAGTGCTGATGACCTTAGCATTCCGCAGCTGGTCCAAAATATGCTGTATACGCGACAGAGGATAGGCATCCGGTACTGACTTGGCGTTAAACTGGCGATAGTCAACACAGAGCCTCCATTTGTTATTTTTCTTCCGCACCAGCACAATTGGTGCGCTATACGGGCTCTTAGAAGGTTCAATACGTCCATCCCTGATTAATTCGTCGATCTGCTCGTTGATCACAGCTTGCATGGTCGGGTTCCGTGGGAAGTACCGCTGCTTTATAAAGCTGCCTGTTGCTCTCATAATTGTCAGTATTTCTTGCTCTTTGACACCTTCTTGCATGAATACATTCCTTGCGTATGGCAGCTATACTGTCATTCCACCAGTACGCTGGCTTGCGTCTCGTCCTATTAATTTTACGCGACATTGCTGCATCGCAGGCTGCTTTCATTATGTTTGAAAGTTGCATTGCAACTTCTTCCGCCGTGCCGCTTATGCTTGTGCCTGTCAGTGCTTGCACAAACATGCCACGTTCGAAAGTTTCAGTCTTCCAACTAATACTTTTAGTTTCTGCTGCGCTTGGAATTACTCATGAGCTTTTCTGGATCTCAATTTCAATTGCCCGATGATCGCTGTGTATGTGTATAGTAGTCACTAATTTACCACTTCGTCCTTGGAAAAAGTCCGGTACTTATGAGGGTAATGTCAATTACTGAACTTAGTCCATTTTTGCTGAAAGTGTGCTCAGAGCGTGTGTTTAAGAGCATCACGTGCAAGGAAGAAAAGGAGTCTAAAAGAGATCTACCTCAGGGATTTGTGCTATTGGAACCCCATTCCGTGGCCCACGCGTTGAAATCCCCAGCGATCAAAGCAGGATTCCTCCGACGTGCATCGCTAGTCAGTAGTCAGTATACATATATATATATATGATCGTGTATGAAAGCCCTTCGTACTTTGGCGCTAGTTTCGCCGCAAAGCCTTCTGCTGCCTTCGACAAGGGGTGTTGTCTGACCAGTACTCGTTTCCCACTTTCGGGTTTCCAGGAGCGCCTTCGCAGATTATAATGTTGAGCGTGCGTTTTCGAAGCCTTTTCAAGATTCCTGTGAACTATCTGAAAAATTTCTCTGAGGTTTTCTGCTTTTCCTGTCGGCTGCTGGGGGGAATTCTCGTTGCCCAAGGTGACTTCGTCGTAGAGGGCCGCCAGCAGTCTGGGTTCGCGGCCTTGTACTAAGAAAGCAGTGCTGTATCCAGTGGTTTCAGACACGCCCGTGTTAATAGCTAGAGTTATCTCTTTTAATTTGTCGTCCCATCGCCTGTGGTCATTTTCTGCCAGCTGAGCAACCAGGGTTTTGATAGTTCGGTTGGCTCTTTCGGCGGCGTTCTCCTGTGGTGTGTACGGAGCCGTATACTGCTGTCTCACTCCCAGTTGTTGTACGTATTTTCGAAGGATAATTTCAAATTCTTTTTGAGCAGCTCTAATGCCTCCTGCTGTTCTGGTCCCCAGATCCATCGTTTTCCTTTCCTTAGCAGTGATGTTAGTGGTTGAACAATATTTGAAAAATTGGGAACAAATCTCCGATACCACGAGGTAACACCTAGGCAACGTCGTAATTCTTTCAGTGTTGTAGGTGGTTGTAGCTCCTGAATGGCCGCAATTTTATCCGGGTCGGTCTGGATCCCTTTTGAAGTGACCAAATGTACTAAATAGCGGATCTCATTCTTAAAGAATTCACATTTTTCCGGGTTAATTCGTAGGTTGGCCTCCTTCAATCGCTCGAATACTTTGTGCAAATTGTCCATATGGTGCTCCACGGACTCCCCGGTGACGATGATATCGTCAAGGTAGGCGAATGCATATGGCTCCAATTCGGGCAAAATGATTTTATCGAGAGCACGTTGAAAGGTGGCAGTAGCCGAATTGAGCCCGAACAGCATAACTCTCCACTGATACAGTCCACGTCCTGGAACGGTGAATGCCGTATACTGCTTGCTAGATTCCTCCAACGGGATCTGCCAGTAACCGTTTTTTTAAGTCTAGAGTGCTGATGACCTTAGCATTCCGCAGCTGGTCCAAAATATGCTGTATACGCGACAGAGGATAGGCATCCGGTACTGACTTGGCGTTAAACTGGCGATAGTCAACACAGAGCCTCCATTTGTTATTTTTCTTCCGCACCAGCACAATTGGTGCGCTATACGGGCTCTTAGAAGGTTCAATACGTCCATCCCTGATTAATTCGTCGATCTGCTCGTTGATCACAGCTTGCATGGTCGGGTTCCGTGGGAAGTACCGCTGCTTTATTGGACGATCGTCCTTCATGACGATTCGGTGTGACGTGATGTTCGTGGTGCCCTTTATTGATTCGAAGGCTCGTAATTCATTTTCCAGGAAGGCCGCGATTTGTATCTCTTGGTTGGATCTTCAGTGCCGGCGGAAAGTTTAAGTGTCAGACCTCCAATGGTTATTTCCGTGTTGGATTTCCTGAGGAAGTCCAGGCCCAAAATTAAGTCGTCGATGGCGTTAGGCAGTACGAACAGCTGCGTCTCGCATTGAATGGCCTTAAATCGGATGGGTACCATGAGTGATTCTGTGACCTTCACTGACCTGCCGTCGGCCAGGCGAACGGAGAGCTCTGTCGACTGATGTGTGTCTGGCGTCCAGAGTAATTGAGCCAATGCCTCGCTGATAAAATTTCGCGTTGATCCGTTGTCGATGACTGCCTCCACCCAAACTTCGTCGACGTCCACGCTTATAGTAATGCGATCATTTTCCCACCCTATTGCCGATCTGTCCTCCGTGTTGGTTGTTGTTGGTGTGTTGGTGGTTGAGACGTCTGGCGCTGTGGCGCTCGTTGTTCAGGTCCCGCACCGCCTCGATTTATACGTGACCCTTCGGCGTTTCCCTGACGGCAGCATTCGATAGTGCGTACATTCCGACGCCCACACACCCAGCAAAACAAGTACGTTCGATTTCGGCATTGTCTTTCGACGTGTCCGTTTTGACCACAATCAATGATGTCCTCAACCTGCCTGAACCGTGTCCGGGTGTCTATACGCTTCGGCAGGGCGGACGTCGGCGTCGTTTCATCGTCCTGCAGGCACTCCAACTCCAGGGAAAGTGCAGTTAATTCCTTCAGACTGGTGAAATCCTTGCGTCGAATGTGCCTCTGTAGCTCAGTCCGTGAATTGCGATAAATTTGCTCGAGTTTCTGCTCCTCTGTATACTCGGCGTGTCTCATAAGATCCTGGATTGCTACGACATACTCCTTAAATCTCTCACCTGGTTGTTGTCGTCGAGCCTTAATGGCGTCGTCTAGCTGCTCGAAATATCGGCCCGGAAGAAAGAACATCAAAAAATCCCTTTTGAACGCAGCCCATTCCACCCATTGCTCGTCATTATTTCGGTACCATGCGGATGCCATGTCCGTCAATAGCTCTGGCATGGTTTTCGGGAGGAGGTCAGGATCAATTCCATACGACCTGGCCGATTCTTCGACCCGTTCAATGAATGAAATGGGATCTCCCTTGCCATTGTGCCTCGACGACCACTTCCGAACCCTGTCCATTACCTGCTCGCCCATGCTGCGGTGGAAGGTCACTTTGGTGGGTCCTGGCGGCTCTTCTGTTGTGTGTTTATTTGCGACGGGACTCGCTGCTCTTGTTTGCACTGATATTTTTCCGTCGGCTTTGCTGATTGAAAGTTGTCCTGGTGCGCCATCCCCTATGTGTTTAGGTGGCATCGGGCTCGTGGACCTCGAATGAGTCGTCACTTTCTTTCCGTGCGAGGCCTTCCATTCTTCGAGTTGGGTTTTGTCGTCTGCTGAATATTGCTTCGCATTAATAAAGGCCACCAGCGTTTTCCTTAATTCCTCCGCGGTGCCAGCTTCTTGAGGCCAAATTCGGTGCATGCCGCGAGGAGTTCATCTTTGTTTAGGTAATAAACCCAGCTTGTAGAAACCATCTTTGGTTTTGTGACCTGAGTAGTGTGTGGACTTAAAACTGGCTTTCTTCACTTGCTCTCAGTGTTCCGTTAGCTCACTCGAGTGCCGTGTCTACTGTCCCTGTTCGGGCGCCATCTGTAACGTTTCTATGGCCGGGATATAACTCGAGGAGTTAGACCAGAGTTCAGTCCACAGAAAAATTTAGTGGAACAATAAATTCACTTTATTTGTGAACTCAATCCTAACACACTATTTATGTAATTTATACACCCCTGTCGAGTAAGTCACCTTTGCTGACTGCTTGACGTCCTTGAGAGTCGGCTTTTCCTTCGTGTCGTCTTTGCTCTGGGACGTTTATGTGCCTGGTGTGCGCCGGTGTGGAGCGGTGAACGCGCTGTGCCGCGTTGACGTCGCGCCTGTGTCGCGTTGATGACCGCGCTGTGTCGCGCCGGTGAGTGCACTTGGATCGCACTGGTGTCGCGTTGAAGAACGCGTCTGGGTCGTGCTGATGACGCGCTGATGTGTCGCCTGTGTCGCGCTGATGTCGCGTTGATTAACGCGCTGTGTCGCGCCTGTGTCGCGTTGATGTCGCGCTGATGTCGCGAATGTGTCGCGCTGATGTCGCGCCTGTGTCGCGCTGATGTCGCGCTGATGTCGCGTTGATGAACGCTCTGTGTCGCGCCGGTGAGTGCGCCGGTTAAGGCGCCGATGAGTGCGCCTGTGTCGCGCCGATGAGTGCGCCTGTGTCGCGCCGATGAGTGCGCCTGTGTCGCGCCGGTGAATGCGCCTGTGTCGCGCCGATGAGTGCGCCGGTGACTGCGCTGATGAATGCGCCGATGAATGCGCCGGTGAATGCGCCGGTGACTGCACCGATGAATGCGCCGGTGACTGCGCCGATGAATGCACCGGTGACTGCGCCGATGAATGCGCCGGTGACCGCGCCGATGGATGCGCCGATGTTGCGCCGGTGGATGCGCCGATGAATGTGCTGATGAATGCGCCGGTGACTGCGCCGATGATTGCGCCGGTGACTGCGCCGATGAGTGCGGACTGCGCCGATGAATGCGCCGGTGACTGCGCTGGTGACTCTGGTGTTGTGGCTAGTAGCTTATGTAAAGTAGCTTATGCAATCCTGTATCCGCCCTCGGCAGGATGTATAACACCCGTACACCTAGAGCAAGGAAGGAGTGCCTTCGGCAGGATGTATAACACCCGTACACCTAGAGCAAGGAAGGAGTGCCTTCGGCAGGATGTATAACACCCGTACACCTAGAGCAAGTGTTGAGTTTCGGGGGTTGCTGCATTCCATTCCCTACAATTAGTAAATCAATCTTCCTTTTTTTTTATTTGTCTGACTTGACAATGAATGCAACGGTCATCGCTTTGCTTCGTTCGTGAGAACTTATTTGCACACCACCTGAAATGTGCATTTTGTGGTGTCAAATGCATAGACAGCGGCGTCAGCACCGCTGCTTTTTCATTTCCCATCAAAAACGGTGACGCGAGAATTTTTGTTTCTGACTCCACTTGGTGGTTTAAGTTTCGCCTAATTCTATGGGAACAAACCATTTTCATGGGAATGGAATTCAGCGACCCAAGAAACTCAACATAAATGTATGTACATACACAAATGACATGTATATAGATAATTGTAATCAATATTAGTATAAATAGTAGGATTTTAAGAATAAAAGTTCAGTTCACTTCTAACAAGGTGTGCCTCGTCATTCAGAGTTTAGCTTCTTGTGCAGTTCAAGTGCTTGCACAAGAAAGAGCAAAAATTCTTATTCAGTAAAAGTGCTGGAATAAGAAACTTCAGAAAAATTCCCTACCAACTACTTCGGTACAAGCGCCAGAAGTAGTTTATAAACAATTGGGATAAAAATAATGACATTTTTTGGTGACCCCGACGTGATAGCGATTCTTCACTATGGAGGATTTCAACACATTGGCAACGAAGCAAAATGAGCTGATCATCGCCATCCAGAAGGTGATAACCAACGCAAGAAAAACTCCACGAGAAAGGCGAACCCTACAGCATCTCGAGAAGAAAAGAGATGAAGTGGTTGAACTATGGATGAGTATTGCACAGCTTGACAGCACGTTGCGAAAACTTTAGAACGCCGATAAGGACCACCCATACTTTAAGCAACAGGTTTTTGAGTCGGTGGAAGCCATTTACCGTAAGGCAAAGGAAGAATTCGAGCACGATATCAGTGCAGCTAAGACTCTAGCGGATGATGAAAGCGTAAAATCAAGGCAGAGGGCACAAGACCCAGCTACAAGCAATCAGAGTGCGATCACAAAAATGATTCGCAAGCAACAAGTGCTCATTGGAATAGTACAAAGCATGGCAAAGAAGGTTTTGGATGATAAAACAAGACAATCATTCAAATACTACCAATGTAAGGCCAAACTGATCGAACAACATTGGTCAATAATTCAGCAGTTGCATCAGCAAATACTTGAGGAAGTAGATGATTTGGACACAAGCTCATATAATTTGGAAGGATATCTATTGGTAGAGGACGCCATCAATGAGCAACTCTTGAGAATTCAAACTTTGGAAGGACATTTAGCAGATAACTCTTCATCACACTTCGAACTTTCAGTAAACAATTTGCCAAGGGTAGAGCTACCACAATTTGATGGAAACTATTTAAAATGGAACCAATTTTATGACATGTTCCATGAACTGATTGATTCAAAACCACTTCCGAAAATTCAAAAGATGTGGTACTTGAAGTCGAACCTTATGGGTGAAGCAGAAAAACTGGTACGACACTTTGCCGTTACAGAAGTCAATTATGATGCGGTCTGGACAACATTACAGGAGCGATACAATAATAAGCGGCTCATCACATCTGCAGCACTTGATAAGCTCTTGGGACAGCCAAGAAATACATCCGAACATTCTTCAGTCGCCACGCTACGGGCGCTTCATGACACAACGAAAGAAGCGCTTTTGTTGTTGAATAATCTGGGTATAGATACAACATCGTGGGACGCAATTCTTGTGCACGTCCTCATCAAGAAACTCGACAAGAGTACTCACATGTCTTTTAAACAATCTCTGGAATGTCCAAGACAGCTACCATCAATTGAGGTCTTGCTGCAGTTCCTGAAGAAAAGGTTCCAAGCCTTGGAAACAATCGGAGCGAAGGAGAAATCTTCATCAACTAAAGCAGTATTATCTGGTGTTGCATCTAATCAACAATTCAGTAAATGCAGAGCTTGCAATGACAAATTTCATTCGTTGTTTGCTTGTCCAAAGTTCCTAGGGTTCTCAGTAAATCAGCGTTTCCAATTTTTGAGGTCCAACAATCTCTGCATAAACTGCTTGAAGCCAGGGCATATGTCAAAGGAGTGCAGCTCAAGCAGGTGTACGAAATGTAACCAAGCTCATAACACGCTCGTGCACTTCGAGAAGCGTCTAATCAACTTGTCAAGACACAATAGCACTACCAAGAAAAATCTTTTAAGCGCAAATTCATCATCTCGGGAAACAGGGCCAACTGCATCTCACAATCAGCCTGCAGTCACTATGGCCACATCGCAGGCACATCCACATTCAGGATACACTCTCCTTGGCACCGTTCTTGTACGACTTGAGGCAGGCAACGGGCAAACTACCGAATGCAGAGCGCTGCTAGACTCTGGCTCCCAAGTCAACTTGATCACTGAAAAGGTCGCAAGGCAGCTAAAGTTAACATTGAAGCCAACTTCAATTGTCATCGAAGGTGTTGGCAATAACACAAAGAGAGCACGATGTCGTGCAAATCTTCATCTAGTTTCCCGTTGTAATCCGTACAATGTTCGCCTGGAAGCTTTTGTGATTCCACACATCATCTCACCACAGCCAACACAGCAACTAGACATTTCAGCTTGGAAAATTCCCAAACACATTGAGTTGGCAGATCCACATTTTAACACAACAGCTCCTGTCGACGTCTTACTTGGAGCGGAGCTGTACTATGAACTATTAACTGGACAAAAGACGACATTAGAAAAAGGACTGCCAACACTGCATAGCACCGTGTTTGTCTGGATGCTAGCTGGGAAAATTAACACACTCAACATAACAACGCCAACATGTGCAGTCTACACTGATGAACATTTGGACCAGCTTCTTGAAAAATTTTGGGGACTAGAAGAAAACCTCCCGATAACGCAATCTTTCACCGAGAGTGAGCGTCGGTGCGAATCGCATTTTGCTCTACATACTACCCGTGGCAAAGACGGCAAATTTGTGGTGAAACTTCCTTTCACTCAAGAAGCATCTTCACTAGGAGATTCCCGACAAATTGCAATGAATCGTTTTTATGCATTGGAAAGAGGATTATCCAAGGATCTTCCGTTGAAACACGAATACTCAAAATTTTTAGAAGAATACGAATCATTAGGCCATATGTCAAGAATACAAGTAAACACGATCGTGTCACCGTGCTATTTTATACCGCACCACTGCATTCAACGTCCAGAGAGCAGTACCACAAAGTTGAGAGTTGTGTTCGACGCTTCCTCGAAATCATCGACAGGCTTGGCGTTAAATGACATCCTACATACCGGACCGATTATCCAAAATGAGCTGTTTTCGATCTTACTTCGATTCCGACTACACAAATATGTACTAACGGCTGACATAGAGAAAATGTACCGGCAGATATGGGTGGAGCCAGAGGATCGAAAATATCAATTGATTTTCTGGAGGCAAAACCAGACAGACGACTTGGCATGCTATCAACTTAACACCGTAACCTACGGAACAAGGGCAGCGCCATACCTGGCGATTAAGTGTCTGCACGAACTGAGCAAAATTCATCAATCGAATTATCCGCTGGGCGCTAAGGCACTACAAGATGATTTCTATGTCGACGATTGTTTGACAGGCGCTGAGAGTCGAGCCACAGTTCTGGAGATACAACGGCAGTTAAACGTTATTCTACAAAATGCCGGATTTAAGTTACGAAAGTGGTGTTCAAACCACTCCGAATTTCTTCAAGGTATCCCAGCCAGTGACCAGGAGGTGAACCTTAATTTTAACAGTAATGAAGACGAGACCATTAAGACATTGGGGCTGATGTGGCTGCCTAAATCCGACGAATTATGCATTAGAGTGAGCTTTCAGCCTTCATCAAGGATTACAAAACGAACCATCTTATCAGATATCGCCAGAATTTTTGATCCACTAGGTTTTTTGGGTCCGGTCGTAATAACAGCCAAAATTATCATTCAAGACCTATGGAAACTCAAGGTAAACTGGGACGAAGAACTGCCTGCATACGTACACGTGAAGTGGGTCCGGTTTCGTAAGGGCCTGTCATTGCTCAACAACGTCAAAATAAGGCGACACGCAATTCAACAGGGAATGAAACGGACCCTGCAGATTCACGCATTCGCGGATGCATCAGAGAAGGCTTACGGTGCAGTGGTTTATCTACGAACTATTGACAGTAAGGGCTTAGTCATTGTGCGTTTGCTGTGCTCCAAATCACGCGTAGCACCAACTAAAACACAAACGCTACCCCGTTTAGAACTTTGCGCGGCAGTCTTAGGTGCACAGTTAGCTGGCCGCGTCAAAAGAGACATCAATCTAACAGACGCACCTACATTCCTGTGGACAGACTCAGAAATAGTGTTATCCTGGATCAATTCATCGGCATCGTCATTCAAAACATTTGTCGCTAATCGGGTGTCAACAATCCAGCGATTGTCGCAGGCCACGCAATGGCGCCATGTCACCTCAAAAGAGAATCCTGCAGATTTACTGTCTCGCGGAACTACGCCGGAGGAGTTCACTTCAAGGTCTCCATGGTTCTACGGTCCATTCTTTCTGCACGGTAAGGATTCCACATGGCACAAAGATTATCATTTCAAGGCCGAGCACAACAACACCGAAAGAAAGGAAACAACTGTATCCACAGCAGCCACGGCCTCGAAACAAAAGGATTTAGAAGAGTTAGTGTATAAAATTAACCATCGCAACTCGTTCAAGACATTGGTGCACGTAGTAGCGTATGTCCATAGGTTCATAGACAAATTAAAGGGAGAAGATCCAACTGCTCCTGGAGTGTTAACTCTCAGTCCTGAGGTACAACAAAGGGCTCTCAGCACAATTATCAAGGTGATTCAACGATCCGACTTCAGGGAAGAATTGCAGGCTCTCAGCACACAAACACCCTTAAGCAAGAAGAGTCAACTAATCAGTTTAAATCCATTCATAGACAGCGATGGAATCATCCGGGTCGGAGGTCGTCTCGAAAATGCTGCAATCACGTTCAACGCCAAACATCCGGTGGCGTTACCATACAATGACCCATTGGTGAAACTATTAATGATGAAAATTCATGAAGAGTATTATCACTGCGGGCCACAAGCACTCTTGGCACAAGTACGACAGCGATTCTGGCCTATCAAAGGAAAAACCATGGCCCGATCCATTGTTCAAAAATGTGTGCGGTGCACTAGAGCAAGACCTAAGTTGTTTCAACAGATAATGGGAAATCTACCGGCAACAAGAATACAACCAGCTCGTCCTTTCGTCAATTCGGGAGTTGACTTCTGTGGGCCATTTTGGATACACTATAAGGTTCGCGGGAAACGGCCGTATAAGGCATACGTTGCAGTATTTTGCTGTTTCGCAACCAAGGCCGTGCATTTGGAAATTGTTAGCGACCTGAGCAGTGACGCGTTCATTGGGTGCTTAAAGCGTTTTATCGGCCGAAGGGGACACTGCACAAATCTCTATTGCGATAATGCGACCAATTTCGTAGGGGCTAAAAATCTGTTAGCAGACCTGCAAGAAGCGGTTCACTCAGAGCGAGTATCTACAGCCATGAGAAGATTTTGCAATGACAAGGGTATAAGATTTAATTTTATTCCACCGCGGGCACCCCATTTTGGTGGACTATGGGAAGCTGCCGTTAAAAGTGCTAAAAACCTGTTCATCAAAGGCACGGCAAACGCTTCCCTTACGTATGAAGAACTGGAGACCATCATGGTCGAAATCGAGTCTATTCTAAACTCGCGACCTCTGACACCGCTATCTACCGACCCCAATGATTTAAGCATATTGACCCCTGGACATTTTTTAATCGGGGAACCCCTGACAGCGCAAGTTGATACAACCGCTGAACCTCTCAAGGCATCGCTGCTCCATCGCTGGAAACTGGTATCCCATCTCAAACATGAGTTTTGGCGTCGCTGGAGCAAAGAATACTTGAATGAACTACAAACTAGACAAAAGTGGAAAACCATCCAAGCTAGCGCACAACATGGCATGATGGTTGTTATAAAAGAAGAAAATGTTGCGCCATTACAGTGGCCTTTAGGGCGGATCATTAAGGTTTACCCGGGCGATGACAAGTCAGTTAGAGTAGCAGATATATGCACTGCAAGTGGTATCTTAAAGCGACCAATTCATAGGCTGGCTCCTCTTCCACTTGAGCAGTTTCCAGAGGAGCCCAACCTTAACTCGAGCACAGTGCAACAACTAGAACCCGATAACAACCGCTCAGGCGGATTTTCGAAGAGGCGCAAGTTACAGACAACTCAAGTCAGCTGGTTATCAATAGTACTGGCTCTTCTCACTCTGCCGTTGGTGTTTGCCAGTCAAGTCAATATTCTCCAATTCAACCAAACAACAGGCATTCACTTCGAACAAATGGGATCCGCGTATATCAGTGCAGACCAATGGACCCTTATTATTAATTACAAGCTGTCGCCGCTAAAAACCGATCTTCAAGTGTTAGCTAGTGGGTTGGAAACCATTAAGCAGCTCTGCGAACAGGTCCCAAACCGGCCACTTTGCGCACACCTTGTGACTCAACTCCATCAATCCGAGCAAGAGTTGCGTGCAGATAACGGCCTGCTAACCACTCGTCGACACAAAAGAGGTGCAATAAACGTAATAGGAAATTTGGCCAACTCCCTGTTTGGAGTCCTCGATGACAAATATGCTGAACAAATGTCCAATACGATTACTGACATCGAATCAAATGAGCACCACCTTCTCGAGCTCATCAAAAATCAGACCTCAATTCTGGATGCAACTATTAACATCATGAAAAGTGATCAGGTAGCATCCATGAAGGCTTTCTCAAGGTTCCAGCAGAGGCTGGAGATATTGACCAGAACTTTTTCACGCATCGAAAGGGACATCGAAGACGTTCAGAAGTTGCAACTTATCACGACTTTAGGGCTGGAATTAACCCTAGTAGCTTCCCAACTCCATAGGACACAATCATCTCTGATTGATGTGCTCACGGCGGCCCATCATGGACAAATTAGTCCACTACTTTTATCGCCGCAACAGCTCGACAAAGAGATAAAAACAATTAAAAGACACCTTTCTTCAAATATTCAGATAGCTGGCAGCCAAAATAGCCTGCTGTCAATGTACAAGCTGATGACGGTCCAAGCAGGACTAACGGAGGATCATGTCATCTTCAGAACCACCATACCGCTTCTCAGAGCAGACTCATTTACTCTATTTAGACTCATTCCAATTCCAGTTTATCATAATAATGAAATGATAAGTGTAAAGCTGTCAACTTCTATACTGGCTATCTCGCTGCATCGAGATAAATACTTCCCTATGACTCCAGAATTCCTACAGCAATGCGACATCATCCAGGAAAGAACATACGCGTGTCCTAACACACAACCAATCTTTCAAAAAGGCGCACTTAGCAATGCATGCGAAGTAGGTCTCTTTCAGAACGACTCGCAACAGCTGTGCGAATTTTCCGTGGCAGATAGAGAAACTTGGACAAAGGCAAACACAGAGAACCGATGGTACTATGCAATCGCCATCCCAACACGAATCACCATTATTTGCGGCACAGAGGTATCGCAGAGAACGTTACAGGGATCCGGATCCATTGAAATAAGTCCAAACTGTGTCATCAAAAGCGACACGGCAACGTTGCTGGGCAGTCAAATGGTCACGACATACAGTAGCACCTCATACACGAGCTTTGGAGGCATTCTGGAATTAGCCAAGCCGAATCGGTCCATTCCCTATGAACCACTGGAACAGCCATACACCAATCAACTCAAGCAGCTGACGGCTCTTCAAGACCTCCTACAGACTCAAGAGATAGCGGATCTACCGAGACGGCTGCAAGTCGACAGCTACCACACAACTGCAATTCGTTACGCTGCATTGCTAGGAGTTCTAGCTCTTGCCATAATTGTCATAAGACATCAACGACGATCACGGAAGCAGGAAAGACCGATCCCAAAACCGAGGACTACTTCACCAGAACACCAAACAGAAGAAGGAATGGTTACTATCTTTCCATAATTGACCTTCGGTCAATGCCGGGGAGAATGTTGATTTTCGGGGGTTGCTGCATTCCATTCCCTACAATTAGTAAATCAATCTTCCTTTTTTTTATTTGTCTGACTTGACAATGAATGCAACGGTCATCGCTTTGCTTCGTCCGTGAGAACTTATTTGCACACCACCTGAAATGTGCATTTTGTGGTGTCAAATGCATAGACAGCGGCGTCAGCACCGCTGCTTTTTCATTTCCCATCAAAAACGGTGACGCGAGAATTTTTGTTTCTGACTCCACTTGGTGGTTTAAGTTTCGCCTAATTCTATGGGAACAAACCATTTTCATGGGAATGGAATTCAGCGACCCAAGAAACTCAACATAAATGTATGCACATACACAAATGACATGTATATAGATAATTGTAATCAATATTAGTATAAATAGTAGGATTTTAAGAATAAAAGTTCAGTTCACTTCTAACAAGGTGTGCCTCGTCATTCAGAGTTTAGCTTCTTGTGCAGTTCAAGTGCTTGCACAAGAAAGAGCAAAAATTCTTATTCAGTGAAAGTGCTGGAATAAGAAACTTCAGAAAAATTCCCTACCAACTACTTCGGTACAAGCGCCAGAAGTAGTTTATAAACAATTGGGATAAAAATAATAACAGCAAGGATGGAGTGCCTTCGGCAGGATGTATAACACCCGTACACCTAGAGCAAGGAAGGAGTGCCTTCGGCAGGATGTATAACACCCGTACACCTAGAGCAAGGAAGGAGTGCCTTCGGCAGGATGTATAACACCCGTACACCTAGAGCGAGGAAGGAGTGCCTTCGGCAGGATGTATAACACCCGTACACCTAGAGCGAGGAAGGAGTCAGGAGCTACTATACCACTTACCAGATTTGAACTTGGAGCCGCGATGCGTACTTTCTTGTTGATTTCGTTGTTCCCACCTCGATGGCTGTTACACCTCGATCAGCTGTTATGTCGAGGTGACCAGGTGTCCAGTATCCGTAGGTGAAATTACCAGCTACTAAATGTAATGTTAACTACTTTACAATTAGTTTCAATTAATTCTCAGCGAAATATTACTTTTAAAATATTCAGTTCTGCTCATATTAGTTTCATTCGTTACAAAATTAATGTTTACTTAAAAATAAAGCGTAAATAGCTTGGTTTGTGACGTGTACCTGTGGTGTCGCGTCACAAAGTATTCAGTTCTGTTTATATTCATTTCATTCGTTACAAAATTAATGTTTACTTAAAAATTAAGCGTAAATCGCTTGGTTTGTGACGTGTACCTGTGTGTCGCGTCACACTCCCCCTTACTTTACGTAATGAAGAAGAACCTTCGCTTCCCCGGAGCGGCTGATGAGGACTCGGTAAGCCTGTCCGCCTACGGTTATTAGGTAACGGGTACGTCTGGTAGCCCGCTCTTCCGGCTTTGCCAAGTGTCGGCGTAGTTCCTCAGGCCATTTTGCTTCTGGAAGATATCGGGAGCTGGTAGGAGGGGTGATGAGGTTAACGTCTGCTTCACTCCTTATTGAAGAAGGGTTCCTGTTGCTTTGGTCGCGTTGTGTGTGCTTATTGTTGGTGTGACTGAGGCTGCTGTTGTCACTCTCACTGCTGCTGCTGCTGCTGCTTCCGTCACTGGTGACCACATCCGGAAGGTTAATGTCTGGAATCCTGGGTCGGAAATGTTGTTGATCGGATTTGTACTGTATTAACTTGGAGATCTCTCGCCGGGTCCGATCGGCGCTTCGGCTGGTTGCCCAGGACACCTTATCCCAGTCAGTGGGTTCTGTTGGTGATTCCTCGAGGTACCTTCGGATATAATGCAGCAGATAGACGCCGCAGTCCCATCCGTTATTCTGCTGTCGGACCTTGACTGATTTATGCGGAAGGGTGTCGTTACTGGAGTGAACACCCCCTTCAGGGTCGATATTTTCTTCGTAGTTTCGTCGCAGAAAGTGACGTATTTCTTCTACTACCTCCGTCCGGGGCTGCGCTGCACATGAGTCGAGCACCAGGATGGCCGGACGTCGCTGAGCGGGGTTTGCAGCGGCCATGGCGTCCAGGTTGGTGACGATGACCGCATACTAGTGCTCATTACGGACGACCGGGATGACCACATGACTCTGCTGGAATAAATCGACCTTCCGTACCCAGCGTCGCATACTCAGGTATCGATCTTCGGCCGTTTGTGCTGGGTGACGCAACAGCCCCTGTAGGAAGAAAGTGTCAAAAATGTGGGTTCTTACCCTTGTTTCCTCCGGCAGTGCCTCCTCCCAAAGCCATCGAAGGAAAAAGTTGACAATCGTGTCATTTAATTTTTGCCCATAGGCCAGAAGTTCATAATCCTCCCTCATAATTCTTACGCCTCCCGTCGTTGGGTGTACGAGCGTTTCGCTGTCAATATTGGGTTTGATGGTATCCTCTTCGGGGTCTTCGACGATTCTCGCAGACGCTGGTGAGGTTGTACGGCAGCGTTTGACGCTGCTGGGACCACTGATAATTATGTCCGGTCGTGTATGACAGACGCGTAGCCTACCGCTCGGGTCACATTCCTCGCTCCACTCTTCTCCCAGGAGAACGGTACGGTGTTCTGCTTCCAGGTGGTGGTATTTGCGCCGTACAGCTTGCGCAGTCTGCTCGAATTTTTCATCCTCATTCATCTCGAATTCTGGTTGTCTGCGTTGTGTTTGTACTGGAGGTAATGATTTCTGCTATCTGTGTTGTTTTTGTAATAGGATGATGATTTCTGCTGTCTGTGTTTCTTTTTTTTTTGTACCGGAGGTGTTGATTTCTGCTGTTTGTGTTGTTTTTGTACTTGAGGATTCACCGTTTCACTAACGACGTAAATTTGGAGTGCACCCGCGGTTGTTAAAATTATATTTATTTTCTTTTTGTTGATGGGTATTGTTTTGGGTGCCGTCGATAGTTGTTGCTGCGCTGTCCGCACTGAACAGTTTATGGCATGTGCTAATTGTCTTGTCCGTGATTGTTATTGTAACTGCTATTGTTTGTTGTAATCTAACGTGGTTGTTGATACGGTAAGCATAAGCATTTTGTTTCTCTGATTTTCGAGCGCGTGGGATGGCTCGAAGAGTCAAGAGGTTGGGGGTGGTCTCCGAGCTCGTGGTAATGCGGCTCGAAGGACCAAATGTTTCTTTGACCCTCGAGCGCGTGGGATGGCTCGAAGGATCAAGATGGTTGGGGTAAAAAAGCAAGCAGAGGTACTTACTTAACGATCGCTTGGCGTGGAGTCGTCGGCGTCCGGAAATAGAGGGGTGAGCTTCGTCGCTATTTTTATTTCGTCCTGGATGGGTGAGCTTCGTTGCTCGTTTTGTAGAGATGATGGTTGGCGCGTGCACTTCGCTTACGTTCACTTTGTAGAAGAAAACGGTTGGCGTGGGCACTTCGATTAAGTTCACTTAGTAGAGACGGTTGTTGGCGCGTGCACTTCGTTTAAGTTCACTGAGAAGAAGGAAGATGCCTTTTTTCCGGAACCACCGCCATCTATCGGTCAAAGAGAAAATTGAAAAACGGAACGAGACGGAATGGGGTCCGCTCGAGCCGTGTTCAGCGGGGTTGCTGATTGATTTTCGTGGGGTTTTGTCGCAAAGGGAAAAGCGACGGGAGACGGTGGTGTTTTCGCGTGAACATCCCGCCCGCCTTGCAGTACTGCAACTTTGCTCAGGTTAGAGACGCACGAAGAGGGGTTCCTCGCTTTAGCCGCGGATACCTGATGGTTTTAGGGATTAACCATCAGGTTGGTCAGGGACTCCGCGGGGGGGAGTGACCAGCAGATTGGGCTGCATCCGCGGAACTAAAGTGCGCTGCACGGGGCGGCAACGCATACGTCCCCACCTTACGTGCAGACGCTTCGGGTAATCTGGCGGGCGGGCGGTCGGCGTCACGTTACGGGAGAGTGGCGTCCAACACGATGTTGTGAATAGCGGGGGTGGCTCCTTCGACGGTAGCGTCGATCTCGTCGGCTGAAATTTGGTATACGGGTCATGGAAGGACCTGTCGATCCCGTTATACCGGATTTGGTGGGGGGGAAAAGCTGCGTTAGGATGGGGTGAGGTTTGAGTTCTTTGGATTCATGGTGAGGAAATGAGGAGATATAAGTAAAAGTTGTTTAGGGGGATTCGCTGGGGTGCGAAAAGCTCGTAGCTGGCGAAGCTTCAGAGGGGAGCAGTACCATTTTGCTAATGGGTCGTGTTACGGTTCCTTGTTCGGTTCGGACGTCCGCGACGCGTGTTCTATCGTCAGAACCGGGATAAACATGAACTATACGACCGAGTCTCCATTTTGTTGGGGGGAGGTTGTCATCTCGTAAGACAACCAGGTCGTTAATTTTGAAATTAGTTTGGGGGAACTTCCATTTGCTGCGTTTGTAGAGTTCGGTGAGATATTCGTTTTTCCACCGGGAGCAAAATTGCTGATAGACAGCTCTGACCTTCTGCCATCGATTCACAATTCTGGGTGGAGATTGTAATATTTCGGGTTCTGCCGGAGCCAAGAGCAGGCCGCCGACTAGAAAATGTCCTGGGGTTAGGGGTTGCAGGTCCGAAGGATCTTCTGACATGCTATTAAGGGGTCTGGAGTTCAAGCAAGCTTCGATTTTGGAGAGTATGGTGGAAAACTCTTCAAACGTGAAGCGGAGATCGCCAGCGAATCTGCGGAAGTGGAGTTTGAAGCTTTTTACTCCAGCTTCCCAGAGTCCGCCCATGTGCGGAGCGGCAGCGGGAATGAAATGCCATCGCAGGCGTTGATGAGCGTATTGGGAGACAATAGCGTCCTGAGTGTGTTGAATCACTGATTCCCATTCTCGTCGAAGGGTCTTCGCTGCTCCGACGAAATTTCGTCCGTTGTCGGAGTACACATCAGAGGGACATCCTCGGCGAGCGCTGAATCGTCCAAAGGCAGCGAGAAATGTCGGGGTTGACAAATCGCTGACAGCTTCGAGGTGTATGGCCTTCGTCGCAAAACACACGAAGACGCAAACGTCGCCTTTGGTGATGAGGCAGGCTCTTCCAGTGTAGTTCTTGATGTCGAACGGTCCAGCGAAGTCCAAACCGGTGGCATCAAAGGGGCGAGAGAGTGTGGTGCGCTCAGGTGGTAGAGCGGCCATAAGTTGGGTGCATACTTGCTTCTTTTGGAGCAAACAAGGCTTGCAATTATGAATTGTGGCTTTAATCATGTTTTGGGCCTTGGGTATCCAGTACCGCGTGCGGAGCAAGCGCAGCATCAGCTGGTTTCCACCGTGTAGGCTAATATCATGGATAAACCGAACCAAGAGACGGGTGAAGACGCAATTGTAGGGGAGCAAAATGGGGTGGCGCTCATGGTACGAAAGCGATGGACACGAGATTAACCGTCCGCTCACACGAAGGAGTCCGTCATGTGAGAGAAATGGGTTAAGCGAGAGAATCGAGCTCTTGCGCTTAAGAGATTGTTTCATTTCCAGGCAATGGTAATCATTGTTGAAATGAACTTTTTGCGCGACAATGATGAGCCGCGTCTGAACGGCTTGAATCTCATCGGAGTCGATGAGAGTAGTTTCGCGCCTAAAATGAGGACGGTAATGGGGGTGGGTATGCTGCAGGAACCGAAAAGCATACGCCAATACGCGAAGGGCTCCCGGGAAAGAAGAGAATCTTTCTAAGGGGTCCTCATATTGGTGGTAATAGGTGAAATTGGTTTTGATGGGCTTAGCCTCCAATTCAGTTTCGAACTCATGTAGGGCAGTGTAGTAAGGCCACTGCGTCCTCGCTTGCCGCAGCCATGCAGGTCCTTGCCACCAGAGCGGGGTGTGAAGTAAATCCAGCGGATACATGCCTCTGCTGGCAAGATCCTCTGGATTACTCTCCGAGTCGACGTGGTACCAGTGAGTGTTGTCCGCCACCTCGACAATTTTCGCGACACGGTTGGCGACGAACGTCGTCCATGTGCAGGGTGGTCGTTTCAACCACGCCAGCACTATAGTCGAGTCGGTCCAACAGTGAAGGTCATAACGTGGAAAGTCGAGATGGGGAACAATTGCATCAATCATGTCGACCAGGAGAGCAGCTCCGCAGAGTTAAAATCGAGGGATCGATATGGTTTTGATTGGGGAAGTCGAAGTGCTGCCTGAGTTAGGAGTGAGCACGTAGATCACGCCACCGTATGCTTTCTCGGAAGCATCGCAAAAAGCATGAATTTCCACGGTGCTGCCTGGGGTGAAGTGAATCCATCGGGGTATTTTGAGGAGATTGATATGGGGGTAATATTGAACGAATTGAAGCCAACGTTGTAAAGTGATGGGAGTGAGTGGGTCGTCCCATCCGATGCCGTCCAGCCAGAGTTGTTGCATAATGGTTTTTGCAATGACAATGACTGGAGCAAGCCATCCTGCCGGGTCAAACAGTTTTGCAATCCGAGATAACACCTCGCGCTTAGTATATGTGGGGGAGAGGTCAAAGGGTTTTGACTCTATGGTGAAATGATCGGTTTTGGCATTCCAACGGAGGCCGAGAGTTTTGGTATTGCTACCATCTTCTAATTCCAGAAAGTCTTTGTTTAAGAGATCTTGTGGTGGGATCCCAATTAGAAGAGCGGGGTGATTTGCTGTCCATTTGCGTAGCGTGAAGCCGGCAGAGTGAAGAGCGGCAGACAGTTGATGTCGGGTACGAAGCGCGACATTAATGTCATGAGCGCCACATAACGCATCGTCCACGTACATGGAGTTCTTAAAAATGGGAGCAGCAAGGGGGTATTTTTTCTCGACATCCTTCGCCAACTGATGTAGAGTTCGTATGGCCAGATATGGAGCACAGTTGACGCCAAACGTGACCGTTTGGAGTTCGAAATCTTGCACATCGTCGTGTGAAGAATTTCGGAAGAGAATTCGCTGGTAACGCGAATGCTGGGAATTTATGCGGATTTGGCGATACATTTTTTCAATGTCGCCATTGAAAACGTATTTATAGAGTCGCCATTGAATAATGAGAAATGTCAAATCCGATTGAAGGGCCGGCCCAGGATAGAGGATATCGTTCAGGCTAAGACTGTTGGAGGAGGCGCAGGAGGCATTGAACACAACACGCACCTTGGTCGTGCTGCTATCGGGTTTGAGAACAGCGTGATGGGGTAGGTAGTAGTTGTCGGAACCGGAAGGGTTCTGAGAGGGGTGGATCTGTGTCATATGGTGCAGGTCCGAGTACTCTCGAATCACGGAGTCATATGTTTCTTTAAAACTGGGGGTCTTCAACAATCTCGTTTCGTTTCGGAGAAACTGTTTGAGAGCAATCTCTCTGGATTTCCCGATCTTTATTGAAGAAGGGAAACCTTCTTTGAAGGGCAGCGAAACAATATATCGGCCATCGGGGCGCCTCTGAGTGGTATTTGAATACAAGTCCTCGCAACGTTGTTCACCCGGGGTGGGTATCCATTTAGTTTGGACTTCTTCAAGCTCCCAGAATCGCGATAGTTGATGATCTATGGAGACTTCGTTGAAGAAAGAGACTCGTGTGGTAACCGAAGTGGCAGGTAAATCCTGCTGAAGTGGACCTGTGAGAATCCACCCGAAGATGGTCTCTTGAGCGACCAGAGAGTCAACTATGTTGCGTTTAATTCCATCGCGCAAGATGAGGGGGTAGATATCGGCTCCAATAAGCATATCAATTTGATCACTGCGGTAGAAGTTCTCATCGGCTAATGGTAGCTCGCGAAGAGATTCACAGCGTGAAGTATCGAGAGAGCAAACCGGGAGATTGCCGGTTAACTTGGGGAGCACAAGCGCACAAGTTTGAAGGTGAGTCCCAGGAGCTCGAGGTGAGCCAATCTGGAAAGTGCAAAGTTTAGAAACCTGGGCGGTAACCGTTTGATTTACACTCGCCACTTGGGCCTGTATGGCCTTCACCGGGAGTTTCAAGCGCTTCTGGATGCGTTCGGATAAGAAAGTGGCTTCAGAGCCGGGGTCGATGAGCGCACGCGCTGTGTATGGCTCACCGCGATGGTAAATATGAATCATCGCAGTGGCGAACAACACCTGCTTCGGTCGCGAGGTGAAGCACGTCAATACATTGGATGTTGAGGGGGCTTCAGTGGACTGTATATTAGGGGTAGAGGTAGAGGGGGTCGCTCGAGAGTGCGACGGAAGGTTCGACAAGCGATTATGCGTATAAGCATTGGGAACGCGATGAGGGGGGTTTTACGAAGCGAGGTGGTATGGGTAGAGTTCGAATGAGAGTTCGGTTGGGGGGCCGAGGCCTCCTCGCGATGTAATAGTGTGTGATGTCGCTGGTTGCACGACATACACGTGAACGCACTTTTACACTCTTTTACTTGATGTGAGTGCGCCAAGCAGTTGGAACAAAAATGAATTCGTTGAACTGTCGCCCAACGAGAGTCCAAATTCATTGCCAGAAACCGTGGGCATCTGCGGAGCAAGTGCGGTTGATCAGTGCATAATCTGCAGCTGGTCGAAACCTGGATTTTATATGGAATATTAGCTTGGAACGTATTCACAGGCTTCGGGTTGGGGGGAGCGCGCGTAGAGGTATGCGACGTTTTTTTGGGGGGGTTGACGGACTTCCGGATATCGTCAACAGTTTCCAAAGTTTGGAAATGGGAGGTGAGAAAAGCGTCCATTTCGCGCCATCTTGGAATTTCTCGTTTGAGGGTAATAGATTGTTCCCATAACGAGAGGGTGTGTTCGGGGAGGCGAGTTGAGCAGAGATGCACAATAATTGCGTCCCAGCTGTTCACATCGACATCATGCAAAGTGAGAGCTGAGAGGCAGTTATTAATCTCCCGTTGGAGACGTTTAATAGCCACTCGCGATTCTTTGGTAATTGGGGTGAGATTGAATAACGTTCGGAGTTGAACGTTAACAAGAATTCGCTTATTCTCGAAGCGGTCGGTGAGGTTCCGCCAAGCTTGCTCAAAACCGGCGTCGGTGAGGGGGGATTTCTGAACTATTTCTTTTGCTTCACCTCGTGTCTTTTGATTGAGGTGAAACAACTTTTCGATGGGGGATAACCGATTGTTGCGGATGTAGAGAGCTGAAAACATATTGCGAAAAGTTGGCCATGATTCGTAATCGCCGTTAAAAATGGCGGTGTCACACGGCGGTAAACTGATATTATGTCCGGAGAGATTCGAGTGGACTGTTGCCTCCATTGCAGAGGCATGGGATAACGAAGATTGCGAAGTTGGGGACGGTAGGGGGGCAGCGAGATGCTGCAGCTCGCTAATCTTGGCGGAGAATCGAACATAAATCTGGTAACTGCGTCGGTATTGGCTTTTCACGACAGTTACCTCAGCGGTTTTGGGATCGTCGACTGCTGATGGATTCGCTGCCATGATGGTGGATTCCAAGCATGAGTTGTATGCTTGTTTCAAATCGGACCAGACCGCCTTCAGTTCCTCACGATGGGTGTCCAGGCTGGATGCCGAATGTTCACGTTCCGGAATGTCGCTGGATTCCTTCTCGAACTCCTCCAGTGTTTCAGTCACGCTGATGAATTTCGTAAGGGGGTCCATGGTAACAGAATCACTCGTTGAGAGATTGTAGATTAATAAACAAAAAGACGTATAACAGAACACCAGAGGGGTGAGGTTTATTGTTTATTTGTTTGTTGGGTGGGGGGGGGGGGGTTATTAATGGTAATAATTTAATAAAAATATTTCAATTAATCTACAAATAAATTAGTCAAAGTAGTTTAGATTTAATTACTCCGACTACTTCGACAAAAGTTGTTTGGAAAGTTATTTGTGATGATTTAAACCGTGGGGCGGGGGTATGCCGTACAAAAAACTCAAACCGTGATAAATGAGTGGCACAATAAAATAGAAAATGAGGAAAACCACTAATGAAGCATAATATAATGCTCGTTTATTTTATTTTATTTTATTTTGGGGTAACAATTTTTGGGGTTAATTTTATATTACTATAAAAAAGTAATTTAATTCAAACTAGTCAAAGTAGTTTAACATTAACTACTTCAACTACTTCTGCAAACGCCGTTTCCATCCGGGTAACCGCTGCTTGTGCGCTGCCCGCACGATGTCACCGACGCTCGCTGCGGATATAACACAAAGCAACTCCGCAAAACGAGAGAGTAGTGCTTGCGCCTGTGAAAAGGTGGTGGTTTTTGGTGCGCTGAGAATTCCCGCGCTGGAGCTGCAGGTTTTTTTTGTACACTTTTGGGGCCAACGGCAACTCTCAATACCGCTACGAGAATGAACCGTTGGTAATATTCGTTTTCAAAAAATATAAGTTTTCGATTTGAGAATATTAAATTGATGTACAACACGGGATGGTTGCACATACAATTTAATATAAAAGAACGATATTTTTGTTCTTTTGGGGGGATCACAAATGAATGCTGCGCGACGCCGAACCGAAACAAGGGGTTTACACTTTTAATACTAATTATAATTTAATTATTAATATTAATGAATATAGGGGGGAGTGGGGGTTTTGCCGGCGTAAAATCCGGCTCGAAGGACCAAATGATTCTCTGATCTTCGAGCGCGTGGGATGGCTCGAAGAGTCAAGAGGTTGGGGGTGGTCTCCGAGCTCGTGGTAATACGGCTCGAAGGACCAAATGTTTCTTTGACCCTCGAGCGCGTGGGATGGCTCGAAGGATCAAGATGGTTGGGTTAAAAAAGCAAGCAGAGGTACTTACTTAACGATCGCTTGGCGTGGAGTCGTCGGCGTCTGGAAATAGAGGGGTGAGCTTCGTCGCTATTTATATTTCGTCCTGGATGGGTGAGCTTCGTTGCTCGTTTTGTAGAGATGATGGTTGGTGCGTGCACTTCGCTTACGTTCACTTTGTAGAAGAAAACGGTTGGCGTGGGCACTTCGATTAAGGTCACTTAGTAGAGACGGTTGTTGGCGCGTGCACTTCGTTTAAGTTCACTGAGAAGAAGGAAGATGCCTTTTTTCCGGAACCACCGCCATCTATCGGTCAAAGAGAAAATTGAAAAACGGAACGAGACGGAATGGGGTCCGCTCGAGCCGTGTTCAGCGGGGTTGCTGATTGATTTTCGTGGGGTTTTGTCGCAAAGGGAAAAGCGACGGGAGACGGTGGTGTTTTCGCGTGAACATCCCGCCCGCCTTGCAGTACTGCAACTTTACTCAGGTTAGAGACGCACGAAGAGGAGTTCCTCGCTTTAGCCGCGGATACCTGATGGTTTTAGGGATTAACCATCAGGTTGGTCAGGGACTCCGCGGGGGGGAGTGACCAGCAGATTGGGCTGCATCCGCGGAACTAAAGTGCGCTGCACGGGGCGGCAACGCATACGTCCCCACCTTACGTGCAGACGCTTCGGGTAATCTGGCGGGCGGGCGGTCGGCGTCACGTTACGGGAGAGTGGCGTCCAACACGATGTTGTGAATAGCGGGGGTGGCTCCTTCGACGGTAGCGTCGATCTCGTCGGCTGAAATTTGGTATACGGGTCATGGAAGGACCTGTCGATCCCGTTATACCGGATTTGGTGGGGGGGAAAAGCTGCGTTAGGATGGGGTGAGGTTTGAGTTCTTTGGATTCATGGTGAGGAAATGAGGAGATATAAGTAAAAGTTGTTTAGGGGGATTCGCTGGGGTGCGAAAAGCTCGTAGCTGGCGAAGCTTCAGAGGGGAGCAGTACCATTTTGCTAATGGGTCGTGTTATGGTTCCTTGTTCGGTTCGGACGTCCGCGACGCGTGTTCTATCGTCAGAACCGGGATAAACATGAACTATACGACCGAGTCTCCATTTTGTTGGGGGGAGGTTGTCATCTCGTAAGACAACCAGGTCGTTAATTTTGAAATTAGTTTGGGGGAACTTCCATTTGCTGCGTTTGTAGAGTTCGGTGAGATATTCGTTTTTCCACCGGGAGCAAAATTGCTGATAGACAGCTCTGACCTTCTGCCATCGATTCACAATTCTGGGTGGAGATTGTAATATTTCGGGTTCTGCCGGAGCCAAGAGCAGGCCGCCGACTAGAAAATGTCCTGGGGTTAGGGGTTGCAGGTCCGAAGGATCTTCTGACATGCTATTAAGGGGTCTGGAGTTCAAGCAAGCTTCGATTTTGGAGAGTATGGTGGAAAACTCTTCAAACGTGAAGCGGAGATCGCCAGCGAATCTGCGGAAGTGGAGTTTGAAGCTTTTTACTCCAGCTTCCCAGAGTCCGCCCATGTGCGGAGCGGCAGCGGGAATGAAATGCCATCGCAGGCGTTGATGAGCGTATTGGGAGACAATAGCGTCCTGAGTGTGTTGAATCACTGATTCCCATTCTCGTCGAAGGGTCTTCGCTGCTCCGACGAAATTTCGTCCGTTGTCGGAGTACACATCAGAGGGACATCCTCGGCGAGCGCTGAATCGTCCAAAGGCAGCGAGAAATGTCGGGGTTGACAAATCGCTGACAGCTTCGAGGTGTATGGCCTTCGTCGCAAAACACACGAAGACGCAAACGTCGCCTTTGGTGATGAGGCAGGCTCTTCCAGTGTAGTTCTTGATGTCGAACGGTCCAGCGAAGTCCAAACCGGTGGCATCAAAGGGGCGAGAGAGTGTGGTGCGCTCAGGTGGTAGAGCGGCCATAAGTTGGGTGCATACTTGCTTCTTTTGGAGCAAACAAGGCTTGCAATTATGAATTGTGGCTTTAATCATGTTTTGGGCCTTGGGTATCCAGTACCGCGTGCGGAGCAAGCGCAGCATCAGCTGGTTTCCACCGTGTAGGCTAATATCATGGATAAACCGAACCAAGAGACGGGTGAAGACGCAATTGTAGGGGAGCAAAATGGGGTGGCGCTCATGGTACGAAAGCGATGGACACGAGATTAACCGTCCGCTCACACGAAGGAGTCCGTCATGTGAGAGAAATGGGTTAAGCGAGAGAATCGAGCTCTTGCGCTTAAGAGATTGTTTCATTTCCAGGCAATGGTAATCATTGTTGAAATGAACTTTTTGCGCGACAATGATGAGCCGCGTCTGAACGGCTTGAATCTCATCGGAGTCGATGAGAGTAGTTTCGCGCCTAAAATGAGGACGGTAATGGGGGTGGGTATGCTGCAGGAACCGAAAAGCATACGCCAATACGCGAAGGGCTCCCGGGAAAGAAGAGAATCTTTCTAAGGGGTCCTCATATTGGTGGTAATAGGTGAAATTGGTTTTGATGGGCTTAGCCTCCAATTCAGTTTCGAACTCGTGTAGGGCAGTGTAGTAAGGCCACTGCGTCCTCGCTTGCCGCAGCCATGCAGGTCCTTGCCACCAGAGCGGGGTGTGAAGTAAATCCAGCGGATACATGCCTCTGCTGGCAAGATCCTCTGGATTACTCTCCGAGTCGACGTGGTACCAGTGAGTGTTGTCCGCCACCTCGACAATTTTCGCGACACGGTTGGCGACGAACGTCGTCCATGTGCAGGGTGGTCGTTTCAACCACGCCAGCACTATAGTCGAGTCGGTCCAACAGTGAAGGTCATAACGTGGAAAGTCGAGATGGGGAACAATTGCATCAATCATGTCGACCAGGAGAGCAGCTCCGCAGAGTTAAAATCGAGGGATCGATATGGTTTTGATTGGGGAAGTCGAAGTGCTGCCTGAGTTAGGAGTGAGCACGTAGATCACGCCACCGTATGCTTTCTCGGAAGCATCGCAAAAAGCATGAATTTCCACGGTGCTGCCTGGGGTGAAGTGAATCCATCGGGGTATTTTGAGGAGATTGATATGGGGGTAATATTGAACGAATTGAAGCCAACGTTGTAAAGTGATGGGAGTGAGTGGGTCGTCCCATCCGATGCCGTCCAGCCAGAGTTGTTGCATAATGGTTTTTGCAATGACAATGACTGGAGCAAGCCATCCTGCCGGGTCAAACAGTTTTGCAATCCGAGATAACACCTCGCGCTTAGTATATGTGGGGGAGAGGTCAAAGGGTTTTGACTCTATGATGAAATGATCGGTTTTGGCATTCCAACGGAGGCCGAGAGTTTTGGTATTGCTACCATCTTCTAATTCCAGAAAGTCTTTGTTTAAGAGATCTTGTGGTGGGATCCCAATTAGAAGAGCGGGGTGATTTGCTGTCCATTTGCGTAGCGTGAAGCCGGCAGAGTGAAGAGCGGCAGACAGTTGATGTCGGGTACGAAGCGCGACATTAATGTCATGAGCGCCACATAACGCATCGTCCACGTACATGGAGTTCTTAAAAATGGGAGCAGCAAGGGGGTATTTTTTCTCGACATCCTTCGCCAACTGATGTAGAGTTCGTATGGCCAGATATGGAGCACAGTTGACGCCAAACGTGACCGTTTGGAGTTCGAAATCTTGCACATCGTCGTGTGAAGAATTTCGGAAGAGAATTCGCTGGTAACGCGAATGCTGGGAATTTATGCGGATTTGGCGATACATTTTTTCAATGTCGCCATTGAAAACGTATTTATAGAGTCGCCATTGAATAATGAGAAATGTCAAATCCGATTGAAGGGCCGGCCCAGGATAGAGGATATCGTTCAGGCTAAGACTGTTGGAGGAGGCGCAGGAGGCATTGAACACAACACGCACCTTGGTCGTGCTGCTATCGGGTTTGAGAACAGCGTGATGGGGTAGGTAGTAGTTGTCGGAACCGGAAGGGTTCTGAGAGGGGTGGATCTGTGTCATATGGTGCAGGTCCGAGTACTCTCGAATCACGGAGTCATATGTTTCTTTAAAACTGGGGGTCTTCAACAATCTCGTTTCGTTTCGGAGAAACTGTTTGAGAGCAATCTCTCTGGATTTCCCGATCTTTATTGAAGAAGGGAAACCTTCTTTGAAGGGCAGCGAAACAATATATCGGCCATCGGGGCGCCTCTGAGTGGTATTTGAATACAAGTCCTCGCAACGTTGTTCACCCGGGGTGGGTATCCGTTTAGTTTGGACTTCTTCAAGCTCCCAGAATCGCGATAGTTGATGATCTATGGAGACTTCGTTGAAGAAAGAGACTCGTGTGGTAACCGAGGGGGCAGGTAAATCCTGCTGAAGTGGACCTGTGAGAATCCACCCGAAGATGGTCTCTTGAGCGACCAGAGAGTCAACTATGTTGCGTTTAATTCCATCGCGCAAGATGAGGGGGTAGATATCGGCTCCAATAAGCATATCAATTTGATCACTGCGGTAGAAGTTCTCATCGGCTAATGGTAGCTCGCGAAGAGATTCACAGCGTGAAGTATCGAGAGAGCAAACCGGGAGATTGCCGGTTAACTTGGGGAGCACAAGCGCACAAGCTTGAAGGTGAGTCCCAGGAGCTCGAGGTGAGCCAATCTGGAAAGTGCAAAGTTTAGAAACCTGGGCGGTAACCGTTTGATTTACACTCGCCACTTGGGCCTGTATGGCCTTCACCGGGAGTTTCAAGCGCTTCTGGATGCGTTCGGATAAGAAAGTGGCTTCAGAGCCGGGGTCGATGAGCGCACGCGCTGTGTATGGCTCACCGCGATGGTAAATATGAATCATCGCAGTGGCGAACAACACCTGCTTCGGTCGCGAGGTGAAGCACGTCAATACATTGGATGTTGAGGGGGCTTCAGTGGACTGTATATTAGGGGTAGAGGTAGAGGGGGTCGCTCGAGAGTGCGACGGAAGGTTCGACAAGCGATTATGCGTATAAGCATTGGGAACGCGATGAGGGGGGGTTTACGAAGCGAGGTGGTATGGGTAGAGTTCGAATGAGAGTTCGGTTGGGGGGCCGAGGCCTCCTCGCGATGTAATAGTGTGTGATGTCGCTGGTTGCACGACATACACGTGAACGCACTTTTACACTCTTTTACTTGATGTGAGTGCGCCAAGCAGTTGGAACAAAAATGAATTCGTTGAACTGTCGCCCAACGAGAGTCCAAATTCATTGCCAGAAACCGTGGGCATCTGCGGAGCGAGTGCGGTTGATCAGTGCATAATCTGCAGCTGGTCGAAACCTGGATTTTATATGGAATATTAGCTTGGAACGTATTCACAGGCTTCGGGTTGGGGGGAGCGCGCGTAGAGGTATGCGACGTTTTTTTGGGGGGGGTTGACGGACTTCCGGATATCGTCAACAGTTTCCAAAGTTTGGAAATGGGAGGTGAGAAAAGCGTCCATTTCGCGCCATCTTGGAATTTCTCGTTTGAGGGTAATAGATTGTTCCCATAACGAGAGGGTGTGTTCGGGGAGGCGAGTTGAGCAGAGATGCACAATAATTGCGTCCCAGCTGTTCACATCGACATCATGCAAAGTGAGAGCTGAGAGGCAGTTATTAATCTCCCGTTGGAGACGTTTAATAGCCACTCGCGATTCTTTGGTAATTGGGGTGAGATTGAATAACGTTCGGAGTTGAACGTTAACAAGAATTCGCTTATTCTCGAAGCGGTCGGTGAGGTTCCGCCAAGCTTGCTCAAAACCGGCGTCGGTGAGGGGGGATTTCTGAACTATTTCTTTTGCTTCACCTCGTGTCTTTTGATTGAGGTGAAACAACTTTTCGATGGGGGATAACCGATTGTTGCGGATGTAGAGAGCTGAAAACATATTGCGAAAAGTTGGCCATGATTCGTAATCGCCGTTAAAAATGGCGGTGTCACACGGCGGTAAACTGATATTATGTCCGGAGAGATTCGAGTGGACTGTTGCCTCCATTGCAGAGGCATGGGATAACGAAGATTGCGAAGTTGGGGAGGGTAGGGGGGCAGCGAGATGCTGCAGCTCGCTAATCTTGGCGGAGAATCGAACATAAATCTGGTAACTGCGTCGGTATTGGCTTTTCACGACAGTTACCTCAGCGGTTTTGGGATCGTCGACTGCTGATGGATTCGCTGCCATGATGGTGGATTCCAAGCATGAGTTGTATGCTTGTTTCAAATCGGACCAGACCGCCTTCAGTTCCTCACGATGGGTGTCCAGGCTGGATGCCGAATGTTCACGTTCCGGAATGTCGCTGGATTCCTTCTCGAACTCCTCCAGTGTTTCAGTCACGCTGATGAATTTCGTAAGGGGGTCCATGGTAACAGAATCACTCGTTGAGAGATTGTAGATTAATACACAAAAAGACGTATAACAGAACACCAGAGGGGTGAGGTTTATTGTTTATTTGTTTGTTGGGGGGGGTTATTAATAGTAATAATTTAATAAAAATATTTCAATTAATCTACAAATAAATTAGTCAAAGTAGTTTAGATTTAATTACTCCGACTACTTCGACAAAAGTTGTTTGGAAAGTTATTTGTGATGATTTAAACCGTGGGGCGGGGGTATGCCGTACAAAAAACTCAAACCGTGATAAATGAGTGGCACAATAAAATAGAAAATGAGGAAAACCACTAATTAAGCATAATATAATGCTCGTTTATTTTATTTTATTTTATTTTGGGGTAACAATTTTTGGGGTTAATTTTATATTACTATAAAAAAGTAATTTAATTCAAACTAGTCAAAGTAGTTTAACATTAACTACTTCAACTACTTCTGCAAACGCCGTTTCCATCCGGGTAATCGCTGCTTGTGCGCTGCCCGCACGATGTCACCGACGCTCGCTGCGGATATAACACAAAGCAACTCCGCAAAACGAGAGAGTAGTGCTTGCGCCTGTAAAAAGGTGGTGGTTTTTTGGTGCGCTGAGAATTCCCACGCTGGAGCTGCAGGTTTTTTTTGTACACTTTTGGGGCCAACGGCAACTCTCAATACCGCTACGAGAATGAACCGTTGGTAATATTCGTTTTCAAAAAATATAAGTTTTCGATTTGAGAATATTAAATTGATGTACAACACGGGATGGTTGCACATACAATTTAATATAAAAGAACGATATTTTTGTTCTTTTGGGGGGATCACAAATGAATGCTGCGCGACGCCGAACCGAAACAAGGGGTTTACACTTTTAATACTAATTATAATTTAATTATTAATATTAATGAATATAGGGGGGAGTGGGGGTTTTGCCGGCGTAAAATCCGGCTCGAAGGACCAAATGATTCTCTGATCTTCGAGCGCGTGGGATGGCTCGAAGAGTCAAGAGGTTGGGGGTGGTCTCCGAGCTCGTGGTAATGCGGCTCGAAGGACCAAATGTTTCTTTGACCCTCGAGCGCGTGGGATGGCTCGAAGGATCAAGATGGTTGGGTTAAAAAAGCAAGCAGAGGTACTTACTTAACGATCGCTTGGCGTGGAGTCGTCGGCGTCCGGAAATAGAGGGGTGAGCTTCGTCGCTATTTATATTTCGTCCTGGATGGGTGAGCTTCGTTGCTCGTTTTGTAGAGATGATGGTTGGCGCGTGCACTTCGCTTACGTTCACTTTGTAGAAGAAAACGGTTGGCGTGGGCACTTCGATTAAGTTCACTTAGTAGAGACGGTTGTTGGCGCGTGCACTTCGTTTAAGTTCACTGAGAAGAAGGAAGATGCCTTTTTTCCGGAACCACCGCCATTTATCGGTCAAAGAGAAAATTGAAAAACGGAAAGAGACGGAATGGGGTCCGCTCGAGCCGTGTTCAGCGGGGTTGCTGATTGATTTTCGTGGGGTTTTGTCGCAAAGGGAAAAGCGACGGGAGACGGTGGTGTTTTCGCGTGAACATCCCGCCCGCCTTGCAGTGCTGCAACTTTGCTCAGGTTAGAGACGCACGAAGAGGGGTTCCTCGCTTTAGCCGCGGATACCTGATGGTTTTAGGGATTAACCATCAGGTTGGTCAGGGACTCCGCGGGGGGGAGTGACCAGCAGATTGGGCTGCATCCGCGGAACTAAAGTGCGCTGCACGGGGCGGCAACGCATACGTCCCCACCTTACGTGCAGACGCTTCGGGTAATCTGGCGGGCGGGCGGTCGGCGTCACGTTACGGGAGAGTGGCGTCCAACACGATGTTGTGAATAGCGGGGGTGGCTCCTTCGACGGTAGCGTCGATCTCGTCGGCTGAAATTTGGTATACGGGTCATGGAAGGACCTGTCGATCCCGTTATACCGGATTTGGTGGGGGGGAAAAGCTGCGTTAGGATGGGGTGAGGTTTGAGTTCTTTGGATTCATGGTGAGGAAATGAGGAGATATAAGTAAAAGTTGTTTAGGGGGATTCGCTGGGGTGCGAAAAGCTCGTAGCTGGCGAAGCTTCAGAGGGGAGCAGTACCATTTTGCTAATGGGTCGTGTTATGGTTCCTTGTTCGGTTCGGACGTCCGCGACGCGTGTTCTATCGTCAGAACCGGGATAAACATGAACTATACGACCGAGTCTCCATTTTGTTGGGGGGAGGTTGTCATCTCGTAAGACAACCAGGTCGTTAATTTTGAAATTAGTTTGGGGGAACTTCCATTTGCTGCGTTTGTAGAGTTCGGTGAGATATTCGTTTTTCCACCGGGAGCAAAATTGCTGATAGACAGCTCTGACCTTCTGCCATCGATTCACAATTCTGGGTGGAGATTGTAATATTTCGGGTTCTGCCGGAGCCAAGAGCAGGCCGCCGACTAGAAAATGTCCTGGGGTTAGGGGTTGCAGGTCCGAAGGATCTTCTGACATGCTATTAAGGGGTCTGGAGTTCAAGCAAGCTTCGATTTTGGAGAGTATGGTGGAAAACTCTTCAAACGTGAAGCGGAGATCGCCAGCGAATCTGCGGAAGTGGAGTTTGAAGCTTTTTACTCCAGCTTCCCAGAGTCCGCCCATGTGCGGAGCGGCAGCGGGAATGAAATGCCATCGCAGGCGTTGATGAGCGTATTGGGAGACAATAGCGTCCTGAGTGTGTTGAATCACTGATTCCCATTCTCGTCGAAGGGTCTTCGCTGCTCCGACGAAATTTCGTCCGTTGTCGGAGTACACATCAGAGGGACATCCTCGGCGAGCGCTGAATCGTCCAAAGGCAGCGAGAAATGTCGGGGTTGACAAATCGCTGACAGCTTCGAGGTGTATGGCCTTCGTCGCAAAACACACGAAGACGCAAACGTCGCCTTTGGTGATGAGGCAGGCTCTTCCAGTGTAGTTCTTGATGTCGAACGGTCCAGCGAAGTCCAAACCGGTGGCATCAAAGGGGCGAGAGAGTGTGGTGCGCTCAGGTGGTAGAGCGGCCATAAGTTGGGTGCATACTTGCTTCTTTTGGAGCAAACAAGGCTTGCAATTATGAATTGTGGCTTTAATCATGTTTTGGGCCTTGGGTATCCAGTACCGCGTGCGGAGCAAGCGCAGCATCAGCTGGTTTCCACCGTGTAGGCTAATATCATGGATAAACCGAACCAAGAGACGGGTGAAGACGCAATTGTAGGGGAGCAAAATGGGGTGGCGCTCATGGTACGAAAGCGATGGACACGAGATTAACCGTCCGCTCACACGAAGGAGTTCGTCATGTGAGAGAAATGGGTTAAGCGAGAGAATCGAGCTCTTGCGCTTAAGAGATTGTTTCATTTCCAGGCAATGGTAATCATTGTTGAAATGAACTTTTTGCGCGGCAATGATGAGCCGCGTCTGAACGGCTTGAATCTCATCGGAGTCGATGAGAGTAGTTTCGCGCCTAAAATGAGGACGGTAATGGGGGTGGGTATGCTGCAGGAACCGAAAAGCATACGCCAATACGCGAAGGGCTCCCGGGAAAGAAGAGAATCTTTCTAAGGGGTCCTCATATTGGTGGTAATAGGTGAAATTGGTTTTGATGGGCTTAGCCTCCAATTCAGTTTCGAACTCGTGTAGGGCAGTGTAGTAAGGCCACTGCGTCCTCGCTTGCCGCAGCCATGCAGGTCCTTGCCACCAGAGCGGGGTGTGAAGCAAATCCAGCGGATACATGCCTCTGCTGGCAAGATCCTCTGGATTACTCTCCGAGTCGACGTGGTACCAGTGAGTGTTGTCCGCCACCTCGACAATTTTCGCGACACGGTTGGCGACGAACGTCGTCCATGTGCAGGGTGGTCGTTTCAACCACGCCAGCACTATAGTCGAGTCGGTCCAACAGTGAAGGTCATAACGTGGAAAGTCGAGATGGGGAACAATTGCATCAATCATGTCGACCAGGAGAGCAGCTCCGCAGAGTTAAAATCGAGGGATCGATATGGTTTTGATTGGGGAAGTCGAAGTGCTGCCTGAGTTAGGAGTGAGCACGTAGATCACGCCACCGTATGCTTTCTCGGAAGCATCGCAAAAAGCATGAATTTCCACGGTGCTGCCTGGGGTGAAGTGAATCCATCGGGGTATTTTGAGGAGATTGATATGGGGGTAATATTGAACGAATTGAAGCCAACGTTGTAAAGTGATGGGAGTGAGTGGGTCGTCCCATCCGATGCCGTCCAGCCAGAGTTGTTGCATAATGGTTTTTGCAATGACAATGACTGGAGCAAGCCATCCTGCCGGGTCAAACAGTTTTGCAATCCGAGATAACACCTCGCGCTTAGTATATGTGGGGGAGAGGTCAAAGGGTTTTGACTCTATGGTGAAATGATCGGTTTTGGCATTCCAACGGAGGCCGAGAGTTTTGGTATTGCTACCATCTTCTAATTCCAGAAAGTCTTTGTTTAAGAGATCTTGTGGTGGGATCCCAATTAGAAGAGCGGGGTGATTTGCTGTCCATTTGCGTAGCGTGAAGCCGGCAGAGTGAAGAGCGGCAGACAGTTGATGTCGGGTACGAAGCGCGACAAAAATGTCATGAGCGCCACATAACGCATCGTCCACGTACATGGAGTTCTTAAAAATGGGAGCAGCAAGGGGGTATTTTTTCTCGACATCCTTCGCCAACTGATGTAGAGTTCGTATGGCCAGATATGGAGCACAGTTGACGCCAAACGTGACCGTTTGGAGTTCGAAATCTTGCACATCGTCGTGTGAAGAATTTCGGAAGAGAATTCGCTGGTAACGCGAATGCTGGGAATTTATGCGGATTTGGCGATACATTTTTTCAATGTCGCCATTGAAAACGTATTTATAGAGTCGCCATTGAATAATGAGAAATGTCAAATCCGATTGAAGGGCCGGCCCAGGATAGAGGATATCGTTCAGGCTAAGACTGTTGGAGGAGGCGCAGGAGGCATTGAACACAACACGCACCTTGGTCGTGCTGCTATCGGGTTTGAGAACAGCGTGATGGGGTAGGTAGTAGTTGTCGGAACCGGAAGGGTTCTGAGAGGGGTGGATCTGTGTCATATGGTGCAGGTCCGAGTACTCTCGAATCACGGAGTCATATGTTTCTTTAAAACTGGGGGTCTTCAACAATCTCGTTTCGTTTCGGAGAAACTGTTTGAGAGCAATCTCTCTGGATTTCCCGATCTTTATTGAAGAAGGGAAACCTTCTTTGAAGGGCAGCGAAACAATATATCGGCCATCGGGGCGCCTCTGAGTGGTATTTGAATACAAGTCCTCGCAACGTTGTTCACCCGGGGTGGGTATCCGTTTAGTTTGGACTTCTTCAAGCTCCCAGAATCGCGATAGTTGATGATCTATGGAGACTTCGTTGAAGAAAGAGACTCGTGTGGTAACCGAGGGGGCAGGTAAATCCTGCTGAAGTGGACCTGTGAGAATCCACCCGAAGATGGTCTCTTGAGCGACCAGAGAGTCAACTATGTTGCGTTTAATTCCATCGCGCAAGATGAGGGGGTAGATATCGGCTCCAATAAGCATATCAATTTGATCACTGCGGTAGAAGTTCTCATCGGCTAATGGTAGCTCGCGAAGAGATTCACAGCGTGAAGTATCGAGAGAGCAAACCGGGAGATTGCCGGTTAACTTGGGGAGCACAAGCGCACAAGCTTGAAGGTGAGTCCCAGGAGCTCGAGGTGAGCCAATCTGGAAAGTGCAAAGTTTAGAAACCTGGGCGGTAACTGTTTGATTTACACTCGCCACTTGGGCCTGTATGGCCTTCACCGGGAGTTTCAAGCGCTTCTGGATGCGTTCGGATAAGAAAGTGGCTTCAGAGCCGGGGTCGATGAGCGCACGCGCTGTGTATGGCTCACCGCGATGGTAAATATGAATCATCGCAGTGGCGAACAACACCTGCTTCGGTCGCGAGGTGAAGCACGTCAATACATTGGATGTTGAGGGGCCTTCAGTGGACTGTATATTAGGGGTAGAGGTAGAGGGGGTCGCTCGAGAGTGCGACGGAAGGTTCGACAAGCGATTATGCGTATAAGCATTGGGAACGCGATGAGGGGGGTTTTACGAAGCGAGGTGGTATGGGTAGAGTTCGAATGAGAGTTCGGTTGGGGGGCCGAGGCCTCCTCGCGATGTAATAGTGTGTGATGTCGCTGGTTGCACGACATACACGTGAACGCACTTTTACACTCTTTTACTTGATGTGAGTGCGCCAAGCAGTTGGAACAAAAATGAATTCGTTGAACTGTCGCCCAACGAGAGTCCAAATTCATTGCCAGAAACCGTGGGCATCTGCGGAGCGAGTGCGGTTGATCAGTGCATAATCTGCAGCTGGTCGAAACCTGGATTTTATATGGAATAGTAGCTTGGAACGTATTCACAGGCTTCGGGTTGGGGGGAGCGCGCGTAGAGGTATGCGACGTTTTTTTGGGGGGGGTTGACGGACTTCCGGATATCGTCAACAGTTTCCAAAGTTTGGAAATGGGAGGTGAGAAAAGCGTCCATTTCGCGCCATCTTGGAATTTCTCGTTTGAGGGTAATAGATTGTTCCCATAACGAGAGGGTGTGTTCGGGGAGGCGAGTTGAGCAGAGATGCACAATAATTGCGTCCCAGCTGTTCACATCGACATCATGCAAAGTGAGAGCTGAGAGGCAGTTATTAATCTCCCGTTGGAGACGTTTAATAGCCACTCGCGATTCTTTGGTAATTGGGGTGAGATTGAATAACGTTCGGAGTTGAACGTTAACAAGAATTCGCTTAATCTCGAAGCGGTCGGTGAGGTTCCGCCAAGCTTGCTCAAAACCGGCGTCGGTGAGGGGGGATTTCTGAACTATTTCTTTTGCTTCACCTCGTGTCTTTTGATTGAGGTGAAACAACTTTTCGATGGGGGATAACCGATTGTTGCGGATGTAGAGAGCTGAAAACATATTGCGAAAAGTTGGCCATGATTCGTAATCGCCGTTAAAAATGGCGGTGTCACACGGCGGTAAACTGATATTATGTCCGGAGAGATTCGAGTGGACTGTTGCCTCCATTGCAGAGGCATGGGATAACGAAGATTGCGAAGTTGGGGAGGGTAGGGGGGCAGCGAGATGCTGCAGCTCGCTAATCTTGGCGGAGAATCGAACATAAATCTGGTAACTGCGTCGGTATTGGCTTTTCACGACAGTTACCTCAGCGGTTTTGGGATCGTCGACTGCTGATGGATTCGCTGCCATGATGGTGGATTCCAAGCATGAGTTGTATGCTTGTTTCAAATCGGACCAGACCGCCTTCAGTTCCTCACGATGGGTGTCCAGGCTGGATGCCGAATGTTCACGTTCCGGAATGTCGCTGGATTCCTTCTCGAACTCCTCCAGTGTTTCAGTCACGCTGATGAATTTCGTAAGGGGGTCCATGGTAACAGAATCACTCGTTGAGAGATTGTAGATTAATAAACAAAAAGACGTATAACAGAACACCAGAGGGGTGAGGTTTATTGTTTATTTGTTTGTTGGGGGGGGGGGGGGTTATTAATAGTAATAATTTAATAAAAATATTTCAATTAATCTACAAATAAATTAGTCAAAGTAGTTTAGATTTAATTACTCCGACTACTTCGACAAAAGTTGTTTGGAAAGTTATTTGTGATGATTTAAACCGTGGGGCGGGGGTATGCCGTACAAAAAACTCAAACCGTGATAAATGAGTGGCACAATAAAATAGAAAATGAGGAAAACCACTAATTAAGCATGATATAATGCTCGTTTATTTTATTTTATTTTATTTTGGGGTAACAATTTTTGGGGTTAATTTTATATTACTATAAAAAAGTAATTTAATTCAAACTAGTCAAAGTAGTTTAACATTAACTACTTCAACTACTTCTGCAAACGCCGTTTCCATCCGGGTAACCGCTGCTTGTGCGCTGCCCGCACGATGTCACCGACGCTCGCTGCGGATATAACACAAAGCAACTCCGCAAAACGAGAGAGTAGTGCTTGCGCCTGTGAAAAGGTGGTGGTTTTTGGTGCGCTGAGAATTCCCACGCTGGAGCTGCAGGTTTTTTTTGTACACTTTTGGGGCCAACGGCAACTCTCAATACCGCTACGAGAATGAACCGTTGGTAATATTCGTTTTCAAAAAATATAAGTTTTCGATTTGAGAATATTAAATTGATGTACAACACGGGATGGTTGCACATACAATTTAATATAAAAGAACGATATTTTTGTTCTTTTGGGGGGATCACAAATGAATGCTGCGCGACGCCGAACCGAAACAAGGGGTTTACACTTTTAATACTAATTATAATTTAATTATTAATATTAATGAATATAGGGGGGAGTGGGGGTTTTGCCGGCGTAAAATCCGGCTCGAAGGACCAAATGATTCTCTGATCTTCGAGCGCGTGGGATGGCTCGAAGAGTCAAGAGGTTGGGGGTGGTCTCCGAGCTCGTGGTAATGCGGCTCGAAGGACCAAATGTTTCTTTGACCCTCGAGCGCGTGGGATGGCTCGAAGGATCAAGATGGTTGGGTTAAAAAAGCAAGCAGAGGTACTTACTTAACGATCGCTTGGCGTGGAGTCGTCGGCGTCCGGAAATAGAGGGGTGAGCTTCGTCGCTATTTATATTTCGTCCTGGATGGGTGAGCTTCGTTGCTCGTTTTGTAGAGATGATGGTTGGCGCGTGCACTTCGCTTACGTTCACTTTGTAGAAGAAAACGGTTGGCGTGGGCACTTCGATTAAGTTCACTTAGTAGAGACGGTTGTTGGCGCGTGCACTTCGTTTAAGTTCACTGAGAAGAAGGAAGATGCCTTTTTTCCGGAACCACCGCCATCTATCTGTCAAAGAGAAAAGAGAAAAACGGAACGAGACGGAATGGGGTCCGCTCAAGCCGTGTTCACCGGGGTTGCTGATTGATTTTCGTGGGGTTTTGTCGCAAAGGGAAAAGCGACGGGAGACGGTGGGGTTTTCGCGTGAACACATTTAATTTTTAATTTTTTTCCCCTTTTCACTAATTTCCGCGATTTGAATAAGCACGTCTTGTCCTCATGGAGTGGGTAGACTGACTGATGATACTTTTGTCTGCGCTTTTGATCTCGCTCACTGCCGCCACTTGGTGGGACCGTTACTTGGAGTCGTTGTGAAATTGTTTGAGCTCACTCAAATGAACTTTCTTCTTCTTCTTGTCTCCTTCTTTTTCCACAAGTACAACGACGGGTGAAATAAAGTCAGTGACACGATACGGCCCTTCGTACTTTGGCGCTAGTTTCGCCGCAAAGCCTTCTGCTGCCTTCGACAAGGGGTGTTGTCTGACCAGTACTCGTTTCCCACTTTCGGGTTTCCAGGAGCGCCTTCGCAGATTATAATGTTGAGCCTGCGTTTTCGAAGCCTTTTCAAGATTCCTGTGAACTATCTGGAAAATTTCTCTGAGGTTTTCTGCTTTTCCTGTCGGCTGCTGGGGGGAATTCTCGTTGCCCAAGGTGACTTCGTCGTAAAGGGCCGCCAGCAGTCTGGGTTCGCGGCCTTGTACTAAGAAAGCAGTGCTGTATCCAGTGGTTTCAGACACGCCCGTGTTAACAGCTAGAGTTATCTCTGGTAATTTGTCGTCCCATCGCCTGTGGTCATTTTCTGCCAGCTGAGCCACCAGGGTTTTGATAGTTCGGTTGGCTCTTTCGGCGGCGTTCTCCTGTGGTGTGTACGGAGCCGTATACTGCTGTCTCACTCCCAGTTGTTGTACGTATTTTCGAAGGATAATTTCAAATTCTGTTTGAGCAGCTCGAATGCCTCCTGCTGTTCTGGTCCCCAGATCCATCGTTTTCCTTTCCTTAGCAGTGATGTTAGTGGTTGAACAATATTTGAAAAATTGGGAACAAATCTCCGATACCACGAGGTAACACCCAGGCAACGTCGTAATTCTTTCAGTGTTGTAGGTGGTTGTAGCTCCTGAATGGCCGCAATTTTATCCGGGTCGGTCTGGATCCTTTTGAAGTGACCAAATGTACTAAATAGCGGATCTCATTCTTAAAGAATTCACATTTTTCCGGGTTAATTCGTAGGTTGGCCTCCTTCAATCGCTTGAATACTTTGTGCAAATTGTCCATATGGTGCTCCACGGACTCCCCGGTGACGATGATATCGTCAAGGTAGGCGAATGCATATGGCTCCAATTCGGACCCAATGATTTTATTGCGAGCACGTTGAAAGGTGGCAGTAGCCGAATTGAGCCCGAACGGCATAACTCTCCACTGATACAGTCCACGTTCCGGAACGGTGAATGCCGTATACTGCTTGCTAGATTCCTCCAACGGGATCCGCCAGTAACCGTTTTTTAAGTCTAGAGTGCTGATGACGTTAGCATTCCGCAGCTGGTCCAAAATATGTTGTATACGCGGCAGAGGATAGGCATCCGGTACTGACTTGGCGTTAAACTGGCGATAGTCAACACAGAGCCTCCATTTGTTATTTTTCTTCCGCACCAGCACAATTGGTGCGCTATACGGGCTCCTAGAAGCTTCAATACGTCCATCCCTGATTAATTCGTCGATCTGCTCGTTGAACACAACTTGCATGGCTGGGTTCCGTGGGAAGTACCGCTGCTTTATTGGACGATCGTCCTTCATGACGATTCGGTGTGACGTGATGTTCGTGGTGCCCTTTATTGATTCGAAGGCTCGTAATTCATTTTCCAGGAAGGCAGCGATTTGTATCTCTTGGTTGGATCTTCAGTGCCGGGGGGAAGTTTAAGTGTCATACCTCCAATGGTTATTTCCGTGTTGGATTTCCTGAGGAAGTCCAGGCCCAAAATTAAGTCGTCGATGGCGTTAGGCAGTACGAACAGCTGCGTCTCGCATTGAATGGCCTTAAATCGGATGGGTACCATGAGTGATTCTGTGACCTTCACTGACCTGCCGTCGGCCAGGCGAACGGAGAGCTCTGTTGACCGATGTGTGTCTGGCGTCCAGAGTAATTGAGCCAATGCCTCGCTGATAAAATTTCGCGTTGCTCCGTTGTCGATGACTGCCTCCACCCAAACTTCGTCGACGTCCACGCTTACAGTAATGCGATCATTTTCCCACCCTATTGCCGATCTGTCCTCCGTGTTGGTTGTTGTTGGTGTGTTGGTGGTTGAGACGTCTGGCGCTGTGGCGCTCGTTGTTCAGGTCCCGCACCGCCTCGATTTATACGTGACCCTTCGGCGTTTCCCTGACGGCAGCATTCGATCGTGTGTACATTCCGACGCCCACACACCCAGCAAAACAAGTACGTTGGATTTCGGCATTGTCTTTCGACGTGTCCGTTTTGACCACAATCAATGATGTCCTCAACCTGCCTGAACCGTGTCCGGGTGTCTATACGCTTCGGCAGGGCGGACGTCGGCGTCGTTTCATCGTCCTGCAGGCACTCCAACTCCAGGGAAAGTGCAGTTAATTCCTTCAGACTGGTGAAATCCTTGCGTCGAATGTGCCTCTGTAGCTCAGTCCGTGAATTGCGATAAATTCGCTCGAGTTTCTGCTCCTCTGTATACTCGGCGTGTCTCATAAGATCCTGGATTGCTACGACATACTCCTTAAATCTCTCACCTGGTTGTTGTCGTCGAGCCTTAATGGCGTCGTCTAGCTGCTCGAAATATCGGCCCGGAAGAAAGAACGTCAAAAAATCCTTTTTGAACGCAGCCCATTCCACCCATTGCTCATCATTATTTCGGTACCATGCGGATGCCATGTCCGTCAATAGCTCTGGCATGGTTTTCGGGAGGAGGTCAGGATCAATTCCATACGACCTGGCCGATTCTTCGACCCGTTCAATGAATGAAATGGGATCTCCCTTGCCATTGTACCTCGACGACCACTTCCGAACCCTGTCCATTACCTGCTCGCCCATGCTGCGGTGGAAGGTCACTTTGGTGGGTCCTGGCGGCTCTTCTGTTGTGTGTTTATTTGCGACGGGACTCGCTGCTCTTGTTTGCACTGATATTTTTCCGTCGGCATTGAGAGTTGTCCTGGTGCGCCATCCCCTATGTGTTTAGGTGGCATCGGGCTTTTGGACCTCGAATGAGTCGTCACTTTCTTTCCGTGCGAGGCCTTCCATTTCTTCGAGTTGGGTTTTGTCGTCTGCTGAATATTGCTTCGAATTAATAAAGGCCACCAGCGTTTTCCTTAATTCCTCCGCGGTGCCAGCTTCCTTGAGGCCAAATTCGGTGCATGCCGCGAGGAGTTCATCTTTGTTTAGGTAATAAACCCAGCTTGTAGAAACCATCTTTGGTTTTGTGACCTGAGTAGTGTGTGGACTTAAAACTGGCTTTCTTCACTTGCTCTCAGTGTTCCGTTAGCTCACTCGAGTGCCGTGTCTACTGTCCCTGTTCGGGCGCCATCTGTAACGTTGCTATGGCCGGGATATAACTCGAGGAGTTAGACCGGAGTTCAGTCCACAGAAAAATTTAGTGGAACAATAAATTCACTTTATTTGTGAACTCAAACCTAACACACTATTTATGTAATTTATACACTCCTGTCGAGTAGCTGGTAAGTCACCTTTGCTGACTGCTTGACGTCCTTGAGAGTCGGCTTTTCCTTCGTGTTGTCTTGCTCTGGCACGTTTATGTGCCTGGTGTGCGCCGGTGTGGAGCGGTGAACGCGCTGTGCCGCGTTGACGTCACGCCTGTGTCGCGTTGATGACCGCGCTGTGTCGCCGGTGAGTGCACTTGGATCGCACTGGTGTCGCGTTGAAGAACGCGTCTGGGTCGTGCTGATGACGCGCAGATGTCGCGCCTGTGTCGTGCTGATGTCGCGTTGATGAACGCGCTGTGTCGCGCCTGTGTCGCGTTGATGTCGCGCCTGTGTCGCGTTGATGTCGCGCCTGTGTCGGGCTGATGTCGCCCTGATGTCGCGCTGATGTCGCCCTGATGTCGCGCTGATGTCGCCCTGATGTCGCGCCTGTGTCGCGTTGATGAACGCGCTGTGTCGCGCCGGTTAAGGCGCCGATGAGTGCGCCTGTATCGCGCCGGTGAATGCGCCTGTGTCACGCCGGTGAATGCGCCTGTGTCGCGCCGGTGAATGCGCCTGTGTCGCGCCGATGAATGCGCCGGTGAATGCGCCTGTGTCGCGCCGATGAGTGCGCCTGTGTCGCGCCGGTGAATGCGCCTGTATCGCGCCGATGAGTGCGCCGATGAATGCGCCGGTGGATGCGCCGGTGACTGCGCCGATGAATGCGCCGATGAATGCGCCGGTGACCGCGCCGATGGATGCGCCGATGAATGCGCCGGTGGATGCGCCGGTGACTGCGCCGATGAATGTGCTGATGAATGCGCCGGTGACTACGCCGATGAATGCGCCGGTGACTGCGCCGATGAGTGCGCCGGTGACTGCGCCGATGAATGCGCCGGTGACTGCGCTGGTGACTCTGGTGTTGTGGCTAGTAGCTTATGTAAAGTAGCTTATGCAATCCTGTATCCGCCCTCGGCAGGATGTATAACACCCGTACACCTAGAGCAAGGAAGGAGTGCCTGGAGAGCCAGACCTGGCTCGCATTTTTGATCCTTTGGGAATCCTCGCACCTAGTGGCAATTGCCAAAATATTCATCCAGCAGCTTTGATAATTAAAGCTGTCATGGGATGACGTTTTACCAGAGCAACTACAAAAGGAATGGCGGAGCTTTCAAGAAATGTCGGCATCTCTACATAAAATTAGAATTGATAGACGTCTTCAGAAAGGAAATACCAACCTCAGTGCAAATCCACACATTTGCAGACGCCTCAGAAAAGGCTTACGGGACAGCGGTATATCTAAGATCTACATTCAGAAACGGACAGGTTATACTGCGATTGCTGTGTGCGAGATCTAGAGTTGCTCCACTTAAAAAGCAAACTATACCACGTCTAGAACTATGTGCAGCTGTTTTAGGCGCCGAACTTACAACCAGCGTAAGAACTGATCTAAGATTCCAAGACGCCAAGGCCTTCTTATGGTCGGATTCTCAGGTGGTACTATGCTGGATACACTCAACAGCGTCATCCTTTCACACCTTTGTGGCCACTAGGATCGCAAAAATTCAACAAAGAACAACACCTACGCAGTGGCGGTATGTCAATACAAAGGAAAATCCCACAGACGTCCTATCAAGAGACCTAACGGGGGATAAATTACCAAATTGCGATATGTGGTTCTAAGGTCCCTTCTTGCACGGCAATGAATCTCACTGGCCTGCGTCATTTTCAAAACTCTCAAGCCATGAACCCGAATTAGAAAGGAAATCAATCGCAGCAACCTCGTTAATAAGCACGGCGGGAAGAGAAGAACTTATATATGGTATTAATCACAGGAATTCTTTTCGCACACTGCAACGCATTGTCGCCTATGTCTTGCGGTTCATCAGCAACATACGCCGTACTGCACCACGGTTACAGGAAAGAGAATTATCACCAAAAGAATTACAAAAGGGTCTACAACTAATAGTACAAACGATACAGCAGTCAGACTTCGCAACAGTAATAAAAGCACTTACTCAACACAAGGCACTAGACAAAGCAAATTCAATAAATAATTTATCACCATTTATGGATGAACACAATCTTCTTCGAGTGGGAGGTCGTCTACAAGCAGCTAATCTATCATACGATGCAAAACATCCACTACTCTTACCATATAATGATTCATTGGTAAGGTTACTGCTCCAGGGTCTGCATGAAGACAACAAACATTGCGGAGACCAGGCACTTCTGGCTATATCCAGACAACAATTCTGGATCATAAAAGGCAAATATATGACGAGAGGTGTTATTCAAAATTGTGTTCGATGTAATCGAGCAAAGCCTCACCTATTTAAGCAAATAATGGGAAATCTACCAGCAGAAAGAATATTGACAGCGCGACCGTTTATTACATCAGGAGTAGATTATTGTGGCCCCTTTTGGGTGCATTATAAAATTCGAGTTAAAAAATCACATAAGATTTATCTCGCAATATTTTGCTGTTTCTCGACTAAAGCTGTTCACCTAGAATTGGTCAGCGATCTAACCACTGAAGCATTTATTGGCGCAATAAAAAGATTTATTAGCAGACGGGGAAGATGTCATACATTATATTCTGATAATGCAACAAATTTCGTTGGAGCCAAGAACATGTTGACCGAGTTAAGTGAGACGATTTTTTCGGATAAGGCGCAAAAGGCATGTGGCGCCAAGGATAAGTATTAAGGGGGCATGTGGCGCCAAGGGAATTGAGTTCAAATTCATTCCTCCTAGGGCACCACATTTCGGAGGCCTTTGGGAAGCGGCGGTGAAATCTGCAAAGCATCTGTTGCTGAGAAGCGTATCAACAGCATCTCTGACATACGAAGAACTGGAAACAGTCATAGTAGAAGTCGAAGCAATTTTGAATTCACGCCCTTTAACTCCTATGTCCAATGATCCTAATGACCTCACAGCATTAACACCTGGTAATTTTTTAATCGGCGAACCCCTGACTGCTCAGGTAGATGTGTGCGCACCTAAACTGAATACATCCCTTAGTACAAGATGGAAATTAGTGTCTGAACTAAAGTATGAATTTTGGAAACGATGGAACGTGGAGTATTTAAATAAATTACAACACAGACAAAATTGGACGGCGCAGATCGCTGATATTAAGGAAGACACTCTAGTAATCATTAAAACTGACAACGTTCCAGTACTCAACTGGCCTCTGGGAAGAGTGACCAAAATATACCGCGGTCCTGAAGGAGAAGTACGAGTTGTGGACCTAAAAACCGCGTCTGGTATGCTTCGTCGACCAATCCACAATTTAGCCCATTAATGAAGGAGGATTCTAGCACAGCTGCAACCCCAGATGAAGGGTCAACTACCTCAGTGGCTCAGAAACATTCACGCGAAGGAGCTGAAATTCCACTGAAGCTTCAGAAGGAGCTCCCCGAAGAATCTTCTACCCCGTCGAAAAGAAAACGAATATCTCACATATATATCTTATATGCGCTGGTTCTATAAATATAACGAATTTCAACAACGGACTTGGAATATATTTCGATGGAATAGGATTCACTGAGATTTCTCCTACAGCCTGGACGTTAATTGTATATTACGATCTTCTACCACTCCAAAACGAACTAAAGGCCTTTGAAAACGGGACAAATGCATTAGACCACATATGTCGGAAACTAAAGGATAATAAACCTTGTCTCGCCTTAACAGCGCACTTTAGAACATTAAGGAACGAAATGCAAGTTGACAGCGATATCCTACATATAGTAGTACTCGCAAAAAACGAGCAGCATTAGACATTGTTGGAAATGTCGCCCGGTCCCTATTTGGAGTGTTAGATAGTGAATATGCTAAAGAAATGTCCACCACCATCAACAAAGTCCGAAACAATGAAGAATTCCTCCTGGAGTTAGTGAAAAATCAAACCTCCATAATAGATTCAACAATAAATATTGTCAAGAAGAAGGAATTGGAATCACAAGCTAATCTGAAACACATTAATGATCAACTTGCTGAACTAATGGATGAAATCGACCATTACAAAATCTTCCAATGGTATATATCGCTTTCCACACAACTCTCAGCAAGGGCCGTAAATCTAAGAAGAGTTCAAACCGCAATCTTGGATGTAATGACTGCTGTACATCATGAGCGCGTCAGTCCACTACTGCTGACGCCAAAACAACTACAAGAGCAATTAAAGGAAATTAAAACCAATATATCGCCAGGACTGTTGCTCCCCAACGGCGATAATAACCTTTTACAATTGTACAAAACAATTGACATCAAGGGCACATTGACAGACCAACATGCCATATTCAAAATAATGATTCCATTAGTAGGCTTGGAGTCGTATCATCTATTTAATCTGGTGTCCATTCCCGCAGTTCGCAATGGAGCACTCATGAGAATTCACCCTAGCATGGAGATAATGGCGATCAATGCTCATCGGGATAAATATTTTCCAATGACGTGGGAGGATTTAAGGGCTTGCAATCGATTGGATGACGATATGTACATCTGCTCAAATAGACAACTCACCTACGGAATTAACTCACTGGCTCACAGGTGCGAAGTGCTGCTCTTAACCAATAAACCAACAGCAGATTGCAATTATATTCCCAGTAATAACAACGATGAATGGCTCTCGTTGGTTAACACAGGAATGTTGACATTAAACAGCAATTGCACAATACGAAACGCAATGCTGAGACTTAAGGGACATTTCACAATAGCTACAGTAATGCACACGTCCTACAGACGTTTTGAAGCCGCGGTTGAAGCAGCATCCCTAATAATCAACAAAACTTCAAACGGCCGCAGCAATAGTAACAAAATTATCGAGGGCACCTCAGATTTTGACGCTGTTTTGGAATCCAACTCGCACGTGAAGAATATACACTTTCCAGAAGCTATTGAAAATAGTACAATCCATCATCATATCATCAGCTACTCTGCATTGGTGCTGACCCTGATATTATTGGCTTACACCAGCTATAAAATTTGGCATAAGAAGCCACGATCTACAGGACCACCTAAACCACCCCGCTTGAGACCGAGCACCGTATATTCAATCAACGTATAGGCTTGAATACTATTCAACAGGCGGGAGAATGTCGCAATTCGCTATGCTAACGGAAGCACTTTTCCTACCTTGTACTGGGTCATCCACTGCGAGCATGGCTCAGTGTCATTGACTGCACTCATGTTACGCTGACGGTCGATGACAGAATTTAAAAACAATTAATTTACCTTGCGAATTTGCTGACGCGCACTAATGTAGCGTTTTTAATAATTTGGTTTTCTTTTTAATTTAATAATTGTTTCGCAATATTTCTTTGTCAATTAGGCAATATTTCTTATACGTATTTTTATTGTTATTTATGCTTAGGTTAAGTGTTTTTATCTATAAATTAAGCGATTTAATAAAGAAATTTTCAGTATTCAACACATAATCAGAGTGTTTTAATTAACCCAAGCTATTATCACTCAAACAATAAAAGGTGTGGATTCGGTTCAAGTTCCGAATTTACACTTATAAATGAATAAAAAGGGATTGGAACTGGTTCAAGTTCCAAATTCAATCACCTATTAAATAAACAAAACAATATAAAACGGCGATAATATAAAAGGAAAAAGAAAGAAAAAGAGAAAAGAGAAGAAAAAAAAGAGAGAAAAAACAAAAGAAAAAAATAAATATCAGAGAGAAAAAAAGAAAAGAAAAGATCAGAGAGAAACAAAGGAAAAAAAGAAGAAAGAAAAAACATTCTGAAAAATTTATGAAAATAAAGTACAAAAATTTTAAAATGAAAGGAAAAAGAAATGAGAATGGAAAAAAAGAAACTAGATTAAAGGCACTAGTAAAATATTTTTAAGGACACATAACGAAAAGTGTAAAAAATCTAACCTAAGATTTAATGGTTTCACTCGATAAATGTATTGATTTTAGTTGATAGTCGAATACGCACGCAAATTGTACAGAGGCATAAGTATGCAGCACAAGATACTCATGAAATAACACATTTCATTGAATTATTTCGTAGTATAAGAATTAGAAAATAAATAGGATAAGCCACCAACGGCATCAACACCTATGGAAGCTTCAGTTTGATCGTGGACTTCAAGATACGAGCGGTACATCGAAGTTGCTTCTCCGAACCTTCACGTCGTACGGCACCATCACAGAAATAAGAGACATCATTGTTCAACAAAGACGGCCATGGCGTTGTTTTCTCGCTAGCATTAGTCAACAGGGTGGACGTGCTAAAACATTTTTTTTTTGACACTCCCCGCAAATTGCTAACGTCCCGAAGTAAGACAAGGGAATCGTGAAGCCACAGTCGAGATATGACTTTCTTCAATCAATTAGCGTCAAGCAAGATGGGAGGTCCACCAGACAGTCAAGAACGTAGCACACAACCCCAGCAGTCCATCCCAGAAAAAGAGAAAAACCCACCGAAGGCCACATCACTCCGTTCAAGATAGAGCAGAACTACGAGGAGCATGTCCAATCGGTGCTGTCACACAGTTACACACCATTTCTTCAAATGTGCCCTACAACGCGTCATATCACCGTAAGACGAGATGACCATTTGTAGCAGCGAAAGCATAATTCGGTGGAACCATCATCTTCATCTACAATCAGCATGTCCGAGGAGAGTCAGACAAGAAGTATTTACTTAAGAAATTTGTAATAGCATTAAGACTAATATCAAACAATTGACCACCCAGTAGAAACATTGTAATGAAAGGAAAAATTAACATCGCTTCACGATATTAATTTTTCCTTTCCCTAGGGGTGGAGGGATGTTGTGAGTCGATACTTCCGCGGAACACATTTTCAGTCGACCATAATGGTGTCGCACTGAGCGTTTAATTTCCAAGCGTTTAATGCCGCATTGTAACTTGTCAAGGCCAATTCATCGAGCTCGCGCTAGCCGCTGTTGAAGCGGTATTGCACTTGTTGGCCGTGGAACTTGTGACCCACTTTCTTGCGCAGAGATGTTGTGGCAGGTCTTTTTCGCTACAGTCAGCGTATTATTATTTCCGTGTTTAAGTTTCCGCATACAGAAATATAAATAAGACTGGTATGAAGTAGTCGGTAGTTAGTTGCGTAAAGTAGACAATATTGATCAGTCAGTAGCGATCCGCGAAGCAGAGCTTACAAACCGTGTGTAACTAGTGTAATTCGCAATAAAGTGTTCAGAGTGAAGTTATAGTGTTTCATTTGGGACGGACTGAGGGAGGAAGGACTTCGGAGAAGCCAAGACAGGATTCGTCTGAAAGAACCACAATAAAAGTTCGAAAGTAATGGCGAGAACTATCAGAACAGTTCCAGTTAGGATTAGAACCAATATACCGGAAATAGTAGTTCATAAACAGGAAATTGTTTCGGGAGTGTATATGGGGGCAACTTTAGCGAAAGTAAAGGAGGGCGTAGTTTACGTTCCGATTCTAAATTCAACGGAACAAGATGCAGAAATAGACAGTGACTTTAGGCCGGGGTTTTCTAGTTTCAATGAGTTTGAAACACCCCGTGCTAGTATGATAAATAGAATAGGAGAGATAGATGTTAAGGATAGAATAAGTACTCTGATAAATAAATGAAGTCTAGATGATAGTTTGAATAAGGAGGAAAGGGGTTCAGTAGAGAGAGTATGCACAGATTTTCATGATATTTTTCTGCTGGAAGGAGACGAATTGTCCTATACGCCGGTCTTAAAACACGAAATACCGACCAAGCAAGACCAATCACCAATTAATCAAAAGCAGTATAGGTTACCTCATATCCATAGAGAGGAAGGAAACAGGCAGGTACGGCAGGTAAACAGGCAGGTATATATATATATATATATATGTATGTATGTATATATATATATAAGGAACTGTCCTCCTTATATATATACCCTTGGTTTGACCGTCAAACCTTCCAGAATCTTCGATTCGTGGGTAACGGTCCCCAAGAATAACGGCGGCACCAAGGCTTAAAGTTTTGTTGCTGGCCGTCTTCGCAAGCATTGCTTGCTGCGAAGCCCACATTTTTTACAAAATTTACCGCTTGGCGCATAAGCAAGCCCCGTGCTCCCGCACAAGAAATCTCTAGAGCAGACTTCTGCTAAACTCACGGCTTGCTTTCATATCAAGCCCCGCGCTCTCACAAAGAAAGTGGAAAGCTCAGACTTCAGCACACTTTCGCTTTCTTGTTCTGCGCTCGTCTAGCTTCTCGAAGAGCGAATTACTTGTGCGCTTAGTGCAAGTCGAAAAACCACCACCTTTTGCTGGTTGGTTTTTGCGGGTACTTTTTTCTGCTGCTCGCGCTCTTCTGCTTGCGTTGATCAGTCATACAGAGTGCACACAGAACACAAAAACCTGTTTTTTCTGTCTGCACTCTCCCAAGTGATAGCAGTGTAAAATTCACTATTCAACGGTGACCCAACGCGAAAGCGAAAAAGCGAGACACCCGGTAGGCAGAAGTGTTCGCAGCAACTAGTCTCTTTGTAACTAGTTGCCAACTTTAGAGACAACGCGTGGTTAATTTTCGGCAGCAAACTTTTCAAGCCCCAACGTCACCGCATAGCGACCCGGAAACATTTTTGCCACTTTTTTTAAAATATACAAAAAAAAATTTTTTTTTATTTTTTTCGAAAGAAGTTTTCGGTGCGTTTTATTTGGAATTTGCGTCTTCCTTCACCGCCCCTATCCGTAACCCAGACATACAATGGCGGCGCTCGCATCCTTCATTCGTATAGCTGATGCGCTGATCGAGTTCGAGGTGGACTTCGACCAGACACCCACCACGGGCCACACCATTTACACTCTTGGGATTCAGCGGGAAGAAATACGATCGCAGTGGCTGCTGATTAAAAGCGCCTATGAAAAGGTGCTTGCGGAGCTGGACTCGACGAAAGACAGAGGCAAGGAATTCGAAGGCGTAAAGGAGAAGCGGCGCCAATGCTATGCGGTATATCTGCGCTGCGCGGGAAAAATTGATCAACTGATCGAAGCCGCAGTGTCCCCTCCAGTTGCCGCGACCCCTTCGCCGGTGCCAGCTGAGATGCCCCAGTCAGGCTACAATATCAGCCTGCCCCCCTGCGACACCTAAGCCTTCCATGGCGACTACCTTTCGTGGCCTTCTTTCAGGGATATGTTTACGGCCCTGTATATTCAGAATACCCGAATTGCGCCGGTGGAGAAGTTGTTCCACCTGAACCAGAAAACCACGGGCGAAGCGAAAGAAATCGTGCATCCCCTCTCACGAACGAAGGTTTTGTCCAAGCATGGAACAATCTGTCTGACAGGTACGAGAACAGACGCGTCCTCACCAACGCCCACCTAAAGAAGCTCTTCGGCCTGTCCCCCATCACGAAGGAAACCGGTGGTGCTATTAAAGACCTGCAGCGCGAAATCAATAATATTCTCGCCGCACTCGCGCTACAAGGTGTCGATACCTCGCATTGGGACGCGATAATCGTCTTTTTGTGCTCCAGCAAGCTCCCAGAAGCAACGCTTTCCCTCTGGGAGCAATCTCTCACCAACAAAACGGAGATCCCGAAATGGACAGATCTGGATGCGTTTCTCATTCATCGCTTCCAGACCCTTGAAACGGTGCAAGACATTAAATGCACACCCCCCTCGAAGTCTACGCAGCCCACAACTCCGACTCACTCGACTCCAGCCTCCAAACGCGTCAACACCTTCCAGTTGAAGGTGTCCCGAGATAGCTGCGCTCTTTGCCAGAAGTAGCACAGGCTGAGATCCTGCGCTCAGTTTCTCAGCTTGCCCGTCCCACAAGCTGAATACCGTTCAGAAAACCGCTTGTGCAGCAACTGCTTGGCCAGATCTCATTCCGTGAAAAACTGTCCAAGCAGATTCAATTGCGTCAAATGTCATGGCAGGCATCACACCCTCTTGCATCGTGAGCAAAATTATTTTAAAAAATCCGGTAATAGGGGGCCCCTTGATATTCGGTTCTTGATAGTACAGTCTATTAGCTTTCCAACGAGGTAGGTCTCATCAGTGCACAGTGAGAATTGCGCTCTGAGATGTCAATTGACTGCATCACTTATTGCAGCTGTTGACTTGCATAAGTGGTAACTTTGAAAATTATTTTAAAAAATCCGGTAATAGGGGGCCCCTTGATATTCGGTTCATTGATAGTACAGTCTATTAGCTTTCCAACGAGGTATGTCTCATCAGTGCACAGTGGAAATTGCGCTCTGAGATGTCAATTGACTGCATCACTTATTGCAGCTGTTGACTTGCATAAGTGGTAACTTTGAAAATTATTTTAAAAAATCCGGTAATAGGGGGCCCCTTGATATTCGGTTCATTGATAGTACAGTCTATTAGCTTTCCAACGAGGTATATCTCATCAGTGCACAGTGGAAATTGCGCTCTGAGATGCCAATTGACTGCATCACTTATTGCAGCTGTTGACTTGCATAAGTGGTAACTTTGAAAATTATTTAAAAAAATCCGGTAATAGGGGGCCCCTTGATATTCGGTTCATTGATAGTACAGTCTATTAGCTTTCCAACGAGGTAGGTCTCATCAGTGCACAGTAAGAATTGCGCTCTGAGATGTCAATTGACTGCATCACTTATTGCAGCTGTTAACTTGCATAAGTGGTAACTTGGAAAATTATTTTAAAAAATCCGGTAATAGGGGGCTCCTTGATATTCGGTTCATTGATAGTACAGTCTATTAGCTTTCCAACGAGGTATGTCTCATCAGTGCACAGTGGAAATTGCGCTCTGAGAGGTCAATTGACTGCATCACTTATTGCAGCTGTTGACTTGCATAAGTGGTAACTTTGAAAATTATTTAAAAAAATCCGGTAATAGGGGGCCCCTTGATATTCGGTTCATTGATAGTACAGTCTATTAGCTTTCCAACGAGGTATGTCTCATCAGTGCACAGTGGAAATTGCGCTCTGAGATGCCAATTGACTGCATCACTTATTGCAGCTGTTGACTTGCATAAGTGGTAACTTTGAAAATTATTTAAAAAAATCCGGTAATAGGGGGCCCCTTGATATTCGGTTCATTAATAGTACAGGCTATTAGCTTTCCAACGAGGTATGTCTCATCAGTGCACAGTGAAAATTGCGCTCTGAGATGCCAATTGACTGCATCACTTATTGCAGCTGTTGACTTGCATAAGTGGTAATTTTGAAAATTATTTTAAAAAATACGGTAATAGGGTCTATTAGCTTTCCAACGAGGTAGGTCTCATCAGTGCACAGTGAGAATTGCGCTCTGAGATGCCAATTGACTGGATCACTTATTGCAACTGTTGACTTGCATAAGTGGTAACTTGGAAAATTATTTTAAAAAATCCGGTAATAGGGGGCTCCTTGATATTCGGTTCGTTGATAGTACAGTCTATTAGCTTTCCAACGAGGTAGGTCTCATCAGTGCACAGTGAGAATTGCGCTCTGAGATGTCAATTGACTGCATCACTTATTGCAGCTATTGGCCTGCATATGTGGTAACTTTGAAAATTATTTAAAAAAATCGGATTCATTATCTTTTTCAATATTTTGTAGTTTTCTTATTTTTTTAATCCCGATTATAAAGTTATAAACACAAGGAATGCGTGAGGGATGTGCAAGTGGTTTGTGTCTCTACTAAGAGAAGTTATATTTAAATTTATCTTCACGCTCATATTTAAATTTAACTTCACGCTTAAATTTAAATTTAACTTCACGGACTTTACTTTAAATGGAGTTAATAATTGTGTATAGCAATAAGAGGAAAAAGTTGTACATAAAAAAGGAAGAAAAAAACAAACTCTTGGGTTAAAGGAAAAAAAAGAAGAAAGAAGAGAAGAAAAGAAAAGAGGGAAAAAACAAAAAAAAAGGAAAAAAACATTCTGGAAAATATATGAAAATTAGGAACAACAATCTAAAAAAAAAGAAAATGGAAATTTTATTAAAAAGAGCTTTCTCTTTTTAGAAAGAAAGAAAGAGAGGAGAAAAGAGAAACTAGATAAGAGGCCCTAGGAAAATATTCTTAAGGACACCGAAGTGAGACAAGGGAATCGTGAAGCCATGTCGAGATATGAGCTTCTTCGATCAATTAGCATCAAGTAAGGTGGGAGGTCCACCAGACAGTCAAGAACGTAGCACACAACCCCACAGTCCGAGAAAACGAGAAAAACCCACCTAAGGCCACATCACTCAACCATCATTGTTAACGCCAACTGCCGCTCGCCAGAGGTGCTCCCTCATCGATCGGTAGGGTGTCAGGAGTGAGCACTCTAGTCTCTCTCCTGCCAGCCTGCCGGTCATGAGGGGCGCCTCTCTCGTGAGCGTAAGCCCGGCTGCGGGCTCTCTCCGCGGCAACTGGCGCGGTTTGACCGCCTTCCAGCGATCGTCGCTGGACCCACACGAGTCACTCTTTGTTCAACCGTGGACCCGTACAGATTTTGCGAAACAACATTTGCATTTATTACTAAGAAAAAGAAAAATTAACATTGTGAAAAATTAACATTGTGCAAATAAATATGTGGTCCTTCGGAGATCACCCAACCGTTCATCTAAACAATCATCATCTTCATATCCAATCAGCATGTCCGAGAGAGGCCTGACAAGAAGCGATTATGGTATTTACTTAAGAAATTTGTAATAGCATTAAGACTAATATCAAACAGTTGACCAACCACTAGAAACATTGTAATACAAGAAAAAATTAACATCGCTTCACGATATTAATTTTTCCTTTCCCTAGGGTTGGAAGGATGTTGTGAGTCGCTACTTCCGCGGAATACATTTTCAGTCGTCCATAATGATGTCGCACTGAGCGTTGAATTTCCATCGCACTAAGCGTTTAATTCCGCATTGCAACTTGTTTCAATGCCAATTCATCGAGCTCGCGCTAGCCGCTGGTGAAGCTGTATTGCTTGACCGTGGAACTAGTGACCCACTTTCTTGCGCTCAGGTGTTGAGGCAGGTCTTTTCGACTACAGTTAGCATACTGTTGTTTCCGTGTTTAAGTTTCCGCGTGCAGAAATATAAATAAGACTGGTATGTAGTAGTCAGTAGTTAGTTGAGTAGTGAATAGTGATTAATCATTAGTGAAGCGGAGCTCCGGACCGTGTATAATTCTAAGTGTGATTTTAATAAAGCGATTGAATTAAAATTAAAGTGTTTAATTTCGAAACGGACTGCTGGAAAGGAAGGACTTCGGAGAAGCCCACGACCAGAATTTTCAAGGAAGAACCCCAACACTGATAAATTGTCTGCCATTTTCGGTTACTATAGTTTTCGGCACTCCAAAACAGTGAAAGACGAGTTCGTGCAAGGCTTCAATTATCAGAGGGACAGTGAAGTTACGACGGGGTTTTAAAAAGCAAAATTTTGAGAAGTGGTCCAATATGATGAGGATACCCATATTTCCCCGCTTTGACCGAGGGAAAGGTCCGATGAGGACCATATATAACTTTTAAAATGGACGTTCCTTAGCGCAAAAGGATCCCATTGGAGAACGTAACGCTTGTGTGGTCACCTTCGAGGTTCGGAACGACTCAACCCGCGCTATGTAACGGATAACTTGAGCTCGCATTCCGCGCCAGTAAAGGTGTCGCCGAATTTTCGCCGAATAAAGTTTTAGCAATGCCCGCGTGCGCCGACGTAGACAAGTCGTGAGCGGACCGAATAACCTCCTCTCTTAATTTAGACGGACCACCTCTTTCCGCCTAAAGTCATCCGCCGCATCGTCGCCAGTCGCGAACACTGTGCGGTGGTAATGATAGTCATCTATGACCGTAAAATCGGGAAATTAATCACGATCATATTTCTCCTTCAAACTCCGATACTCATCCGACTGGAAGGCCGGAGATTCCAAATCTACCGCAGGCTCGCTGTCGAGATCGATGGAAGCCAACGCCCCTCCTGCCGCGTCCTCCATCGATCACGAGAACGCTTCTGGAACATTTGCGCTGCCTTCCCGATGTTCAATTGAGAAGTTATAATTGAGAAGACTGTTTAACAGCCCTATTCTGCTTGATTGGTTCACACCGATTTGTCAATACCTTTTTGTTTTTCCATTGTAAAGTATGCTATTCTGCAAAATTTTTGACAGTGCAAAAACTATTAAAGTTCACCATGCGTGGTGAAATTGAAAAACAGGTAAAACAGCTGTTTTGAATTTCCAACTTCGAAAAAATGGAAGCGACTGCTAAGTAAGTTTATTCTATAAATTATCTTTTTATTTCTTATTATATTGTATATACAATACAATGCATATCTTTACAGAACACCGAAATTCCAACGTGCTACAGAAGAGCAGCTCCATTTTTTTATTGATTTTTGCCAACGTCACCCGGAGATTAATGGGAAAAATAATCCTCAATCTCCGGCGCTGGTACAGGACAGGTGGCGAGAGCTGGCCGGGCACCTTAATGCTTTGCGAGGGCCATCTAGAACGGCGGTAAAATGGAAGGAGGTAAATATTGTTTATACATGTAATTAGAAAAACATTTATATGAATATTTTTCTTAGACTTTGTCGGTGTGGAAGAGCCAAATAAGAGGCAGAGCTCGAGCAAAAAAGGCAGAACAAATGCAGACTGGCGGTGGACCATGCAGCAAGCCGCTGACAGAATTTGAAGAGCGTGTGGTTCATACTTTCGGAAAGGTTGCGGTCGACGGGCTGAACGGTGTCGCCACTCTGGGAATAGAGGTAATATTTACAATATCGTTTGTAGTTCTCTAGTGTATGATTTGTATTTGCAGAACATCCCACCAGACAGAGCTTCCATGCGAGGTTGGCTCAGCGCAGCTCCGTCGGCCGCAGGCAGTGGCCACCTGGGTCCGCTGACTTTTCATAGCCTCGGCTCCATATCGTCGGCTCAAGAACCGCTTGGTCCCATTTCGCCGACTCAAGAGCCGCTTGACCCCATTTCTTCGACTCAAGTACCTATTGGCCCCATTTCTCCGACTCAAGTACCTATTGGCCCCATTTCTCCGACTCAAGTACCTATTGGCCCCATTTCTCCGACTCAAGTACCTATTGGCCCCATTTCTCCGACTCAAGTACCTATTGGCCCCATTTCGCCGAATCAAGAGCCCATTTCGTCTGCAAAAATCGGATCAGCTTCGCCAGCTTCCTCATCTGTGAGGATGTTTTCAAGAACGTCGGAAATAATTGAACTCGTCCTCAGAATCGAAGAAAAACGAGATGCTCGTGATGCTAGTTTTCTCCAAGCGCAATTGGCCACAGCCGCAGCAATCGAAAAGCTTGCAAAAGCGATTGATGAAATGAAAAAAACCTAAATAAACATTTTGAACCACAGCAATCGAAAAGCTTGCAAAGCGATTGATGAGATGAAAAAAACCTAAATAAACATTTTGAATTTATTTATATTTTTATTTTTAATTTAAAGAGTATTAATATATCTGGTACGAATATGGGCTCCTTCTCTTAAATTGTCGTGATGTGAAATTTCTGCTTCATTAATGGATTGCTCAACTTCCTCTTCATCAATGTTCAAAAATTCGCCATTCTTTAGTAGAATATTGTGCAGAATTGCACACGCGTAAATGATTTTTGCAGCCTTATCGTGGCTGTAGTGCAACACACGATGCTTTGACAAGCATCTGAAACGAGACTTCAATACGCCGAATGCTCGTTCAATGACATTGCGGCTCTTGTTGTGTAGCTTGTTGTACTTTACTTTTTTATTTCCGTTGGGCTCAGCCAATGGGGTAAGGAGCCAAGGCTCCAGCGGGTATCCTTGGTCACCTATCAACCACGTGTCCCACCGAGCATCGTGGTTTTCAACCATATGGGCCTTTATTAGCGAAGTAGCCCAAATGCCAGAATCGTGGCAAGAGCCAGGATATTTAGCGTTAATCGATGTAAATATCAAGCGGTGGTCACAAATCTGTTAAAGTAATACTTAAGTATGTAAAACTTTCTTACATTGACGAAAACTGCGTAACCTACCGCTTCTACATTCAGAGAATAGACTGCTTTCCTGTTCATATAGAGGTTCATGGGAGCTTCAGGGGTGGAGGTGGGAGCAACAATAGCAATGTGGGTACAATCAATCGCACCCACCGTTCCCTTAATTCCGAAATTATGAAAAAAGCTATAGGCAAACAATATTACCGAAAAATAATTACTAAATAATACCAAATCATACCCTGATTTTATTACTGCTTTTTCTTCAGCAGTAATGGGAAACCTTATTTCCTTTCCTTTTACTGCGATTAATAAATTCGCCATTGCGTGGATGCTCCGTGAAACCGACGATTGGCTCATCGGCAGCACGCAATGGTTTCCAACGCATTTTTGGTAGGATCCATGACCAAAAAAATATAGGGCACACAGGAACCTTGCCAAAAAGGGTAAAGAAGTCCTTTGCGTGTCAAAGGGCTGGACTTCTTCCATTAGTCTCGCACACAAGTTTTTGTTCAATCGAAAATTTTGGATGAACACTTCATCCGAAAGTGAAAAAGGATTACTATCATCCCGTAATTGCCTCAAAAAACGGCGCCTTTGAAAACGTTGCTCACTTTCCTCATCATTATTTTGTACAAGCAATAAAAGTAAATATTCCATTATTTTCCTTTTTGTACAAAATCAATCACTCCAATATCGCAAAAAATACATGAATTCAGGATGATATTTTGAAGCTTGAAAATATTTTGAAGCTTGTCAATACCTCATCTGATTTTGACAGTCATGTCAGGAAAAAAAAATTTGAAATTAACTTTAGAATACCAAATTTTACAAATTGTCAAAACTTTACAATTTGTCAATATGGTGAGTCTTGTCAAACGATTAGAATAGGGCTGTAAGCACTTGAACTAGTACAGTCGAAGTTAAAACACTGAGTTTGCCACAGTTAAAACACTGAGTTTGCGAAGTTAAAACATTTGAGTTTATTAATTAAATCAACCACTTTTATAGCAACTTAACGCTAACTTAGAATAATAAAATTCAGTAATAAAAAAAATTTAATTTTGACATTTGCAAACCGTTGTGGTGTCAGTACAACGTCGATGTCTAAGCAGATCCTTAATACTTATTTGTGCATTCGAACAACAAATGGAATTTGTTACGCCTTTCCACTTTTTTCAGTCTGATGAGTAATTAAAGGCGTCGTTTAAGTGATTTGTTGAATTAACCGATGTCGTCCTTCTATCTAAAGTTCTACTAGTCCACATGCCACGAACCCGTCCATACGCAAATGCAAACAATTAATTTTAATTTTTCATTATAAAAAAAATCAATAAAAAAATCCAAAAGATGTTAAATTTAACTAACACAAAAAATAAATGTTCCTCAACTTCAGAAGTTTTTCAGCGTATCAATGTGATCAATCAAATAAATCAAATAAATGCTTAATTATACTCCCGAAGAAATAAATGACACACAACCACAACAAAATACGTTTCAAATTTTATTTTTTTATATACATGTCCACGCATCAAGCCAACCGACAGACATATCCTTCATTCATCCACTTAATACTTACATTAATTTTTTCATTACACTTGGCAGTGTTTATAAAGCTTTGTTTATACAAACAACAAGAACACAGCCTATGGCTGGACAGCGCAACCTCTCATTCCCATTCCATGATACCTACCCCCCATCCTCCTTTAGCAATTAAACGCATTTCTCCCTACTGACTGATCGTATTCTACCTTAAGTCGTATTCTACCTTAGTTATGAATTAAAGCCGGAATAAAATGGTATATAAAAGCCGTCTAGCAAATTAAGAACTAAAAATATGTTCATTTAATAATCTTAAGAAATTTGTTTATGGGGACTGTTTATATCAATAAGAAAGTATTAAAATACTAATTAAAACGTCTTACCCGTATCTTGCGAAATTTGAAAATGTTTTCATGAAAAAATGACTCATATTACGGTCGTTATCAGTCCACATGTCACGCTGCAAATGCGCTTTATTTGGAAAGAATTCTACATCCATAAAGGGAGCACCGGTCAAAAAGTAGTATTCGATATCATGCTGATATTTTTGCCAATTCGGTAAATCTAAGGCTTCTACAGTAGTGTTTAAAACATACATGTATACGGAGATATTTTTCTCAAGTAAAAGCTTTACTAATTTATCAATAGGCGCATGATAATGCACATCAGATAACATATTTATATACTGATTTCTTATATAAGACATGTTATTTGGATCCGGCCAATATGTATACATATACTTAATTGCTTCATATACTCCCTCGGGATTTAGTGTGTAATTGTATTGGAGCACATGCTCTCGAATTTTCTGATCGAGGAATTTATTATCAATTTCATAAAGTGGTGCTAATGACTCGTTCTTTGATAAGAAATATGCAGCTTCTTGCGTAGTTAATCCTGTCATATAATGTAAACCCCTATTAAAATTGTTTTGTTGAATTAATATTTCTGGTGTTTCTGGTAAAAGCTTCCAATCTTTTTCGTGCCAACCCTCGTACCAATCTTCACCGGGTACAGTTTGATTATATAAGAAAACGGGGCCCCATGGAAATGTTCCCATCTGGGGGGAAAGTTCTGCATTGCCTAGCTCATAGAAACTTCTTCCAGTTCTCAAACAATTCACTAGCTTCCACGAAGACTCCACAGAACAGCCTAATAGTTGACCTAAAACTCGACTCGTGTTTTGTGCACGATACTTATCTTTAATTAGAGCCCAATCTGCCAATGCTGATCCCGACTGAGCTATTACTTTCTTAACAATGCTTTTCGTTTGCGGTGCAACCATAAGTATTCCGGCAGAAGCAGCCCCTGCTCCCGGTCCAAATAAAGTAATCGATTCTCGATCACCATTAAAAAATTCTATGTTATCGTAGATCCACTTTAATGCCATGGCTTGATCCAAAATTCCATAGTTCCCCGGTGAATTTTCGTCAGCTGTTGACAGGAATCCTAAAGCACCCAGCCGATAATTAAGTGTAACCACTATAACATCATAAAACGTAGACAAAATATGTGCTGGAAATAAGTTAGAAGCTCCATGTAAAAATTCACCGCCGTGAATATAAACCATTACTGGATATTTCTGGGAAACACTTGCCCCAATCTATATATTTAAAGAAATAATGTTGAAACAAATTATTAGTAAATAAAGACTGCCGAAAATTAAAATGCTAAAGAAATTTACATTAAATTGTAATGATTATATCAATATATTAATAATCTAATAAAAAGCCTTATTGGGTTCGTTAGTTTTTTTAGAGTGGAATAAAATACAATTTTTTGATACACAGGATCAATTTTAATGAATTATATATTAGTCTTTTGCCTTCTCTCCACCAACTTCATTACGCCGCCATCGTAAAGCTCAATATTAATAATGGGTAATACCTTATTATGGGTAATACACTTATTTTTACTTGAGAATAATTTATAATAATAATAATGATAATAATAATAATAATGATAATAATAATAATAATAATAATAATAATAATAATAATAATAATAATAATAATAATAATAATAATAATAATAATAATAATAATAATAATAATAATAATAATAACGAATAATCTGAACTAAAGGCATTAATAACTAATTGAATTGTATATAATTAGTTAATTAATTTAACTAAATTGTAGTTCGGTAATAGTTTATTTCATAAATTATTTAAAATTTAGGAAGCGCCAAATGAATTTAGGTCACCCACATGTGTAAACAAATTAATAAATAATTATTTAAAAAAATAAATTTTCAAATACCACGTTTTTAAGACGGACTAAAAAGTTTAAAATAATTTTACCTAGCCCCATACAGATTCCTAACCCTATACAGATAGCCCTCAAAATTTGTGAAGGTTAACTTTTAATAGCTACCCGTATGAAGATACTTGTAAGATTTAAAACGAACAATTAATAGTGTTGTCTTCGGCCGATGTCTAACTATACTACACCCGAGTAGCTAAAAAATAAAGATTTACAACTTTTGCACCATGCGCATCCAAGGCAACGAGCATGTATAGTATATGACAAGAGATTTCATGAGGTTCGAGTTAGATGTATGTAGCCTGCCGGTGGATTCCAGATGAGGTCCGCGCCAATATAAGGCAGCCTGTGCAATGCTGGCAGCGAAATACCGTATTTTCATTCATTTGAATATTTTACATTTGTTACTTCCTGCTTCGCGCACTACTTTCTTTAACTCGTTAGGCGCAAATGTACTTTTTTGTTGTACGAAGTTTATACAGGTCTTTTTGTTTGAATACCCTTAAGCATTGGTGTTACTTGTTCTTCAGCTTCATACATCCAACTCGAACCTGAAGAATTCTCCTGTCATATATATATGCTCGTTGCCCAAGGTCAAACAATTCATTATTTTTTTGAGATGGCTTCCAGAAAAGGAAAAATCGATCTTGAATGCCGTATATTTAATGCTGAATGAAAGTGGCAAATAGCAAATTAAATGAATACAACTTGAAGAGACGGAAACACGAAACATGCAATTACGCACAAAATTTAAATGAAGAAAGCCGAAAAAAACAAGCCGCAGATCTCCTAGTAAAATTGAAGTGATTTGTCGACTACTTCTGCTGCAACATTAACGGATGGTAACGTCGGAAATATTTTACCCTCCGACGGAGATACTGTTAGAGGTTTGAATGTTGGCAAATTAAGCCTCAAGAAGCAGCGATTGAGGACTTCACAGCGCAAGCAACTTCGCTCCTTCATGGCGGATGGCACGCCATATGAAGTTGCTTTGCAGAAGGTTCTTGCTGAACCCTCTCAAACAACTGCCAGCACAACGGAGAAATGTAAGCGCTCCAGTTGTGACAGTCCGGCTGAATCCAGCAAAAGGACCAGATCTAACGTCCTATCCTTTGCGGAAGCTGCTGGGGTTCTGATGCTCGGAATCGGGCCTGTGGGCCACCCATCTGACGGTTGAGCGACAGAGATCTGTGAAACAAGCCATCATCAGTGACCTACATAAAGCTCCTAAGGATGGCTCACAAATCAGGTTTCTTGGGTGCTCGTTCAAACCAGGTTGGCTGGTTGTGAAGTGTGCAAACGTGGTAGCGAGGAATTTGTTAACTAATATTATTAAGGTCATTAGACCATGGGAAGGGGCTGAGATGCGTGTGCTAGAAGGAGATGATCTTCCGAAACTATTCGTGGCTACAGCTTTCATAATATGTTAGAGACACTTAAGCTCTTGCTTAGAACTCATTTTCCTGATTCAATTATTTAATTTAATTAATTAATTTTCCTGATAGAGTATACATATGGCTAATTGATTATTGGGCTCTTTCCAACCGTATATCGCCTGGAAAGGATGAAATATTTCCTACGTTAGTGCAATATGGAGCTAGCACATTATCTCCGATTTTATCTAAACTGTATAGTTGTAGTCTAGCTTATGGGCATATCCCTGAAGCGTGGAGGACAGTGATGGTTAGATATATACCTACACCGGGCAGGAATGAGATGCACAATCCAAAATCATTCCGTCCCATTAGTCTTATGTCCTTTGTATTGAAAGGCATGGAAAAACATTAAAGTATATAAAACATAAAGTATAGTATATAAAACATACATTAAAGGAATTTCTACTGAGTCTGCCCTTGTGGATCTGGTGGCGAGAATTGAGAGCTCTATCTTTTCCAAAGAAATCTGTTTAGTCGCTTTCCTGGATATTGAGGGAGCTTTCAATAACGACATTTGGTTCTATTATGGTGGATCTCAGTAACTTTGGAGTGCCACTCACTGTGGTCAGCTGGGTAATGAATATGCTGAGCAGTAGAGTAATCAAACCTAATTTAGATAAAGAAACTCTTGCTGCACTGACCACGGTGGGTTGTCCTCAGAGCGGTGTGCTCTCCCCGCTGCTGTGGTCAATTGTAGTCGACGACCTTCTCAACACCTTGGGACGTTTGGGAGTGGGCGCTATTGGCTATGCAGACGATATTGCGGTCATCGTCAGGGGTAATTTTGAGTCCACTGTTACTGAGATGCTACAACTGGCACTAAATGCTACAACTGGCGATAGAACTCTCTGTAAATACTAAAAAGACAGTACTTGTTCCTGTTACAAGAAGACTAAAATTAGAGAGTCTAAAACCAACCTGTTTTTATCGGAAACTAGTGCAGATTTCCAAACATGTAAAATATCTGGGAGTGATCCTAGACAGCAAATTGTCCTGTAATCACCATACTGATCGCATAGTCAACAAAGCCACATATGCTATGTGGACCTGTAGAAGGGTATGCGGAACCAATTGGGGGTTATCCCCAAAGAGTATCTTAATACTTTACCACCTGATTGTTAGACCGGTGGTAACATATGCTGCGATAGTATGGTGGAAGAAAACTGAGGAAATTACCACCATAAGGAGGTTGGAGAAGATACAGAGGCTGGCTGCTGTCTGTATATCAGGCAGTCTCCGCTAAACTCCAACTGCAAGTCTCAGCGTTATAACGGGCATGGTCCCACTCCATGTCCACATTAAAATGGTCGCCAGATTAAGTACACATAGACGATTCCATAATGGAATGGTTGACATGTCATGAATGTCTAATTTAACAATTATTAAAGCTTTGGAGCAGACCGAAGAGTTCACAATACCACTGGATGATACTCTTCCGGTATATCGCTCGCATAAAAGGTCTTCAATAAAAATTCCACCTAGATCAACTTAGGCAGAGGAAAACCGGCAGTTACAACTATTTAATTCGGTTTGGTATACTGATGGCTCGAGGACGGACGTATGCACGGGCTCTGGTGTTTATGATGACAATAACAAACGCAGATACAACGTGAGTCTGCGTGAGAAAGCGTCCGTTTACCGAGCTGAGGTAATGGCAGTAAATGAGTGTGCTAGATTATAGAGGATTTGAAGGAAATGAGGAGGCCGACAGTCAGGCCAAGTCTGGATAGGCAGAATCCTTCAATGGAACCGAGGATTTATTGATATTGGGGTTTGTTGACAAGCACTCTTTTAGCAGCCCGCGTTCGAAAATCGATCTCAGGCATAGTATGAGATACATGATCGACCACCGTTAGTGGTTGGCTACTCTCAGGAATAGAGCATTTTTCAGCAAACATTTTAGCGAATAAATTTGCCTTATCAACCGAGTGAGTGAAGACTTGATCATTCTTGAGGAGAGTTGGATCGCGTCTGATTCTTCACTCTCCCCACGAACGACCAAAAGTTCTTCCTACCTTTATGGTGTTGAAGAACTCTACGTCTAAGGCGCTGTTCGCAAAGAATTTCTTCGCGCTTTAGAGTGGCATTACACCTGTTTCTGCCCTGGTTGGGCAGCAATTTAGTTTCAGCAGTCTTGATCAAACGCCAATTTCTAAATACTTCCCCTTTAGACCTGACTGCAGGTCTGCAAGTCGCATTAAATCACGAATGGTCATTGGTTTAATGGAAATTTTTTTATTTGGTATGAAAGACCTCATGCCGGATTTAAGACAAGAATATGGGAAGGTAGCAGAAATTGTAACGTGGTCCGAATTCCCAAGAGGTGCAAGAACATTCACATCAATTTAACCGCCCGCTTATACAAAAGTTGTCACTATCCCATAAATGGTTCAAAATAATAATACCTTCGTAATTCTATCTATTAGTACCTAGAGACATTACAAAAACATGTTCCCGAAATGGGCGTGGTCCGCCTACTTATACAAAAGTTGTTAAGGGGCGAAATTAGAATTTTTTCAGTTACTCGGGTGTAGGGTATTTAGATTTCGGCCAGGCCGAAGACAACACTCTTATTTGTTTAATTTTAATATTTCGCCATTGAATCTACTTTGCCCGTAGGACTGAAAGACGGACTTCAGGAATGTGCGGGTAGTGCGGTGAAAATAGGCACACTGGCAAAGCCGAGAATGGCAACGTGAAGCCAAACTGCTGACGAGAGTTCAACCTCTCTGAAACGGCCTGCTTTTGCTGTACAAGGACCGTAATCTTCGAAAAGCGCACCGAGTGCCAAAAAGCAGACCGCTGCACGGATCGTGGGAATGATGTCTTCATGGGCGTTGCGGAACTCATTATGGGGTCCACTTCAGGAACGGCACTGTTGGGTTTGTTGGGAACGCATACTTGGACAGAGAATCCATAGCCGTTAGGTAAAAGAATGAGCAGTCTAAGGCATGGCTGTTGGAGGCTTCAGTGAAGTAAAAGATTTCTGGAAAGAGGCCGACTTACATCTGGATAGACTGCACGCTTTGAAGGATGGGTAAATGATGATCATTTTGATCCACGGTACTACGGAGGACAAAGAGATCCTTAGACCTCCAAAAGCAGAATAAATGCAAGGGTACACTTCCAAGTGGAGAATTACCCGTGCATAGAAGTTCGTCAGTGGAGCCAAGGTTGGTGTCACGCTGACGATCTGGTGCCCGAACAAAGAGACGTAAGCCATTAAGATCGCGGGGGAAGTCTGATCAAGGGCTATCAGGTTTAATGTGGCCTACGAGCTTATACGGCTGCGAGAATGTAAGTTAGTAGGGATTCCAAGGAACACAGATCGACAGCTATATAACTAGGTCATTTAAATTATCTAAGAATACAGAAGAAATAGAGAATGAGATTGAAAAGATAAACTCTGTCATGATCTCTGCTTTTCAGAGGGCGTGCCCTCAGTGGATTTAAATCCGCTCATAATAAATTGGATTGACCTCATGCTGCGCCACAGAGCTATTAATCTGCAATGTGGGTGTCACAGTTTGAGGGCGATAGTGGTCAGTGGGGTCTTCAGGGGTATTATCGCTTATTCTTTGGACCATCACAGTCGACTCTTTGCTTCAACGTCTAGACTCAGGGGCACGATTGGTTATGTGGATGACATAGCAGTTATAGTGAGAGTCAAATACATCGACACCATGGGAGAAATAATGCGTAGTGTGCTCCCCACTGTCGAGAGATGGTGTCGAGAGTAGGGTTTCTCCATAAATACTACAAAGTCGGAAATGATACCCTTTACCAATAAGAGTAAAATTCCAAGTGTAGATCCTAAGAGGATCCGCTGGCCCTGTTATAAAGGAGGCAGCGATGGCTATGTTACGCATGAGTACGAACTCTGTTTGTCATGGGGCAGCTTTATCAAAAGCTGAATATGTACGCATCCAGGATCTCGTCCATAAAGAGATCACAGAAGAACGTATGCCGAGGAGTCGGGTGCGAGTCACTGATAGGTGGCATGATACACTCACTGCGGACGGTCTGCTGCTCCATTAGTGCGGTAGTGGTGGTCTTTGTTCATTTTATTTATTGGAGAAGGCGAACTGTGGCTTGTGTGTCGCATAGGATTGGTGAGTGAAGTTATTTTTTAGGAAATTTAGGAAGTATGCTGTTGTAGTTGTTGTTGTAGTTTTAATGTTTGCATGTAGGTTTCAGAGCTGAGGGAATGTGTGTGCTCGCGGTGGCAGCTTGCTAAGCAGAGGCTGCCTAAGCAGAAGCTGCGTAAGCAGGAGCAGTGTTGTAGTCGTTGTTTATTTAATTGCTTCGCTTTTGAGACGCTGCCCCAGAAGTGTAGTAAAACTAAACGTAAACATTAAGGGAGCGGTTCGAGCTGTGACTCGCATCCACGGTCTGAAGCGCGGAGTTGTTATTTTAAGAAATATGAAACTCGCCTTGTTGTTCTTGTTGTTGTTGTTGTAGTTTTTTATTTAATTGCTTGGGTTCGAATTGTGCCTTGACTCGAATTTGCCAGGAATTAAATTAATGTAAATATTTCCGAACAATGTGATAAAATTACGCGGAACTAAACAGAACATGATCGAACACGGAGACGGATCTCTTCGTTATCTCAATTTCACTTTTGTTGATAAGTTCTTTTTTATCTTATAAGAGTCGCAGCTAGAGTATAAAAGATCTGAAATTTATAATCGAACTTCATTCCGTATCTGAATGTAACATCGAAAAGTTGATGAATACAGAGCTGGTTTCGTCTTCGTCGTTTGTTAAACTTTAAAGTGAAAATTTTAGCAAAATATTTTAAAAAAGTGTAAAACTTAAATAGAAAAAGGAAAGTAAAGAGAAAGTAAAGAGAAAGTGTACAGAGCATTGTAAAAAAGCGAAAACATTTTAAAAAGTGAATAAGAGTAAATGTAGAAAACATTTACAAGAAGAAATAGAAAAACTTAAATAAAAGTTTTTAAAAAGTGCTCAGAATAGTTTAGAAAAGTGAAATACTTCAATTAAATTAAAAAAATTAAATTAAAGTAATTAAAGTAAAATTAAATTAATTCAATTAAATTAAAAAGCTTATTTAAAGTAAAAAACTTAGAAAATATTTAAAGAAAAAATTGAAAACAAAAAAGAAAAAACAAATAAAAAGATTTTTAGAAAGTGCAGAGACATTTTAAGAGGTTAAAACATTTTAAAAAAGTGAAAGAAAGAAAATATTTTAGAAAAACCTAGCAAACATTTTGAAAGGTGGAAAATTTTAAGCTACAAAATTAGAAAATATTATCAGCAACAAAAAAACAACACCAACAACAACAAAACTCAAGAACTAAAAGTGGAAAAAGAAAATTTCGCATTATTTGTGAGGTAAATAAATTTATAAAACAAATAAAAAAAATATTTATTAATTAAAAATTAGTAATTAAATAGTATTATAGGTATAATTATAATTGTAATATTAATTATAACAACAACAACAACAACAACAACAACAACAACAACAACAACAACAATAATAAAATAATAATAGTAATAATGATAATAATAATAATAAAATAATAATAGTAATAATGATAATAATAATAATAAATGAATATATATAAGTTTAAGGATATTTTTACTCTAATATTTTTTACAGCTTCGTGTCTTTTTAATATTGTGATGCTGCTACAGGATCGTGTCTTTTTAATATTGTATATCCCTTAATTTACAGCATCAACAGCAGCAACAACAACAACAACAACAACCACAACAACAACAACAACAACAACAACAACAACGACGACGACGACGACAAAAGTAGCAGCATCAACATCGCCGTCGCCACCACCGACAACCTCCACCGTCACCACCAACACCACCACCGTTAACAAAATTATCAACAACACCGTTACAGTCACCACCTACAACAACAACAAAATGAAGGAATTCATTTGCAGTGAGTGTTGTGATCGTTTCACCGAAAATCGTTTGAGATAAACGTCATGTTGAGGGCAAACATGAGAAGCGGGTATTCGAGTGCAATGAATGCAAAAATAAATTTACCCGACGCGACAACCTTGAGAGGCATAAAGTTTTAATACAACCTCAATTATTAACATCAACAGCAGCAGCATCATCAACATTAGCAGCAGCATCATCAACATTAGCAGCAGCATCATATTCATCATCAGCGGTAGCAGCATCTTCAACTCACCCTCAGCCATCAACATCAACAGTAGCAGCAGCAACATTAATACCAGCACAAGTGCGTTGTCCCAACTGCAATGAAAACCTTTTGCAGAAAGACTGGAACTATCACCTGAGAACCAACAAACATAAGAAGAATTGTTAGGTCCCAATAAATGAGCACCTCAAACTCATTAATTCCACCTTCAAAGAAAGGATTGAAATGTTTATTTATACAAATGATAATGAGGGTTTGTTCATCCCAGAGATTTTCTTAAAAAAGGCTGAGAAATCAATTTTGAGGGCTCTGGAAGATTTGTTGGTAAAACACTCATCCTATAAATTTAATATTGAAATTTATGCTGAGTACATGAAAATTGCCAATGAAGAAGACATAATTGTTGAGGTCAAATCGTTCCAAACTAGAACGACGCTAGTTGAACAAGCTGAGTTGCTAAAAATTTATAAAGATATGTGTGAACAAGTGTGCAAACAAATGTCTGAGTTCCAAAAGAGGGACACTGGCTGATCTCTTGTAAGGATCTATTACCAGGAGGTCAACGTCAATCAATACCGACCACTGAAGGGATCTTCATATATCCCACTGCCGTGGGATCAACATGCGTGCGTCAACGTAAAAAAAAACGACGTATACTGCTTTAAATGGGTATAATATCGGCCAATTGTCCTGTAACTAAGAATGCAGATAGATATTCCAGCTATAATATAGCAAATATTGAAGCTGAGGACATAATTCTGCAAAATGGAGTGGTGTTGGACTTTGGTGCATTGACGTTCCCGCTGCCTCTTGCACAAGTCTCCCGATTCGAGGAATTAAATTCAGACGTGAGTGTCAACGTGTTTAGTTACGACGAGGAGGTCGGTGGCATCGTGAGACCCTATTACTCCACTTCGATGGAGAAGTCCTCCCACATATACCTCCTGCTGATTCAGGATGAGGAGCAGTCCCACTATGTGTGGAATAAAAATATATCAAGGTAATTTAAATTAAACTAATGACTAATAATTTTCATAACACTAATTTTGTGCTTTCCCTCTTTTCTTTTCAGATTATTAATGAGTCAGCAAACGAGAAAGGTCACAGAGCATACTTCTGCAATAGTTGTTTGCAGTACTCGCACAATGCGTGTACATTGCAATGCCACAAAGAGGTCTGTAAGAAGGTGGTGACAGTGATGCCTAAGGAGGAGGAGGCATCACTTAGTTTTAATCACTTAGAACGTAAGTTAGATATACCATTTGTTATATATGCAGATTTTGAATGCATATTAACAAATGTAGATAGTAGTGTAGATAATAGAAACAGCAAAAAGATGCATGTACCAATAGCTTTTAGTTATTATATAAACAGTATATATAATAACTAAAAGCTATTGGTAATTTAATAATAGTTTAAGTAAATTTGTAATTTATTCGGGGGAGGATGATCCGAAGAAGTTTATTCATAGTTTAGTGAAGGATAGTTTAGATTTATTTAAAAATCATATATTAAAAAAGGAACCTATGAACTTCTTAACACCTTTGCAATTAAGGTGGCAAAATGAAAGTTCTGTATGTCATATTAGTGATCAGGATTTGGGCAGTGATAGAGTGGAAGATCACTGTCATTTAACAGGTGAATATAGGTGACCGGCTCACAATAGTTGCAACCTTAATTTTAAAGTACCACATTTTGACGTTAAGCTCAATTGAAGGTGATATTAACGTCATTGCATTAAACGAGGAATTATATGTTTCATTATCTAAAAAAATTCAGGTTAATGATTCAAATGTCATGGAACTTAGATTCTTAGATTCTTACCGTTTCATGGCATCAAGCTTGGACGAATTGTGTCAAAATTTATCACCAAGTGAGTTTTATACAGTTCCTCAAATGTTTTCAAACGACGATGAATTTAATTTGTTGACGCGAAGAAGTTTATTCCCCTATGAATACATCGTTTTCATCTAACCAACATGGAATGTTCGAAGAATGATTACGAACATACTCTCAAGATTTGGAATACTTTTCATTGCCAAAATATTAATGATTACATGCTGCTATACCTTAAAACAGATGTTTTTGAGAATTTCTGAAAAATCTGTAAGGATATTTATAAACTTGATCCCTGCCAGTATTATACGCCCGGATTGTCTTGGGATGCAATGCTGAAAAGTACTGGAATAGAACTGGATCTTTTGACTGGAATAGATATGTATATTTTCATTCAAAAAGGTATACGGGGCGGGATTGTTCAATGTACAAAACGACATTCAAAGGCGAACAACAAATACATGGGGGATTTTGATAACCAAAAGCCATTAGAATACCTCATGTATTTGGACGCCAACAATTTATACGGGTGGGCAATATCTGAGTATCTTCCAACTGGTGAATTCGAATGGATTGATGAAGTTGATAATTTCAACATCAAATCAATTCTTTCAATTCCAGCGGATTCATCAGTTGGATATATTCTAGAAGTTGATTTACTATAACCTGAAGATCTTCACGACACTCATAACGATTTACCGTTTTGTGCAGAAACAAAAAAGACTCCAATAGCTGTTCAGGAAAAATTAATTACTGATTTAATATGTGCAGAAACAAAAAAGACTCCAATAGCTGTTCAGGAAAAATTAATTACTGATTTAAACCACAAGTCTCACTACATAATACACTACAGAAATCTCCAACAGTGTATTAAAAATGGTCTACAATTAAATAAAGTACATAGAATTCTTAAATTCAAACAGTCTCCATGGTTAAGAAGTTGTAGCAGCGCATACATACGCTGCTCATTAGTTTGTGAGTAGGTCGGCCGGCGGACGGAGTCAACGCGTGGGCGACGCAATATGACACCCCGTCAATCCAATCGGGGTAGCTATCCGACTCCTTGGCAGCGCGCACAGTTTACGCCGTCTTGGTGTGCTAGCGATGGCGCACTAGAGGGCGAATATAAATTCCGCGAAGAATTCCGCGAAGAGACATGAGATCGCCGGAATGTCGACGGGAATGTACGCCGCTGTCGCCGTTAAAGTGGGTGGCATCGTGGGTGCACTTTACTTCGTGCTGAAGTATCTGCTGCGGTGGCTATTCTGGCATTCCCTGTGGGATATGCTGGCCTGGCCATAGCAGCAGTAAAAAGTTAAAGTCAGTTTTTCCGCGACTCTGACAACCGCCGGTCGACCGCCCTGCCGCCATGGCACTTCAAAGCTAAAGGTGTTAAGAAGTCAGTATTAGATAGTTTAAGTTTAAGTAGTTATAAGGACTGTTTATTAAATAAGAGAATAATTTATGGTGATATGTATGTATTTAGGAGTAAAATACACCCAATATGTACGGAAAAAATCCACAAGATAGCTTTAAGTTTTAATGATGATAAGCGTTATATAAGAATAGATAATGTAAATACATATGCCTGGGGCATTATAGAATAGATTTAGAAATGGAATTGAATAGAGATGATATGTTTCAAAATTACATTCTTTGTAATTGTATAGAATTTAAAATTTAAATCACTATAACTGTAAATATATAATTTGGGATAAGGGAAACAATTTAATTTTATAAATAATTTTTTTATTAATGTATATATTGAAAATGAATTTTACAAACTAAAATGTAAAATTATAAATATTGTAAATATAGGTATTAAGAAAACAATTGCTATATTTAAGATATTTTATGAATAAAAACTTACATATGAAATACAATATTATACATATTTTCTTTTTATTTATTGAAAGAATTTCGAAAATTTCTTAATAGCATAGCATTTTGAAGCGCACAACATCCATTATGGGAATGGCACATTATTTGCAGTAAGTATGTATGTTGTAAAATTTCAAAGTTACTGCAGCCCAATTCTTCAACGTTAAATACGGGCACGTTTAAAATTTCTTCAACCCATTTGAATTTTTCAGCTCCCTTAACATATACGGGTGTGTTTTTAAGATTTTGCTTCACGAAATATTTTACGCTGCTAAAGTCGATGAAGCCATCATTCCATGTGAAACCATGATGATTATTATATAACCACTGTACTTGTTTTTGGGACTGATGTGTTAATTTGTTAAATCCATATGGCGGTTTCATAATAAAATTCTGGTACTCATTAAAGCTGAAGGTAACTGCCAACTCTTTAACAATAAATTCATTAAAATTGCCATTGAAGCCCTGCACATCCAGAGTAATAAATTTGTGATTCTCCATTTGTATTTAGACAACTTTTTTAATTTCACCAGTCGTTGGTGTATATTCAATTATTTTATCGTGTATAAGTATACAATACGCCGATGTATTGGCTGGAATATTCTTTGATGTCTTAAATTCAATTCTAATATCAATTGGTCCACTTTTAATAGCTTCGTTTTGACGACTAACATCCGCCACAATTATCGGTGCAGTATCTTTGAAATCTTCAGGCAGCAGCAGTGCTTGAGATTCACGCGTAAAATAGCATTGTTGAAATTTTGAGTACATATCATACAGCAGAGCATAACGATTACGATCAAAATTTAGGTTGAGGTCATCATAGGGATATGTATCAGAATTTAAGTGTACTTTAACATCAATTAAATAACAATGTTGAAACTTGTTGTCCTTTCGAAAAACAATCAGTATAAAACGTGGTCTTTCATTTTGTGAAGACAATTTAAAGTTCCACAGATGGTTGGTTCCTTGAGTAAGTAGCGGATTGAAATGGCAATCTCAACTGCGGAATGCTATTGATATAGGTTGACCGCTTTGGATTATTTGGAAGAGTTGAAGTTTTGCAAAATACGCTAATTGTACATGCGGAACTTTCCATATAATATTAGTTATATTCAGTTTTAATTTTTCGTTTGCAACGGTTGAATAAACAGCATTTTCATCCGAATTTGAAAGTAGTAGTACAAGTTCATGTTTAGCATTTAAGATAATTTTACTAAAGTCTTCAGCAAATCCCAGTAGCATTTTTAGTGGTATAGAAAAATTAAAATATCCATCCTTTATTTCAAGTTTATTATTCGAAAACCAACCAGCATTTTTCAGTATACTACTTTCGGTCGGATTCAAAGAGACATAATTTTTCACTGTTGTAGTTACACCCAAGTGACGTGTACGATCAATTTCCAATCCATTAATCTCATAGCGAATTTCATCAAACCAGAATGCCCCACAGGTATTTTTTAATTTTGCATTGGAAGTCACATTTCCGTTCTCCATTCTATTCTGACCCTACCTTCAATATAAATTATACTTTCACTGGGTAAAACGAATAGATCTTGATTTTGAATGGCTATCCTTATCTCATCGTTGCTTTATATGATTGTAAATATGGTGAGTAGCTATGGTATTCTTTTTTAATAATACTATCATCATAGAGTGGTTTTTGTATAACATCAAGTATTTGACTATTTTAATTTAGTTTTTCTTTAGTTTGAAACCCAAAGATTTTAAAAACTCTTTATTTACAAACGTCAGCTGTTTACGTTGTATAGTGTCAAGTCTTGTCTGCGGCTTCTGCAACCTTGTTAGTCCAAATGGTAGGGTAAAAGTGAATGAAGGTGTACCTATGTAAGCGCTTTTATTATAGATAATCATTATTCTTGTGGTTTTAAATGTAGTCTGAGGGTTATAGTTTCTCCACAAAAATTAATTAGGTTACCGCTTTGATCAACAATTTTTACTGTAATCGAAATTATCTGTGTGGTGTTTAATGGTAAATAGATAACATTTTTCGGAATCTCATTTATTTTATACCCAGGACTGACACTCAGTGCAAACATATGTATTGTATGCGCCGGTGCATTATTAATATATGAACCGGTAACTATGTCACACTCAATGTGTATTGCATTGATCTTTGTTATATTCACAGGCAAGTCCGATGTATGTAGTTTTCCTGCTTCCAATATTCTTTTACTGAATCCTAAGAGCGGACCAATGCTTCGATCTTTATTAAAGAAAATGTAATGTTTACTGGATCCTACGATAGCTTGTGTATTAGGGTTGGCTGCTATTTCCAATTTCTCGTGCAGCTTTTCATGTTTTGTTTTTTTTTTATGACAGATGAAACCAAGCTCAGGGGATGCCCCCTATCCATGCACAGCATTTGTTGGTTCCGAAGGGATGACAGGTTAGTGGGAAGGGGGAAAGAGGGAGTAGTGCCGGTTTACACCTTGCTTAAAGGTTTTGACGCTGTAAGTCGGCGGGAAGACATTCTCAGGGAGATTATTCCACAATCTAACGACGCGACCGAAAAACGAACTCTCACTGTAATGCGTGGTTCGTTGGAACGGAATCGCGACATAAAAGGGGTGCACCGCTCTGGAAAGCCGAGTAGTTCTGCTAAATACCTGAACCGGAGGAATCAGGCCGGCTACTTCAGAGGAACATTTACCATGAAAGTAGCGGTAAAATAATGATACACACCCTACATCACGACGACGCTCCAAGGTTTCAATAGAGCTGGATACCCTACTGTCCCCTATAAGTTTGAACGCACGACATTGGACACGGTCGAGAAGCTGAAAATATGCCCGCGAAGCTCCCGACCATACATGCGAATTGTACTCCATTTTTGGACGGATATAAGTGGTGTAGATACAACGAAGATCGGCTGGAGTGAAGTATTTCTTACACCGCTTAAGAAAGCCTAAGCACTTGGCTGCTTCTTTCGACACGTCAAAGATGTGATCGTTCCAGCGAAGATCGCATTGGATTGACATGCCCAGAACATCAAGAGCCTCCGACTCATTAATATCCACACCACCCATATTTAGAGGTGGGAAGTTGTCACCCGCCAAACGCTTGTGGGTTAACAAACAGCATTGGGTCTTCATAATTCTGCGTCTTCTAGTGATCTCCAGAATGGAAGGACGCCTGGAAAATGAATATGAATGACAAATGCTGCTGTCATCAGCAAACGAGTAGACGGGGTTTGATGTCAATGACAGAAGGTCATTGATGAAGATAAGAAAAAGTGTCGGAGACAGGACCGAACCCTGCGGAACTCCCGCATTAATGGAGTGCTCTTCGGAAGCAAAGCCGTCTATCACAACCCGAATAGAACGGCCGCTGAGGAAACTCGATATCCATCGAGTGAAAGTATTACCGACGCAATAAGCAGCCAATTTAGACACGAGTGCTTTATGCCACACCCGGTCAAATGCCTTGGAGATATCCGGAGCAACAACCTTACTCTCACCGAACCGGTGAATACAACTGCTCCACCGCTCAGTGAGAAACGCCATCAGATCGCCGGTGGAACGGTGAGCACGGAAGCCGTACTGGCGATCGCTGATCAACTCGTTGCTCTCTAGATACCTCATCAATTTAAAATTTACAATGCTCTCCATGACTTTAGAGAGCACTGAGCAGATTGCTATGGGCCGGTAATTTGCAGGATTCGTAGCCTCACCTTTTTTGGGAACTGGCTGCACATTGGCAATCTTCCACGAAGCGGGAAAAACTCCTGAAGTAAAAGATAAATTAAAGAGATTGCGCAATGGGTGAGCCAGTGTTGAGGCGCACTTTCTCAACACATGGGCTGAAATGCCATCCGGTCCCGAGGACTTATTGACATTGAGGTCTGCAAGCACTCTTTCAACAGCTCGCGTTCGAAAATGCATCTGAGGCATAGCATGAGATACATCATCGACCGCGGGCAGTAATTGGCTACTCTCAGGAAGAGAGCAGTTTTCAGCAAACATATTGGCTAATAAGTTTGCCTTATCAACCGAGTGAGTGAAGATCTGGTCGTCCTTGAGGAGAGTTGAAATAGACGATCTCGTCTGATTTTTCACCCTCCCCACGAACGACCAAAAGTTCTTGCTACCCTTATGGTATTCAAGAGCTCTGCGTCTAAGGCGCTGTTCGTAGAGAACTTTTTCGCGCTTTAGAGTGGCATTGCACCTATTTCTGGCCTGATTGCGCAGCAGTTTAGTATCAGCAGTTTTATTTAAACGCCAATTCCTAAATGCTTCCTCTTTAGACCTGACTGCTTGTCTGCTAATCGCATTAAACCAGGAATGGTCTTTTGGTTTAATGGAAATTCTTTTATTGGGTATGAAAGACCTCATACCAAATAAAATTATATTTTCTACCAATTTTGCTGCAGCATTTATGTTTCTATCCCTGAAACACAATTGCCAATTGAAACGGCTGAAAAAGGAGTTCAGCGCATCCCAATTAGCCTTCTGATAAAGCCACACTTCGGAGCTGTCTGGTGAGCGGATTGAAGACTAGAATATGGGAAGGTAGCAGAAATTGTAGCGTGGTCCGAATTACCAAGAGGTGCAAGAACATTCACATCATACTTACTGTGATGTGAAGTTAGAAAAAGGTCCAGAATATTTTGGTTTTGCCCATCAACGCAGGGAAAGTGCGTTGGTTCCTTCACTATTTTAGTCAAATTATTAGACTCAGCAAATAACTCAACATACAAACCCTCGGGTGTCGTGTGACTCGAATGACGTAGCTAATTGGAATTATGAACATTGAAATCACAAGCAACAACAATTTCACTGTTCGGACACGATTCCAGAATTTTAGAAATCGAATCAGAGAGACTGTCCAGTTTATCAAAAGTTGGCAGCCTCCCTAGACCTGGGCTTCTATAAATGAAGCAGAAGTGCAGAGCACTTATGCGGAGAGCATAAAAAAGCCCCTCGCATGGTTCTCTGCGTCCCACTTGATTGTGTATTTATTTGTTGTAATTAGCTAAAAATTGTATTTATTTGTTATTAAGTTGAGTTGTTAATAATTGTGCACTATTGTTTGTTCGTTAAAAAATGTTGTTTGGTAAAGTGTTATTATTGTGTTAAGAGTGTTTTGCGGGTTTTCACTATTGTTTTCGATTTTATATGCCCGAACACTAATTAACGAAAAGTACTGGCGGGCACACCATCCGCCTCCGTCCGCGGTCACATCACAACGTGACTCTATACTTAAATATCTACTTTGAATGTACTCGCCAATATCATCAAGCTCATATGAGCCGACAGGAATTTCAATTGTATGGTCTCCAATATGAAATAAATTATTTTCATAGTCGACGTTTGGTATAGTGTTGTAACTATGAAAGTCGACCAGACCACACACACACGTACTTATTATCTAAATCTATAGGTGGAAAGTAATCAGCTGATGAAATGGATTTGTTTCCACTTAAAGTAAGAGTTATTGACATCTTGAATGTTGATTAACTAATTAAATAAAAACACACACAACACAATCTCTTTATACCAGAAAATTTATTTACATATACATATTTTACAAAATTTCATTACTATCGATCCAAGAATTATGATCATTCGAAAATCCTAGCCACTTGACGAAAACTTTGCTTCCTCTTGTTTTAAGAACTTTCTCCACGAGGTAGGTGTTGGGATATATTGTTTTCAGTAGTTCAGTTTCGTAGAATCCTCCTCTAATTGTATTTCCCTGGTAGTCTTCAAGAATATGCGTTGTTGGGTTTGTTATTCTTATATTTTTAATTTTAACAAGTGTTGTCTTCGGCCTGGATGAAATCTAAATACCCTACACCCGAGTAACTGAAAAAAATATAATTTTGCCACTTAACACTTTTTGTATAAGTAGGCGGACCACGCCGATTTCGGCAAAATGTTTTTAATGTCTCTGGATACTGGTAGATAGAATTACGTATCAATATTTTGAACCGTTTATGGAATATTGACAACTTTTGTATAAGTGGACGGACCACGCCCATTTTTTGTATATAGATTGGTAATACGTGTAGATACTTCGTGATAACATTTCGTATTAATATCTTATACCGTTTACAAGATATTGACAACATTTGTACGAGTGGGCGCACGCCCATTTTTGGCAAGCTTATTGGTAATGCTTCCCTATATATCCTGATGAAATTACAGGACCATATCTTATACCGTTCATTAGATATTGCCAACTTTGTTATAAGTGGGCGTGGCACGCCCTTTTTTCAAACATTTTAGTAATGACGCTACCTGTTCCGGAATAAAATTATACCTTAATATCTCACACGGTTTATGAAATATTCAGATTTTAAAATTTTTTGAAACGAGGTGCCTTTACATTCCGTACGTAAAGTAGGCGTGGCTGTTTACCTATATCTCCCATTTTCAATCCCAAACAGCCCTACATAACAAAGAATATTTGTGCCAAATTTCATCGCGATATCTCTTTTCGTTCTCTCGTAATCGTGATTTCAACATACAGACAGACAGACATTCAGACGGACGGACAGGGCTAAATCGATTCAGGAGGTGACGCTGCGCAGGAATATATATACTTTTCTGTATCTATCTCGTCTCCTTCTCTGCGTTACAAACGGAAAAACAAAGTGAATATACCCTACTCCCTTCGGGTGTAGGGTATAAAAATCTCTGTAGTCCAACTCGGCCAAATAGCCTTTTTCAAATACATGTTTATGTTTACTGATGCGAACATAATCCCTATGCGGAACTTTGACTTTGTAAATATTTTCAGATTATTGTAGGCAGTCTTTAATAACAACCTTTCATAGAGACGGATTCACATCAATGGGAGCCATACTTATTGTCCTGCTTTAGTGTCCTATTAAAACGCTCAACAATTGACGCCTTTAAAACACTATACGAAGAATAATGGTTGACATGCAATTTCCTCACTAAATTTTGAAATTGTCGATTAAAGAATTCTTTACCATCATCGATTTGTAAATTTATCGGTATCCGACCCAAATTGAATACCGTTTCCATAGCTTTGGTGACATCAGCCGATGTTTTAGATTTTAAAGCCATAGCCCGGGCGAATTTTGAAAATGTATCTATTATGGTGAGAAGGAAATGAAATCCGTTGTTATCCGTGGAATAACTTCCTATTTCTACTAAATCCGCTTGCCAGAGGTCGTCGATCCCTTCAGTGATCGTGAGGATCGCAGATTTAGGTCTTGGTGTTTGTTGAAAGAGGTAACTTTCCATTCGACCAATTTGTTCACTAATATTTTTTGTATAATTTGAATACTACTTTCGATGTATGTTTCAGCATCATTCATCTTTCCGTGAACTACTTCAAATTCTTCATCAATTTTTTCCTTCAGTGCTTTTTCTTTTTTAAATTCTGAGTCCATCTGATTCATACCATCTTTCACAAAAGACTTTGTTATTGAGTCCATCTGTTTCATATTATCTTCCACAAAAGACTTGGTTACTGCGTCATAATCATCAATAGGTGTGCCATTCTTTAAACGCTTCCAGCGGATATTTAAGTTGTTATTATTATCTAGACTGAAACCCAACACTTTTGAAATATTTCTCTTTATTTTATTATTTGATGTTTTATGTGCGAATAACGACCGAACTTGTCGACACTCATTTTCAATTATGCTTACAACTCTATTATACATCATATTTATACAATTATATTAGCTTCTCTCAATTCCTCAATGATGAAAATAATTTCGTTGGTGTGATTGTTATGTCCAGCCGATTGTACTGATAATAAAAGTCTCAATCTATCTACTAATTCACTCGGATCATCAAAAAAAATATAATTAGGCTTTTGAGGATTTAATTTCATCAATCCGGTTCCTTTTCTATGTTGAAGTGGTGTGGACAGAAATATTTATCACTGATTAATCCTTTTATGATGTTGGTGTACTTGAAAGCCTTCCTTGGAAAGCCTTCATTTTCATTATAGTTACGTTTGTGGGCATTAGCATGGATTAAAATTATTTTGTAAATTTGTAGATCTGCTTCGTCATACTTTGATGGTGTCTTGTAAAACAATAATTCAAAGAGACCGGGTGTAAGGTTGAACGAAGTAGGGGGTGTAAGGTTGAACGAAGTAGGGGGTGAGATTTCAAAAAGTTTGTCTGAGATGAATGCTTTATCACCTTACATTTCCAAAGCACTATTTCCGAACCTCCATTCACCATTCGATCCCTTGTTCGGTCCATATGCGGTGTCCAGCTCATTTTGTTCTTCTAATTGTGACAGAATTTGTTGGTAGAATTTTGTTGATTTGTTTGCATCATCTGTATCATCCATTTGAGAGAAGAAGGTACCGTCTTCATTACTCTTGGTAAGAGTTTCGTCTGTAAAATCAATCTCTTTCTTTGCCTTGTGTGGGGTACTTGTTCTTAGTGGTATCTCGTCATATGTAAAGTAAGAGTCATTCTTATTAGGATTTGTTGTTGCTCCAGAGTTCGAACCAATTCCTTTAGATGTTTTGTGATTGGCTTAAGTGACTCTTCTATTTGATTTTCTATATTTGCTTTAGTCAGTTTTAAGTTTCGAAATTTCTGTTTGAAAATACGTCTGGTTTTCATCAGGCCTTTTAATATTTTTTCATTCATTCTTATAATCGGTTATATCAGCTATCAGATCAGATAAGGTGTATCAGCTATCGGATCCGGTATATCAGCTATCAGATCAGGTGTATCAGCTATCAGATCAGATCAGATCAGGTGTATCAGCAGATTAGCTCAGATCAGGTATATCAGATATCAGATCAGGTATACAAGCTATCAGATCAGTTCAAAGACTGTTTGCATACAGGAAAACTGTGTCTTATAACAGGAAACTGTGTCTTGATTTGGAAACATTATTAGTTACTAGATCCATATTCTTTATTATTATACTTCTGTCTTGTTTAATGAAACGCATTTTAACAATTAATATAGATATGTAATAACCACACCTGGTCGTGCAGGCCTTCCCACAACCCACAACATGTGGAGCCGCCTGACAGCTGACTAGACTCCGTGCTTCCTGCTCCGGGGGATTTTCAAGAGAAAGAAGCAAAATTGCAATGACAAAAAAGTAAAACGTTAATTACGGTTGCATACTTATAGCAAGAGTATCAGGAACGCATTCAATCCTGTTGTCCATACTCATTGAAAAAAGCTAATTCGAAGAGCTAAGAAATTATGACAAGCAATAAGATATAAAATCTATGCATGTTCAGCTAGAAAATTCTTTGGAAATATTTACATTCATTATTTTCTTTTATTACACCTGGGTGGTGACGCCTCCCCTGTGAAATCACAATTACAATCGAATTAGCAGATTTTTTCATAAGGAACTATTATTCCTTAGTTCTTTACATAATTATTGTTTTTGTATTATCAAATATTTGTCATGGAGTTTGGTTCTCACGAAATTTTCCATAATTACATTTATTTCATTTACTCATTACACCTTACAACCGAAGGGAGTAGGGTATATTCACTTTGTTCTTCCGTTTGTAACGGAGAGAACGAAACGAGATAGATATAGGAAGGTATACATATTCTTGCTCAGCGTAACCTCCTGAATCGATTTCGCCCTGTCTGTCTGTCTGCTGTCTGTTGAAATCACGGTTATGGGAGAACGAAAAGAGATATCGCAATGAAATTTGGCACAAAAATTTGCCATGCCCACTCAGACAAAATTTTTCAATATCAATAAAACGGTATGAGATATTGATACGTAATTTTATCACGAGGTATGTACAGGTATTACCTATTTGTATACCAAAAATGGGCTTGGTCTACCCATTATAATAAAGTTGTCAATATCCCATAAACTGTTCAAAATATTAATACGCGATTCTATCCAGCAGTATCTAGAGACATTACAAAAATTTTTGCCAAAAATGGGCGTTGTCCGCTGACTTATACAAAAGTTGTTAATTGCCAAATTATAATTTTTTTTAGTTACTCGGGTGTAGGGTATTTAGACTTCGGCCAGGCCGAAGACAACACTTACTTGACTTTGCATTCCGGAATATCAAATTGAAATATTTTCAACAAAATATAATATCATTTACTGCATTATTGCAAAAAGTGTGAGAACCTTCCGGAGTGGAAAGAAAGGTGTCACGAGACATCTTTGTTTGCGCTGGATAAGGAACGCAACCAAAATTTATCTACGCAGCGTTGTTTTGCCTGCGCTACAGGTCCGCATGTTATACGTGTATGTTAACGTGCTTGTGACATAAAATATAGTTATAAAATTATAAGCATCACTACTCCCTCTTTCCCCCTTCCCCCTAACCTGTCATCCCTTCGGAACCAACAAATGCTGTGCGTGGATAGGGGTCATCCCCTGAGCTAGGTTTAATCTGTCATAAAAAAAAAGGCATGGATAACTGAGGGATTGGTCAGAATTCTGAAGCAGGTGTGTTTTCTTCAACTCGCGATATGTTTTAGACTTCTGATTTTTAAGGATCCCAATTTTTAATTAAATTGGGCCTTACAACTCTGGCTGTAGAACATGGCCTGCACTCCACCGGAGCATAATCTCCGGGACACGACCGGAGCATAATATCCGGGAGACGACCCTGGTAAGGTGGAGTAACTCGGCTTTCGCTAAAAAAAGTATAATTTTTCCTGTTTAACCAAAATATATTTGGTTGGTATACATTTTCTTTACTTCGAAACACACTCATGTTTATAAAATGCATTATGCAAGTAATTATAGCATATAAAAATTAATAAGACTACAATAGCAAATGCACGAATAATCAACTACAAAAGGAGACGACAACAACCACAACGAAGCCAAAATTGAAGTAAACAAGTTTTCGTTGCTGAACAACAAAAAACACATCGGACAAACAGCATCAACGCTCGCCCAAAAATTCGTAAACAAGTTCGTGTTGGGGAACAAGAACAATGCCCAGTAGAAAAAAAATACAACAAAACGACGTTAACGTGGAATCAAATATTGATGGTGAACGCAAATTGGGAAGCTGAACGCAAGCAGGGTCCAGTTCTTACAGTGTGTCAAGTGAGTGAACAAGTGGCATGCTAAGGAAAACCCAGGTTAACAAGCAAGTTCCCCCTTCCCACTAACCTGTCATCCCTTCGGAACCAACAAATGCTGTGCATGGATAGGGGGCATCCCCTGAGCTTGGTTTAATCTGCCATAAAAAAAAGTCAACAGTGAACAAGTTCTTGTAACTAGGTAAGTCAGTACTACGAAGTATTACAAGCAAGGACAAAGAGCATGCACAGTAAAAGTACTAAATGATAGTAAGTATTTTACCTTTGTAGTATTTTAATTAGAGAATTAAAAAACTTAATTAGTCGAGGAGTCATTAGATGACCTTCGTAGTTACCAGGTAAATCGGTAAGTCATGTCAAATATTACTACGAAGTATTAAAGGTAAGTTTGAAGAATGATTACTATTGTAGAATTTAAAAACTAAATTACTCGAGGTGCTGCTCACGGCGCTTGGCACAAGCAGTACGTAGTTTTGAAGAAATAACGTTGTAGAATTTTAACCGTAGAATTAAAAACCTAAATTAATCGAGGAGCTGCTTACGGCGCTTGACATAAGTTAGTGATATTTTAAAATATTTTAGCTTATTATTTTAAAATTTTTTAGGAATATTTAAAAGTACTAATCGTCGGTGAGGCGCTGTCGTAGAAAATCGACGGTAATACTGTATGCGTGTAAAGGCGGTATTTAGATCCGTCTAGAATCAAGGGACAGCGAGTGACATACAAGTAGTTAGAAAAAAGAAAAGACTCAAGGTATACTCAGGGTTAAAAACACAATCGTGACACGAAGCAAGGTGAATAGGATTAAGGTATTGAATTACCAATAGAATAAGGCAACTAGACTAAGGAAATGCTAGACTAATAAATACTGGTTACACAGAAATTCTTTGCGTTTTATTTCTTTACATCTAAGTCTTGTAAGAACCCTGGAACCGGCGAACTAAACTCCCTGGCTAAGGTCCGTTAAAGATTTTAAAGTTTATATATTTAATAACCTTACAGTTATTATCGACTTTGTAACTGTGCTTCACTGACGAATTTTATTAGACCGAAAGGGACCACACACTTGACACCATGTTGTGTTCAGCTTGAGACCTGTTCTCAGTCTTAAGTTATTCTTCACTTATGTATAAGAGCTTAAGCGAAGTCTTATTACTAAGATCACATAAACACATTTACATAAAAGTAGGGTATACATAGTATACTTTCTTAAGTATACAACACTAAAGCTTCTGGAAGGCCGTTTCCAATCATTGGAGGCCATGGGACATAAAGAGAAGTCATCAGTGACTAGACCACTAACGTCAATGACCACAACTCAAAATAAACTCCATCCATTATTTGCGTGCCCAAGGTTCTTACAACTTCCGATCAAAATGCGTGTTCAATTGGCGAAGGAGCTGAATTTATGCATCAATTGTTTAAAAACTGGCCACGTTGCAAAAATGTACGTATCCAGAAAATCTACAAAATGCAACAAGAAAGACTACACTCTACTACATTTAGAATCGATCAATAAGAATCCAGGCCCCGTGACTAATGCAGCAGGACAGACTATTTCTGAGAACAAGTCCCAACAAATCAATAAGCAAAGTAGTGCGGCGAAAGATAGTGTTCCATAGTATGCCGATCTCTCCTGGACTCTGGATCAGAGGTTAACTGATTACTGATTAATGATAAAATCGCCCACCAGTTGGGATTGTCCACACAACCAACCGTTACACAATTAGAGGGTATTTGCTCCAAAAGGAATACCATCCGACAGTAAATAGTGATCAGTTTACAGTCTCGATTCAATCACTATGTTAATCAGATAGAATTCGTATTTTGAAAATAGTCTCACACTAACACACACATCAGCTGTATCCTTGAACATGAAACCGTCTCAAAGACATCCAGTACGCAGTTCCGAACTTTTACCCGCCTGGGACCATCGACGTATTGTTAGGAGCAGAACTCTACCACGATTTGTTGTCAGGAGAAAAAATTACCTTCGAGAGTGGATTACCCACTCTATATAACACAGATTTTGGATGGATCCTCTACGGAAAGGTTGCTGATAGTACCCCAGGACAGCCGTCTTGCTACATCTATGCTCAACAAGGTGTAAGCTAACAACTAGAAATATTCTGGGATCTAGAAGAAGCTGCAGCAGGTATTAGGATACTATCACCGGCAGAAAATTATGAGCATGTCATTTCATCCAGAATACAGCAAGACACAGTGATGGACGGTTTGTGATTAGGCTACCATTTACCGAAAAATCATCAGTTTTGGGCAACTCCAAACAAGTATCCATTTCCAAATTTCACGGGCTAGAGAGGCGTTTCTTCAAGTATTCTGATCTAAAACAATAATATGTTACATTTATGACTGAGTATGAAGCGACACATGTCCAAAATTGACATAAAAATCATTGCACCTCCTACATATTTTATACCCCACCATTGTATCCTTAGGCCTCAAAGCAGCACGACAAAGTTTCGGGTAGTGTTCGATGCATCATCAAAGTCATCAACTGGTGTAGCCCTCAACGATATTAAGCATCGAACCAATAATTCAAATTGTATTGTTTTCAATTCTTTTACGCTTTCGCTTGCCAAAATTCGCTTTCACATGCGACATACAACAAATGTGTCGACAGATTTTGATCTATACAAGCGATCAGAAATATCAGCTTGTCGCTTCGAGAGCAGAGAGTGATCAAAGTTTGGACTATTACCTGCTAAACACTGTCACACATGGCACAAGATCTGCACCATATCTCGCAACCATGTGCTTACAGGAAATAGGCACACGATACTCTTTAACGCAACCTCTTGATGCCACAACTCTTGAATGATTTTTGCTGGGTAGTTCTTCTCTACGAAAAAAAATAAATAAAATTTATATTCTCTCAACATCATTTGGTTTTATTTTCATTCAACCATTTTCAATTACCATTTATTAACCAACAATGGACCCCCTCGCTAAATATATCCAAGTTTCCAAACGCTTTGGAGGAATTTTAAGCCACATATCTTGAGATTCGTCCGAACAGCATACAATGCATGCTTAGGGTATCTTCTGAAGCCTGTAAACCCCGTTATGGGTACCGATCGTGTTGCGAATGTAACCGTAACTAAAACGAAATAGCGCTGTTACGAGGTTTATGCGCTCTGTTTAGCAAAGATTAGTGAATAGCATCATCATCTTCTCGCAGCTCGTCCCTCTTCTCTAGCTTCAGCGGCACCCGCGACACCCCCTCTTGAATATAATATCTCGGGACATAACATTCCATGCGACACAGATGTCTTTGATGGTGATTATCAGTCTTGACCAACGTTTCGAGACATGTTCTGAGCGCTATATATTCGCAATAATAGCCTGCCTCCAGTCGAAAAGTTATTTCATTTAAATAAGAAAACGCGAGGTGAAGCAAAGGAGATCGTACAATAATCTCTTCCCATCGATAGCGGATTCGAACAAGCTTGGAGGAACTTGTCGGATCATTTCTAAAATAAACGAATCCCTATCAATTCGCAACTCCGGACTCTGTTCAATCTTACTCCAATCATGAAAGAATCCGAGTCGGCTATTAAATTTGTCCAAACGGAAATAAATAATTGCTCGTCAGTTCTCACTCTGTATGATTTAGATATCGATAGCTGGGACGCCATTATTATACATTTGGAAATGGACCAGTTCCTTACGCATCGATTCCAAACATTAGAAACGATCTACGATATTCGAAAAGCCCCCCGATTCAGTAAAAAAGCAAATAAATACCTCGCTTGCGGAGCCAATAAATGCCTTTCAAACGAAGATGGTCCCTGAAGAGCTGTAACTTGTGCCCCAATCAACTACACCCCCTTCGTCAATGCCCCTGCAGGCAGGCGAAGCTCCTAATTGGAGGCTACAATTCAAAAAGGGCAAAGCTCTATCTCAATGTCTAAAAAAACTAAACAAAAAGTTCTACAATTTTAAAAAAAAAAAAATTTCCACTCCCCTCCCTCTGTCAACCCTCTTAACAGGAGCTCGTGCTATCAGCACAAAAAGCGTTGAAGCTTAGCAGCTCCTGAACTCGGATATAGAAAAAAAAAAATAATCTAGGGATACTAAATGGGTTTCTCACAGGTCATTGTATCTCAAGAATATAGGCATTGAGGCAACATATGACTGTCGCATACGTGAGAACGGTTGCGAAACAGCAGAGCATCTGCTTTCTGAAGGCGAGGCTGTCACTCGGAGAAGGAAGGAGCAGCTGGGGTTGCACTCGACGAGGAAGTTTGACCTTAAAAGCCTAAACCCACTTAATATCCCGAGATTCCTCTTGTGTATAGGGTTAGAGATTACACCGTAAAGCGCAGGGGGAATGAAGAGGACACAATATACCTTTACCATCGCAGTGCGTTTTCCCCACTCTCAATAATAATAATAATAAATTCCAGTCCATTAATTCAAAGCTCAATGTTGAGATTAATTTCTGAGAGAACGAAATTTCTTTGCGAAAGGAATATGTGGGTACATCAACGCCCAACCACAAGATGCCGAAGGTGTAGTACTCGGAACCCGAGATGAAAGGTTCGTCAATTCGAGTTCAAGGTAGATTGGCTCCCGAATAACTAAATATTGACAAGCAAAAGTTCGAGTTGATAATACAGTTGGACATCAATCGACCCACGAAAAGTAGTTAATCCAGTACACTTCATACGATGCTAATAAAGAGTTACGTCCATGTGATTACCATACATTTAACAAATCCTTATTGCACATTAATTTTACACACAAGCTTAATAACATAGGGGTTTTTCCCATGGTAGATTTGGCTAAAGGCTACTTCCAAATACCTGCGGAAGAATCCGACTTAACGAAAGCTTATTATTCCGAAAATTATTATTCCTTTTAGTTTGTTCGAATTTACACGCATGACAATTACTTTATCAATGAGGTGACCCGTGGTTTGAATCCTTTCATATGCATCGAGGATTCCTCGTTGCGTTTTCAAACCCTGAGAATTACCGAATGGTCTGCAGCCGAATCCAGAACGCATTGAAAACATAGAAAACTGCAGATTACCAACAACCGTAAAGAACTTAAGTACATTTCTTGGAATTTTGACTTTCTATCGACGGTTCATTTGAGCGAACGCTCCAGCTGTTCTTCTAGACCACGACATTGGTCAAGTCAAAAACTATAAACGTATCATTGAATGGATACTTTAGCTGCAAGCCACATTAAAAGAATGCAAGAAGTAAGCTACTAACATCGTAGGCAATGGAGAACACTGAAACCTCATTATATAGACAACACGCGTTGCTGTGGCTCAGTTTCGTTAAATTGAAAAGTTCTGTAACTTGATAGACATGACAGAATTGCAGTACTCAACATTACAATGCGTTTTGAATGTTTTTGAAAGCAGTGGCGAATACGGGACAATCCACCTATTGTCGACTACAACATCCTTATTTTTTACTTTCAACGTTATGGTTCTGCCGTTAAACATCACAGAGCGACGACGATGAAGTCATTGCCTGTCATTGTGTCAGTTAAGAAAACACGTGGATAACGTTTTGAGCATTTGTTTTCGATCATGCAAGGTGATTCCCTGTTGTAATCGCCACATGCTCCATGAATCATATTCGTCGTTACTACTGCATACAACTCTAGATATGTTTCTGGATCAAGAATTTCGGCGCAAATGATGGCGTCAATTTTATCCGGTCGGATTTTCTCAACCATCCACAGGAGAATATGCGCATGTGGGAATCCTCTTTTCTGCTACTCCACAGAGTACATCCCACATCGTACGTCTCCGAAGACTCTATGCTTAAAAATAAAATCCATGAGCGCCTTGAGTTTCTGCTTGAATACTCGAGCAGTAATGTCGTGGCGATCGCTTGATGATTGGCTGGGTAGTAGCAGCTGAATGATTTCAATCCATTTCGGGTTGCAAGTGAATGTGTCTGGTCGACCGTATTTGCGCACGTATGTCATTGCATCTTGTGCATATTCGTGCATGTGCCTCGGGCTTCCAACGTACGTCGCTGGCAAAATGGTTAGTCGGCCGACATTGCTTGCATTTCCATCTACATTCATAGCATCACGCAGATGAATGTATTCTTCCGTACGTACAATGTATGGAAGCCTTTGTACTTTATTCCAAAAAGCTAAATGAAACAAAAAAGCCTTACAAAATATTTTCAGTATATCTTAGAAGAGGGAATTTTTTTCATTTATACGAACATAAGCATTTATACGACCAGATCAACGTTAAATTCGCCGCCTGGATGATATTTGTTCCGAAGGATTTCAAAAATTATTCACATGTTTTCGTGAGAGGACAGATACAGTAAAACTAATAAGAGGGCTGTCTTTGGACAGGACAAAGTCTAAATACGCTACACGTATTTAAATAAATAAAAATTATAAATATCAAAGGGCCTAAATGGTTACCTTGCGGCATACCAGATGTTACATTGATAACTCTGGAAAATTTGTTTTGAATTTTAATAATTAATTTTCTGTCAGTTAAATAAAATGTAATCCAGCTTAGAGCAGCAGAATGTACACCAAGTTTATCCAGCTTAGCAAAGAGCACGCTGTGGCACAAACTATCAAAAGCCTTAGCAAAAACTGTATACAGGGTGTCTACTTTAAAGCCTTTTTCGATATACTGTTGCGTGGTTTTCGGGTGTTTATTCTGTTTTTATAATTTTAGTTTAATTCTTAATTGTTGTTATATTTAAATATTCTTATTTATGTATTCCTAAATGTAAATCTATGTCTATTTTAATGTTTTTTTCAGTAATTAGAATTTTTATTCTTATAATTATTTATTAAATCTTATTTTGATTTCAATGAAGCCAATTTTTTGAAACGATGAAGTCATTGCCTGTCATTGTGTCAGTTAAGAAAACACGTGGATAACGTTTTGAGCATTTGTTTTCGATCATGCAAGGTGATTCCCTGTTGTAATCGCCACATGCTCCATGAACCATATTCGTCGTTACTACTGCATACAACTCTGGATCTATTTCTGGATCAAGAATTTCGGCGCAAATGATGGCGTCAATTTTATCCGGTCGGATTTTCTCAACCATCCACAGGAGAATATGCGCATGTGGGAATCCTCTTTTCTGCTACTCCACGGAGTACATCCAACATCGTACGTCTCCGAAGACTCTATGCTTAAAAATAAAATCCATGAGCGCCTTGAGTTTCTGCTTGAATACTCGAGCAGTAATGTCGTGGCGATCGCTTGATGATTGGCTGGGTAGTAGCAGCTGAATTCAATCCATTTCGGGTTGCAAGTGAATGTGTCTGGTCCACCGTATTTGCGCACGTATGTCATTGCATCTTGTGCATATTCGTGCATGTGCCTCGGGCTTCCAACGTACGTCGCTGGCAAAATGGTTAGTCGGCCGACATTGCTTGCATTTCCATCTACATTCATAGCATCACGCAGATGAATGTATTCTTCCGTACGTACAATGTATGGAAGCCTTTGTACTTTATTCCAAAAAGCTAAATGAAACAAAAAAGCCTTACAAAATATTTTCAGTATATCTTAGAAGAGGGAATTTTTTTCATTTATACGAACATAAGCATTTATACGACCAGATCAGCGTTAAATTCGCCGCCTGGATGATATTTGTTCCGAAGGATTTCAAAAATTATTCACATGTTTTCGTGAGGGGACAGATACAGTAAAACTAATAAGAGGGCTGTCTTTGGACAGGACAAAGTCTAAATACGCTACACGTATTTAAATAAATAAAAATTATAAATATCAAAGGGCCTAAATGGTTACCTTGCGGCATACCAGATGTTACATTGATAACTCTGGAAAATTTGTTTTGAATTTTAATAATTAATTTTCTGTCAGTTAAATAAAATGTAATCCAGCTTAGAGCAGCAGAATGTACACCAAGTTTATCCAGCTTAGCAAAGAGCACGCTGTGGCACAAACTATCAAAAGCCTTAGCAAAAACTGTATACAGGGTGTCTACTTTAAAGCCTTTTTCGATATACTGTTGCGTGGTTTTCGGGTGTTTATTCTGTTTTTATAATTTTAGTTTAATTCTTAATTGTTGTTATATTTAAATATTCTTATTTATGTATTCCTAAATGTAAATCTATGTCTATTTTAATGTTTTTTTCAGTAATTAGAATTTTTATTCTTATAATTATTTATTAAATCTTATTTTGATTTCAATGCTAATAAATGTTCAATCAATGGGATTACTTATATATTTGTAGATTAAAATAAAATTTGTAGCAACCAGTCGGTACGCTACAGCGTTTAATAATACAGTATGTAATGAGTTTGCTGTGCCGTTAGGAGTTCCACAAAGGAGCCATTTAGGACCGTTGCTATTCCTCGTTTTCATCAATGATCTTCCAACTGCTTTTGTATAGAAATGTAATTATGTTTGCGGATGATGTGAAGCTTTTCTTATCTTATAAAAATTAAAGTGATGCTTTGTTACTTCAGTCTGACGTGGATTCCTTGATTGTTTGGTGTAACATAAACTGTAAAGTAAACATCTAAATTTAAAGATGTGCAAACAAATTACATTCAGTTGAGTTTCGAATCCTTTATTCTAGAATTACACTATTGGTTCTTGGAAATTGGAGGTATCAGATTCTGTCAATGACCTTGGAGTGGTTTTAGACTGGAAACTACGCTTCCACATTCATATAAGTGGCATATCTAGCAAAGCAAATAGTATTTTGGGTTCTATTAAGCGATGGGCAAAGGAATTTGATAACCATTATGTAACTAAATTATTGTATACCTCATTGGTGAAACAGACTTTGGAGTACGCTTCACCTGTTTGGAGTCCATACTATGGCTGCTACATCTCCCCGAATTAACCGGTTCAAAAGCAATTCTTACTTTTTTGCTTTCGGAATCTTCAGTGGGATAATTCAGTAAATTTACAGTGTTATGAATCCCGGCTAATATTGATAAATCTGCCATCACTCGTTAATCGGCGAATAATGTTAAACGATGGGTTTTATTAAGCGATGGGCAAAGGAATTTGATGACCCTTATGTAATCTATCTGGTGCCACGAATTCCTCATACTTGTTAGACAACATTCATCTTAACGTTGTTCCCCGTCGTACGTCCAGACGTCCAGACGATATGAGACCCTTCTTCACAGCATGAACCTCTTCGGAATGCCTGTATGGATTTTAATTTAGTATTTTCTGTAATTAATTTTTCCGATTCTTTTTGGTTAGTGAAGCGGAAAATTTTGAACTTTTTATCTAATCTTTGAATCTTTATGTTTCGCTTTATTATTTCTGAATTTTACCCTAAATTAAACTATACAGTGTAACGAAGTTTCTTGCCGGGGTATACTCAGTCTCGGCAGAGTCCCGTACCGAACACTTAAATAAAAAATTTTCGGTTTTCTTTTGACAGTTTTTCGACTATTTATTCACCGTAATTCAAAGATTTATATTTCGAGGTACTAGAATTTACATTGATTCAGGATTGGCGTTCGCTTAAAAGCACTCGGCCACGACGAGGTACTAAAATTTACTTGGATTCGGGATTGGCGTCTGCTTAAAAGCACTCGGCCACGAGGAGGTACTAAAATTTACTTGGAGTTGGGATTGGCGTCCGCTTAAGAGCACTCAGCCAGGACGAGGTACTAAAATTTACTTGGGATTGGCGTCCGCTTAAGAGCACTCGGCCAGGACGAGGTACTAATATTTACTTGGAATCGGGATTGGCGTCCGCTTACGAGCACTCACCCAGGACGAGGTACTAAAATTTACTTGGAATTGGGATTGGCGTCCGCTTAAGAGCACACAGCCAGGACGAGGTACTAAAATTTACTTGGGATTGGCGTCCGCTTAAGAGCACTCGGCCAGGACGAGGTACTAAAATTTACTTGGAATCGGGATTGGCGTCCGCTTAAGAGCACTCAACCAGGACGAGGTACTAAAATTTACTTGGAATTGGGATTGGCGTCCGCTTAAGAGCATTCAGCCACTACGAGGTACTAGAGGTTCAAGGTTTGACGACTTACCACTTGGAGCACGAGATTCCAAAAGAGATCGAACTCAGCGCGGTGGGCCCTTTTATACATCGATCAAAACAACTCCGCTGCAGTCGTTGTTCTTGTGCACATTCCGGAATTTTCTAATGTGCATAGCGGCACACAATGTACTTGTTGTTGTTGTGCTTATTTCGAGAAATATTTCTTGTGATTTTGTTGGTAGTTCTTGTTCACCTTCCAGAATTTTCTAATCTGCATAGCGGCACACAACGTACTTGTTGTTGTTGTGATTATTTCTAGAAATAAATTCTTGTGATTTTGTTGGTAGCTTCCCACGCTCTAGTTTAATTTTTGCTTGCTTGTTTCGCGTCTCAGTCTGTGTTGTAGTTGTTGTAAACAGTATTCCACCTGATTTTATTGGTAATTTCCCAAGGCTCTGCTTTAATTTTTGCTTGCTGGTTTCGCGTCTCGGTCTGTGTTGTAATTGTTGTAAAAAGTATGTGGTTCATGTATTCTGTGTGACAGTGGTTTTTTTTTAATCCCTTTGTTAGCAAGCGAGTTAATGTGGTTGTTGTTGTTAGTGTTAGTTTTGCATATTTTCGCCTTTGCTACGTTGCCTTTTTTTTCTTTTTATTGTTGTTGATAGAATTTAATTCCACCTGAAATTGGGTCCGCACAACCCAGGTCACCGCGTTTTCAGTTTACGTTTACTAAAAACGGGCTCGGTTGGGATGCAGGCCAGGTTCTACACCCGGAGTTGTAAGGAAAAATATTTTTTTCTTACGGAAAGGAAAAATATTTTTTTCTTACAACAGTATTGTACTTCGTTTAAGTGTTTATAAATAAATACGTAATAATACCTTCACGTGTTATTAAATGTCCAAATATACTACTTCCGGTCGCAGGAAACAGTACTTAGAAGCATTTAACTTTAAATTGCATTTTCGTAAACGTTTGAGAAGATTCACCGAATTTTAATTATGGTGTCGCAAAGTACAACCAAAACCAATGATGTCATCAACATTTACAATGCTTCTGAATCTAGTCCGGTCAAATTTTGAGTCTAAACGACAATCTTTTAAATTGAAAATGTTGGTCAGTTGTTGAAAAAGCTGTTAATGGTTTTGATTTCGAGTCTAAACGAAATCTTTAGAACTCTCGGGGGCTATCAGGAACTCTAATAAAATTTTTGGATTTCCGGGAAAAAAATTTTTAGTACTTATACCGGCTGTAGGGTACCAAGTTAGTATACCAAATCTTTAGAACTATTGTAGCAATGCTCAGAACTGCAATAATTTTCTTACATTTCTAAGAAACATTTGTTGGTACTTTGAAATTGGTAGTGAAAATTTCAAAGTACCAACAAATGTTCCTTAGAAATGTAAAAAAAAATATTGCAGTTCTGAGCATTGCTACAATAGTTCTAAAGATTTGGTATAGTAACTTGGTACCCTACAGCCGGTACAGCTGAGCATTGCTACAATAGTTCTGAAGATTTGGTATAGTAACTTGGTACCTTACAGCCGGTATAAGTACTAAAAGGTTTTTTCGGAAATCCAAAAATTTTATTAGAGTTCCGGATGTCCCCCCCCCCGTTTTCTAAATATTTCGTCTAGAAACCTCATGCTCTATATCCAGTATTTTACAAGTTACGGCCGATTTTCATTTTCATTTTCTGAAAATTTAAAAGTATGTACCAACAAATGTTCCTTAGAAATTTAAAAAAATTATTGCAGTTCTGAGCATTGCTACAATAGTTCTGAAGATTTGGTATAGTAACTTGGTACCCTACAGCCGGTATAAGTACTAAAATTTTTTTTCGAAAATCCAAAAATTTTATTACAGTTCCGGATAGCGTCCCCAGAGTTCTAAAGATTTCGTGTAGAAACTTCATGCTCTATATGCAGTATTTTAAAAGTTATGGCCGATTTTCATTTTCATTTTCTGAAAATTTCAAAGTACCAACAAATGTTCCTTAGAAATGTAAAAAAATTATTGCAGTTCTGAGCATTGCTACAATAGTTCTGAAGATTTGGTATAGTAACTTGGTACCTTACAGCCGGTATAAGTACTAAAAGGTTTTTTCGGAAATCCAAAAATTTTATTAGAGTTCCGGATAGCGTCCCCAGAGTTCTAAAGATTTCGTCTAGAAACTTCATGCTCTATATCCAGTATTTTAAAAGTTATGGCCGATTTTCATTTTCATTTTCTGAAAATTTCAAAGTACCAACAAATGTTCCTTAGAAATGTAAAAAAACTTTGCAGTTCTAAGCATTGCTACAATAGTTCTGAAGATTTGGTATAGTAACTTGGTACCTTACAGCCGGTATAAGTACTAAAAAGTTTTTTCGGAAATCCAAAAATTTTATTAGAGTTCCGGATAGCGCCTCCCGAGTTCTAAAGATTTCGTCTAGAAACTTCATGCTCTATATCCAGTATTTTAAAAGTTATGGCCGATTTTCATTTTCATTTTCTGAAAATTTCAAAGTACCAACAAATGTTCCTTAGAAATGTAAAAAAATTATTGCAGTTCTGAGCATTGCTACAATAGTTCTGAAGATTTGGTATAGTAACTTGGTACCCTACAGCCGGTATAAGTACTAAAATTTTTTTTCGAAAATCCAAAAATTTTATTAGAGTTCCGGATAGCGTCCCCAGAGTTCTAAAGATTTCGTGTAGAAACTTCATGCTCTATATGCAGTATTTTAAAAGTTATGGCCGATTTTCATTTTCATTTTCTGAAAATTTCAAAGTACCAACAAATGTTCCTTAGAAATGTAAAAATTTATTGCAGTTCTGAGCATTGCTACAATAGTTCTGAAGATTTGGTATAGTAACTTGGTACCTTACAGCCGGTATAAGTACTAAAAAGTTTTTTCGGAAATCCAAAAATTTTATTAGAGTTCCGGATAGCCCCCCAGAGTTCTAAAGATTTCGTCTAGAAACTTCATGCTCTATATCCAGTATTTTAAAAGTTATGGCCGATTTTCATTTTCATTTTCTGAAAATTTCAAAGTACCAACAAATGTTCCTTAGAAATGTAAAAAAATTATTGCAGTTCTGAGCATTGCTACAATAGTTCTAAAGATTTGGTATAGTAACTTGGTACCCTACAGCCGGTATAAGTACTCAAAATTTTTTTTCGGAAAACCAGAAATTTTATTAGAGTTCCGGATAGCGTCCCCAGAGTTCTAAAGATTTCGTCTAGAAACTTCATGCTCTATATCCAGTATTTTAAAAGTTATGGCCGATTTTCATTTTTATTTTCTGAAAATTTCAAAGTACCACCAAATGTTCCTTAGAAATGTAAAAATATTATTGCAGTTCTGAGCATTGCTACAATAGTTCTGAAGATTTGGTATAGTAACTTGGTACCCTACAGCCGGTAAAAGTACTAAAAAGTTTTTTCGGAAATCCAAAAATTGTATTAGAGCTACGGATAGCGCCCCCAGAGTTCTAAAGATTTCGTCTAGGAACTTCAGCTCTATATCTAGTATTTTAAAAGTTATGGCCGATTTTCATTTTCATTTTCTGAAAATTTCGAAGTACCAACAAATGTTTCTTAGAAATGTAAAAAATTATTGCAGTTCTGAGCATTGCTACAATAGTTATAAAGATTTGGTCTAGTAACTTGGCACCCTACAACCAGTATAAATACTAAAATTTTTTTTTTTCGGAAATCCAAAAATTTTATTAGAGTTCCGGATAGCGCCCCCAGAGTTCCAAAGATTTCGTCTAGAAACTTCATGCTTTATATCCAGTATTTTAAAAGTTATGGCCGATTTTCATTTTCTGAAAATTTCAAAGTACCAACAAATGTTCCTTAGAAATGTAAAAAAATTATTGCAGTTCTGAGCATTGCTACAATAGTTCTGAAGATTTGGTATAGTAACTTGGTACCCTACAGCCGGTATAAGTACTAAAAATTTTTTTTCGGAAATCCAAAAATTTTATTAGAGTTCCGGATAGCGTCCCCAGAGTTCTAAAGATTTCGTGTAGAAACTTCATGCTCTATATGCAGTATTTTAAAAGTTATGGCCGATTTTCATTTTCATTTTCTGAAAATTTCAAAGTACCAACAAATGTTCCTTAGAAATGTAAAAAAATTATTGCAGTTCTGAGCATTGCTACAATACTTCTGAAGATTTGGTATAGTAACTTGGTACCCTACAGCCGGTATAAGTACTAAAACTTTTTTCGGAAATCAAAAAATTTTATTAGAGTTCCGGATAGCGTCCCCAGAGTTCTAAAGATTTCGTGAAGAAACTTCATGCTCTATATGCAGTATTTTAAAAGTTATGGCCGATTTTCATTTTCATTTTCTGAAAATTTCAAAGTACCAACAAATGTTCCTTAGAAATGTAAAAAAATTATTGCAGTTCTGAGCATTGCTACAATACTTCTGAAGATTTGGTCTAGTAACTTGGCACCCTACAGCCGGTATAACTACTAAAAATTTTTTTTCGGAAATCCAAAAATTTTATTCGAGTTCCGGATAGCGCCTCCAGAGTTCTAAAGATTTCGTCTAGAAACTTCATGCTTTATATCCAGTATTTTAAAAGTTATGGCCGATTTTCATTCTCATTTTCTGAAAATTTCAAAGTATCAACAACTGTTCCTTAGAAATGTAAAAAAATTATTGCAGTTCTAAGCATTGCTACAATAGTTCTGAAGATTTGGTATAGTAACTTGGTACCTTACAGCCGGTATAAGTACTAAAAAGTTTTTTCGGAAATCCAAAAATTTTATTAGAGTTCCGGATAGCGCCTCCCGAGTTCTAAAGATTTCGTCTAGAAACTTCATGCTCTATATCCAGTATTTTAAAAGTTATGGCCGATTTTCATTTTCATTTTGTGAAAATTTCAAAGTACCAACAAATGTTCCTTAAAAATGTAAAAAAATTATTGCAGTTCTGAGCAGTGCTGCAAGAGTTCTGAAGATTTGGTATAGTAATTTGGTACCCTACAGCCGGTATAAGTGCTAAAATTTTTTTTCGAAAATCCAAAAATTTTATTAGAGTTCCGGATAGCGTCCCCAGAGTTCTAAAGATTTCGTGTAGAAACTTCATGCTCTATATGCAGTATTTTAAAAGTTATGGCCGATTTTCATTTTCATTTTCTGAAAATTTCAAAGTACCAACAAATGTTCCTTAGAAATGTAAAAAAATTATTGCAGTTCTGAGCATTGCTACAATAGTTCTTAAGATTTGGTATAGTAACTTGGTACCTTACAGCCGGTATAAGTACTAAAAAGTTTTTTCGGAAATCCAAAAATTTTATTAGAGTTCCGGATAGCGCCCCCAGAGTTCTAAAGATTTCGTCTAGAAACTTCATGCTCTATATCCAGTATTTTAAAAGTTATGGCCGATTTTCATTTTCATTTTCTGAAAATTTCGAAGTACCAACAAATGTTTCTTAGAAATGTAGAAAATTATTGCAGTTCTGAGCATTGCTACAATAGTTATAAAGATTTGGTCTAGTAACTTGGCACCCTACAACCAGTATAAATACTAAAATTTTTTTTTTTCGGAAATCCAAAAATTTTATTAGAGTTCCGGATAGCGCCCCCAGAGTTCCAAAGATTTCGTCTAGAAACTTCATGCTTTATATGCAGTATTTTAAAAGTTATGGCCGATTTTCATTTTCTGAAAATTTCAAAGTACCAACAAATGTTCCTTAGAAATGTAAAAAAATTATTGCAGTTCTGAGCATTGCTACAATAGTTCTGAAGATTTGGTATAGTAACTTGGTACCCTACAGCCGGTATAAGTACTAAAAATTTTTTTTCGGAAATCCAAAAATTTTATTAGAGTTCCGGATAGCGTCCCCAGAGTTCTAAAGATTTCGTGTAGAAACTTCATGCTCTATATGCAGTATTTTAAAAGTTACGGCCGATTTTCATTTTCATTTTCTGAAAATTTCAAAGTACCAACAAATGTTCCTTAGAAATGTAAAAAAATTATTGCAGTTCTGAGCATTGCTACAATACTTCTGAAGATTTGGTATAGTAACTTGGTACCCTACAGCCGGTATAAGTACTAAAACTTTTTTTCGGAAATCAAAAAATTTTATTAGAGTTCCGGATAGCGTCCCCAGAGTTCTAAAGATTTCGTGAAGAAACTTCATGCTCTATATGCAGTATTTTAAAAGTTATGGCCGATTTTCATTTTCATTTTCTGAAAATTTCAAAGTACCAACAAATGTTCCTTAGAAATGTAAAAAAATTATTGCAGTTCTGAGCATTGCTACAATACTTCTGAAGATTTGGTCTAGTAACTTGGCACCCTACAGCCGGTATAACTACTAAAAATTTTTTTTCGGAAATCCAAAAATTTTATTCGAGTTCCGGATAGCGCCTCCAGAGTTCTAAAGATTTCGTCTAGAAACTTCATGCTTTATATCCAGTATTTTAAAAGTTATGGCCGATTTTCATTCTCATTTTCTGAAAATTTCAAAGTATCAACAACTGTTCCTTAGAAATGTAAAAAAATTATTGCAGTTCTAAGCATTGCTACAATAGTTCTGAAGATTTGGTATAGTAACTTGGTACCTTACAGCCGGTATAAGTACTAAAAAGTTTTTTCGGAAATCCAAAAATTTTATTAGAGTTCCGGATAGCGCCTCCCGAGTTCTAAAGATTTCGTCTAGAAACTTCATGCTCTATATCCAGTATTTTAAAAGTTATGGCCGATTTTCATTTTCATTTTCTGAAAATTTCAAAGTACCAACAAATGTTCCTTAGAAATGTAAAAAATTTATTGCAGTTCTGAGCATTGCTACAATATTCCGAAGATTTGGTATAGTAACTTGGTACCCTACAGCCGGTATAAGTACTAAAAATTTTTTTTTTCGGAAATCCAAAAATTTTATTAGAGTTCCGGATAGCGTCCCCAGAGTTCTAAAGATTTCGTGTAGAAACTTCATGCTCTATATGCAGTATTTTAAAAGTTATGGCCGATTTTCATTTTCATTTTCTGAAAATTTCAAAGTACCAACAAATGTTCCTTAGAAATGTAAAAAAATTATTGCAGTTCTGAGCATTGCTACAATACTTCTGAAGATTTGGTATAGTAACTTGGTACCCTACAGCCGGTATAAGTACTAAAACTTTTTATCGGAAATCCAAAAATTTTATTAGAGTTCCGGATAGCGTCCCCAGAGTTCTAAAGATTTCGTGTAGAAACTTCATGCTCTATATGCAGTATTTTAAAAGTTATGGCCGATTTTCATTTTCATTTTCTGAAAATTTCAAAGTACCAACAAATGTTCCTTAGAAATGTAAAAAAATTATTGCAGTTCTGAGCATTGCTACAATACTTCTGAAGATTTGGTATAGTAACTTGGTACCCTACAGCCGGTATAAGTACTAAAACTTTTTTTCGGAAATCCAAAAATTTTATTAGAGTTCCGGATAGCGCCCCCAGAGTTCTAAAGATTTCGTGTAGAAACTTCATGCTCTATATGCAGTATTTTAAAAGTTATGGCCGATTTTCATTTTCATTGAAAATATCAAAGTACCAACAAATGTTCCTTAGAAATGTAAGAAAATTATTGCAGTTCTGGGCATTGCTACAATAGTTCTGAAGATTTGGTATACTAACTTGGTACCCTACAACCGGTATAAGTACTAAAATTTTTTTTTTCCGGAAATCCAAACATTTTATTAAAGTTCCGGATAGCCCCCCAGGACTCTAAAGATTTCATCTAGAAACTTCATGCTCTATATGCAGTATTTTAAAAGTTATGGCCGATTTTCATTTTCATTTTCTGAAAATTTCGAAGTACCAACAAATGTTTCTTAGAAATGTAAAAAATTATTGCAGTTCTGAGCATTGCTACAATAGTTATAAAGATTTGGTCTAGTAACTTGGCACCCTACAACCAGTATAAATACTAAAATTTTTTTTTTTCGGAAATCCAAAAATTTTATTAGAGTTCCGGATAGCGCCCCCAGAGTTCCAAAGATTTCGTCTAGAAACTTCATGCTTTATATCCAGTATTTTAAAAGTTATGGCCGATTTTCATTTTCTGAAAATTTCAAAGTACCAACAAATGTTCCTTAGAAATGTAAAAAAATTATTGCAGTTCTGAGCATTGCTACAATACTTCTGAAGATTTGGTATAGTAACTTGGTACCCTACAGCCGGTATAAGTACTAAAACTTTTTTCGGAAATCAAAAAATTTTATTAGAGTTCCGGATAGCGTCCCCAGAGTTCTAAAGATTTCGTGAAGAAACTTCATGCTCTATATGCAGTATTTTAAAAGTTATGGCCGATTTTCATTTTCATTTTCTGAAAATTTCAAAGTACCAACAAATGTTCCTTAGAAATGTAAAAAAATTATTGCAGTTCTGAGCATTGCTACAATACTTCTGAAGATTTGGTATAGTAACTTGGGACCCTACAGCCGGTATAAGTACTAAAAAGTTTTTTCGGAAATCCAAAAATTTTATTAGAGTTCCGGATAGCGCCCCCAGAGTTCTAAAGATTTCGTGTAGAAACTTCATGCTCTATATGCAGTATTTTAAAAGTTATGGCCGATTTTCATTTTCATTTTCTGAAAATATCAAAGTACCAACAAATGTTCCTTAGAAATGTAAAAAAATTATTGCAGTTCTGAGCATTGCTACAATAGTTCTGAAGATTTGGTATACTAACCTGGTACCCTACAACCGGTATAAGTACTAAAATTTTTTTTTTTCGGAAATCCAAACATTTTATTAAAGTTCCGGATAGCCCCCCAGGATTCTAAAGATTTCATCTAGAAACTTCATGCTTTATATCCAGTATTTTAAAAGTTATGGCCGATTTTCATTTTCATTTTCTGAAAATTTCAAAGTACATACCACAAATGTTTCTTAGAAACGTAAAAAATTATTGCAGTTCTGAGCATTGCTACAATAGTACTGAAGATTTGGTCTAGTAACTTGGCACCCTACAGCCGGTATAACTACTAAAAATTTTTTTTCGGAAATCCAAAAATTTTATTCGAGTTCCGGATAGCGCCTCCAGAGTTCTAAAGATTTCGTCTAGAAACTTCATGCTTTATATCCAGTATTTTAAAAGTTATGGCCGATTTTCATTCTCATTTTCTGAAAATTTCAAAGTATCAACAACTGTTCCTTAGAAATGTAAAAAAATTATTGCAGTTCTAAGCATTGCTACAATAGTTCTGAAGATTTGGTATAGTAACTTGGTACCTTACAGCCGGTATAAGTACTAAAAAGTTTTTTCGGAAATCCAAAAATTTTATTAGAGTTCCGGATAGCGCCTCCCGAGTTCTAAAGATTTCGTCTAGAAACTTCATGCTCTATATCCAGTATTTTAAAAGTTATGGCCGATTTTCATTTTCATTTTCTGAAAATTTCAAAGTACCAACAAATGTTCCTTAGAAATGTAAAAAAATTATTGCAGTTCTGAGCATTGCTACAATAGTTCTGAAGATTTGGTATAGTAACTTGGTACCCTACAGCCGGTATAAGTGCTAAAATTTTTTTTCGAAAATCCAAAAATTTTATTAGAGTTCCGGATAGCGTCCCCAGAGTTCTAAAGATTTCGTGTAGAAACTTCATGCTCTATATCCAGTATTTTAAAAGTTATGGCCGATTTTCATTTTCATTTTCTGAAAATTTCAAAGTACCAACAAATGTTCCTTAGAAATGTAAAAAAATTATTGCAGTTCTGAGCATTGCTACAATAGTTCTGAAGATTTGGTATAGTAACTTGGTACCTTACAGCCGGTATAAGTACTAAAAAGTTTTTTCGGAAATCCAAAAATTTTATTAGAGTTCCGGATAGCGCCCCCAGAGTTCTAAAGATTTCGTCTAGAAACTTCATGCTCTATATCCAGTATTTTAAAAGTTATGGCCGATTTTCATTTTCATTTTCTGAAAATTTCGAAGTACCAACAAATGTTTCTTAGAAATGTAGAAAATTATTGCAGTTCTGAGCATTGCTACAATAGTTATAAAGATTTGGTCTAGTAACTTGGCACCCTACAACCAGTATAAATACTAAAATTTTTTTTTTCGGAAATCCAAAAATTTTATTAGAGTTCCGGAAAGCGCCCCCAGAGTTCCAAAGATTTCGTCTAGAAACTTCATGCTTTATATCCAGTATTTTAAAAGTTATGGCCGATTTTCATTTTCTGAAAATTTCAAAGTACCAACAAATGTTCCTTAGAAATGTAAAAAAATTATTGCAGTTCTGAGCATTGCTACAATAGTTCTGAAGATTTGGTATAGTAACTTGGTACCCTACAGCCGGTATAAGTACTAAAAATTTTTTTTTCGGAAATCCAAAAATTTTATTAGAGTTCCGGATAGCGTCCCCAGAGTTCTAAAGATTTCGTGTAGAAACTTCATGCTCTATATGCAGTATTTTAAAAGTTATGGCCGATTTTCATTTTCATTTTCTGAAAATTTCAAAGTACCAACAAACGTTCCTTAGAAATGTAAAAAAATTATTGCAGTTCTGAGCATTGCTACAATACTTCTGAAGATTTGGTATAGTAACTTGGTACCCTACAGCCGGTATAAGTACTAAAACTTTTTTTCGGAAATCCAAAAATTTTATTAGAGTTCCGGATAGCGTCCCCAGAGTTCTAAAGATTTCGTGTAGAAACTTCATGCTCTATATGCAGTATTTTAAAAGTTATGGCCGATTTTCATTTTCATTTTCTGAAAATTTCAAAGTACCAACAAATGTTCCTTAGAAATGTAAAAAAATTATTGCAGTTCTGAGCATTGCTACAATACTTCTGAAGATTTGGTATAGTAACTTGGTACCCTACAGCCGGTATAAGTACTAAAACTTTTTTTCGGAAATCCAAAAATTTTATTAGAGTTCCGGATAGCGCCCCCAGAGTTCTAAAGATTTCGTGTAGAAACTTCATGCTCTATATGCAGTATTTTAAAAGTTATGGCCGATTTTCATTTTCATTGAAAATATCAAAGTACCAACAAATGTTCCTTAGAAATGTAAGAAAATTATTGCAGTTCTGAGCATTGCTACAATAGTTCTGAAGATTTGGTATACTAACTTGGTACCCTACAACCGGTATAAGTACTAAAATTTTTTTTTTCGGAAATCCAAACATTTTATTAAAGTTCCGGATAGCCCCCCAGGACTCTAAAGATTTCATCTAGAAACTTCATGCTCTATATGCAGTATTTTAAAAGTTATGGCCGATTTTCATTTTCATTTTCTGAAAATTTCGAAGTACCAACAAATGTTTCTTAGAAATGTAAAAAATTATTGCAGTTCTGAGCATTGCTACAATAGTTATAAAGATTTGGTCTAGTAACTTGGCACCCTACAACCAGTATAAATACTAAAATTTTTTTTTTCGGAAATCCAAAAATTTTATTAGAGTTCCGGATAGCGCCTCCAGAGTTCCAAAGATTTCGTCTAGAAACTTCATGCTTTATATCCAGTATTTTAAAAGTTATGGCCGATTTTCATTTTCTGAAAATTTCAAAGTACCAACAAATGTTCCTTAGAAATGTAAAAAAATTATTGCAGTTCTGAGCATTGCTACAATAGTTCTGAAGATTTGGTATAGTAACTTGGTACCCTACAGCCGGTATAAGTACTAAAATTTTTTTTTCGGAAATCCAAAAATTTTATTAGAGTTCCGGATAGCGTCCCCAGAGTTCTAAAGATTTCGTGTAGAAACTTCATGCTCTATATGCAGTATTTTAAAAGTTATGGCCGATTTTCATTTTCATTTTCTGAAAATTTCAAAGTACCAACAAATGTTCCTTAGAAATGTAAAAAAATTATTGCAGTTCTGAGCATTGCTACAATACTTCTGAAGATTTGGTATAGTAACTTGGTACCCTACAGCCGGTATAAGTACTAAAACTTTTTTTCGGAAATCAAAAAATTTTATTAGAGTTCCGGATAGCGTCCCCAGAGTTCTAAAGATTTCGTGAAGAAACTTCATGCTCTATATGCAGTATTTTAAAAGTTATGGCCGATTTTCATTTTCATTTTCTGAAAATTTCAAAGTACCAACAAATGTTCCTTAGAAATGTAAAAAAATTATTGCAGTTCTGAGCATTGCTACAATACTTCTGAAGATTTGGTATAGTAACTTGGGACCCTACAGCCGGTATAAGTACTAAAAAGTTTTTTCGGAAATCCAAAAATTTTATTAGAGTTCCGGATAGCGCCCCCAGAGTTCTAAAGATTTCGTGTAGAAACTTCATGCTCTATATGCAGTATTTTAAAAGTTATGGCCGATTTTCATTTTCATTTTCTGAAAATATCAAAGTACCAACAAATGTTCCTTAGAAATGTAAAAAAATTATTGCAGTTCTGAGCATTGCTACAATAGTTCTGAAGATTTGGTATACTAACTTGGTACCCTACAACCGGTATAAGTACTAAAAATTTTTTTTCCGAAATCCAAAAATTTTATTAGAGTTCCGGATAGCCCCCAGGATTCTAAATATTTCGTCTAGAAACTTCATGCTCTATATCCAGTATTTTAAAAGTTATGGCCGATTATCATTTTCATTTTCTAAAAATTTCAAAGTACTAACAAATGTTTCTTAGAAATGTAAAAAATTATTGCAGTTCTGAGCATTGCTACAATAGTTCTGAAGATTTGGTCTAGTAACTTGGCACCCTACAGCCGGTATAAATACTAAAAAATGTTTTTTCGGAAATCCAAAAATTTTATTAGAGTTCCGGATAGCGTCCCCAGAGTTCTAAAGATTTCGTCTAGAAACTTCATGCTCTATATCCAGTATTTTAAAAGTTATGGCCGATTTTCATTTTCATTTTCTGAAAATTTCGAAGTACCAACAAATGTTTCTTAGAAATGTAAAAAATTATTGCAGTTCTGAGCATTGCTACAATAGTTATAAAGATTTGGTCTAGTAACTTGGCACCCTACAGCCAGTATAAATACTAAAATTTTATTTCGGAAATCCAAAAATTTTATTAGAGTTCCGGATAGCGTCCCCAGTGTTCTAAAGATTTCGTGTAGAAACTTCATGCTCTATATGCAGTATTTTAAAAGTTATGGCCGATTTCATTTTCATTTTCTGAAAATTTCCAAGTACCAACAAATGTTCCTTAGAATTGTAAAGAAATTATTGCAGTTCTGAGCATTGCTACAATACTTCTGAAGATTTGGTATAGTAACTTGGTACCCTACAGCCGGTATAAGTACTAAAACTTTTTTCGGAAATCCAAAAATTTTATTAGAGTTCCGGATAGCGTCCCCAGTGTTCTAAAGATTTCGTGTAGAAACTTCATGCTCTATATGCAGTATTTTAAAAGTTATGGCCGATTTCATTTTCATTTTCTGAAAATTTCCAAGTACCAACAAATGTTCCTTAGAATTGTAAAGAAATTATTGCAGTTCTGAGCATTGCTACAATACTTCTGAAGATTTGGTATACTAACTTTGTACCCTACAGCCGGTATAAGTACTAAATTTTTTTTTCGAAAATCCAAAAATTTTATTAGAGTTCCGGATAGCGTCCCCAGAGTTCTAAAGATTTCGTGTAGAAACTTCATGCTCTATATGCAGTATTTTAAAAGTTATGGCCGATTTTCATTTTCATTTTCTGAAAATATCAAAGTACCAACAAATGTTCCTTAGAAATGTAAAAAAATTATTGCAGTTCTGAGCATTGCTACAATAGTTCTGAAGATTTGGTATACTAACTTGGTACCCTACAACCGGTATAAGAACTAAAATTTTTTTTTCGGAAATCCAAACATTTTATTAGAGTTCCGGATAGCCCCCCAGGATTCTAAAGATTTCATCTAGAAACTTCATGCTCTACATCCAGTATTTTAAAAGTTATGGCCGATTTTCATTTTCATTTTCTGAAAATTTCAAAGTACATACCACAAATGTTTCTTAGAAATGTAAAAAATTATTGCAGTTCTGAGCATTGCTACAATAGTACTGAAGATTTGGTCTAGTAACTTGGCACCCTACAGCCGGTATAAGTACTAAAAATTTTTTTTTCGGAAATCCAAAAATTTTATTCGAGTTCCAGATAGCGCCCCCAGAGTTCCAAAGATTTCGTCTAGAAACTTCATGCTTTATATCCAGTATTTTAAAAGTTATGGCCGATTTTCATTTTCTGAAAATTTCAAAGTACCAACAAATGTTCCTTAGAAATGTAAAAAAATTATTGCAGTTCTGAGCATTGCTACAATAGTTCTGAAGATTTGGTATACTAACTTGGTACCCTACAACCGGTATAAGTACTAAAATTTTTTTTCCGAAATCCAAAAATTTTATTAGAGTTCCGGATAGCGTCCCCAGAGTTCTAAAGATTTCGTCTAGAAACTTCATGCTCTATATCCAGTATTTTAAAAGTTATGGCCGATTTTCATTTTCATTTTCTGAAAATTTCAAAGTACCAACAAATGTTCCTTAGAAATGTAAAAAAATTATTGCAGTTCTAAGCATTGCTACAATAGTTCTGAAGATTTGGTATAGTAACTTGGTACCTTACAGCCGGTATAAGTACTAAAAAGTTTTTTCGGAAATCCAAAAATTTTATTAGAGTTCCGGATAGCGCCTCCCGAGTTCTAAAGATTTCGTCTAGAAACTTCATGCTCTATATCCAGTATTTTAAAAGTTATGGCCGATTTTCATTTTCATTTTCTGAAAATTTCAAAGTACCAAAAAATGTTCCTTAGAAATGTAAAAAAATTATTGCAGTTCTGAGCATTGCTACAATAGTTCTGAAGATTTGATATAGTAACTTGGTACCCTACAGCCGGTAAAAGTACTCAAAATTTTTTTTCGGAAATCCAAAAATTGTATTAGAGTTCCGGATAGCGTCCCCAGAGTTCTAAAGATTTCGTCTAGAAACTTCATGCTCTATATCCAGTATTTTAAAAGTTATGGCCGATTTTCATTTTTATTTTCTGAAAATTTCAAAGTACCAACAAATGTTCCTTAGAAATTAAAAAAATTATTGCAGTTCTGAGCATTGCTACAATAGTTCTGAAGATTTGGTATACTAACTTGGTACCCTACAACCGGTATAAGTACTAAAATTTTTTTTTTCGGAAATCCAAACATTTTATTAAAGTTCCGGATAGCCCCCCAGGATTCTAAAGATTTCATCTAGAAACTTCATGCTCTATATCCAGTATTTTAAAAGTTATGGCCGATTTTCATTTTCATTTTCTGAAAATTTCAAAGTACATACCACAAATGTTTCTTAGAAACGTAAAAAATTATTGCAGTTCTGAGCATTGCTACAATAGTACTGAAGATTTGGTCTAGTAACTTGGCACCCTACAGCCGGTATAACTACTAAAAAATGTTTTTTCGGAAATCCAAAAATTTTATTAGAGTTCCGGATAGCGCCTCCAGAGTTCTAAAGATTTCGTCTAGAAACTTCATGCTTTATATCCAGTATTTTAAAAGTTATGGCCGATTTTCATTTTCTGAAAATTTCAAAGTACCAACAAATGTTCCTTAGAAATGTAAAAAAATTATTGCAGTTCTGAGCATTGCTACAATAGTTCTGAAGATTTGGTATACTAACTTGGTACCCTACAACCGGTATAAGTACTGAAAATTTTTTTTCCGAAATCCAAAAATTTTATTAGAGTTCCGGATAGCCCCCCAGGATTCTAAATATTTCGTCTAGAAACTTCATGCTTTATATCCAGTATTTTAAAAGTTATGGCCGATTATCATTTTCATTTTCTGAAAATTTCAAAGTACCAACAAATGTTTCTTAGAAATGTAAAAAATTATTGCAGTTCTGAGCATTGCTACAATAGTTCTGAAGATTTGGTCTAGTAACTTGGCACCCTACAGCCGGTATAAATACTAAAAAATGTTTTTTCGGAAATCCAAAAATTTTATTAGAGTTCCGGATAGCGTCCCCAGAGTTCTAAAGATTTCGTCTAGAAACTTCATGCTCAATATCCAGTATTTTAAAAGTTATGGCCGATTTTCATTCTCATTTTCTGAAAATTTCAAAGTACCAACAACTGTTCCTTAGAAATGTAAAAAAATTATTGCAGTTCTAAGCATTGCTACAATAGTTCTGAAGATTTGGTATAGTAACTTGGTACCTTACAGCCGGTATAAGTACTAAAAAGTTTTTTCGGAAATCCAAAAATTTTATTAGAGTTCCGGATAGCGCCTCCCGAGTTCTAAAGATTTCGTCTAGAAACTTCATGCTCTATATCCAGTATTTTAAAAGTTATGGCCGATTTTCATTTTCATTTTCTGAAAATTTCAAAGTACCAACAAATGTTCCTTAGAAATGTAAAAAAATTATTGCAGTTCTGAGCATTGCTGCAAGAGTTCTGAAGATTTGGTATAGTAACTTGGTACCCTACAGCCGGTATAAGTGCTAAAATTTTTTTTCGAAAATCCAAAAATTTTATTAGAGTTCCGGATAGCGTCCCCAGAGTTCTAAAGATTTCGTGTAGAAACTTCATGCTCTATATCCAGTATTTTAAAAGTTATGGCCGATTTTCATTTTCATTTTCTGAAAATTTCAAAGTACCAACAAATGTTCCTTAGAAATGTAAAAAAATTATTGCAGTTCTGAGCATTGCTACAATAGTTCTGAAGATTTGGTATAGTAACTTGGTACCTACAGCCGGTATAAGTACTAAAAAGTTTTTTCGGAAATCCAAAAATTTTATTAGAGTTCCGGATAGCGCCCCCAGAGTTCTAAAGATTTCGTCTAGAAACTTCATGCTCTATATCCAGTATTTTAAAAGTTATGGCCGATTTTCATTTTCATTTTCTGAAAATTTCGAAGTACCAACAAATGTTTCTTAGAAATGTAAAAAATTATTGCAGTTCTGAGCATTGCTACAATAGTTATAAAGATTTGGTCTAGTAACTTGGCACCCTACAACCAGTATAAATACTAAAATTTTTTTTTTTCGGAAATCCAAAAATTTTATTAGAGTTCCGGAAAGCGCCCCCAGAGTTCCAAAGATTTCGTCTAGTAACTTCATGCTTTATATCCAGTATTTTAAAAGTTATGGCCGATTTTCATTTTCTGAAAATTTCAAAGTACCAACAAATGTTCCTTAGAAATGTAAAAAAATTATTGCAGTTCTGAGCATTGCTACAATAGTTCTGAAGATTTGGTATAGTAACTTGGTACCCTACAGCCGGTATAAGTACTAAAAATTTTTTTTCGGAAATCCAAAAATTTTATTAGAGTTCCGGATAGCGTCCCCAGAGTTCTAAAGATTTCGTGTAGAAACTTCATGCTCTATATGCAGTATTTTAAAAGTTATGGCCGATTTTCATTTTCATTTTCTGAAAATTTCAAAGTACCAACAAATGTTCCTTAGAAATGTAAAAAAATTATTGCAGTTCTGAGCATTGCTACAATACTTCTGAAGATTTGGTATAGTAACTTGGTACCCTACAGCCGGTATAAGTACTAAAACTTTTTTTCGGAAATCAAAAAATTTTATTAGAGTTCCGGATAGCGTCCCCAGAGTTCTAAAGATTTCGTGTAGAAACTTCATGCTCTATATGCAGTATTTTAAAAGTTATGGCCGATTTTCATTTTCATTTTCTGAAAATTTCAAAGTACCAACAAATGTTCCTTAGAAATGTAAAAAAATTATTGCAGTTCTGAGCATTGCTACAATACTTCTGAAGATTTGGTATAGTAACTTGGTACCCTACAGCCGGTATAAGAACTAAAAAGTTTTTTCGGAAATCCAAAAATTTTATTAGAGTTCCGGATAGCGCCCCCAGAGTTCTAAAGATTTCGTGTAGAAACTTCATGCTCTATATGCAGTATTTTAAAAGTTATGGCCGATTTTCATTTTCATTTTCTGAAAATATCAAAGTACCAACAAATGTTCCTTAGAAATGTAAGAAAATTATTGCAGTTCTGAGCATTGCTACAATAGTTCTGAAGATTTGGTCTAGTAACTTGGCACCCTACAGCCGGTATAAATACTAAAAAATGTTTTTTCGGAAATCCAAAAATTTTATTAGAGTTCCGGATAGCGTCCCCAGAGTTCTAAAGATTTCGTCTAGAAACTTCATGCTCTGTATCCAGTATTTTAAAAGTTATGGCCGATTTTCATTTTCATTTTCTGAAAATTTCGAAGTACCAACAAATGTTTCTTAGAAATGTAAAAAATTATTGCAGTTCTGAGCATTGCTACAATAGTTATAAAGATTTGGTCTAGTAACTTGGCACCCTACAACCAGTATAAATACAAAAATTTTTTTTTTCGGAAATCCAAAAATTTTATTAGAGTTCCGGATAGCGCCCCCAGAGTTCCAAAGATTTCGTCTAGAAACTTCATGCTTTATATCCAGTATTTTAAAAGTTATGGCCGATTTTCATTTTCTGAAAATTTCAAAGTACCAACAAATGTTCCTTAGAAATGTAAAAAAATTATTGCAGTTCTGAGCATTGCTACAATAGTTCTGAAGATTTGGTATAGTAACTTGGTACCCTACAGCCGGTATAAGTACTAAAATTTTTTTTCGGAAATCCAAAAATTTTATTAGAGTTCCGGATAGCGTCCCCAGAGTTCTAAAGATTTCGTGTAGAAACTTCATGCTCTATATGCAGTATTTTAAAAGTTATGGCCGATTTTCATTTTCATTTTCTGAAAATTTCAAAGTACCAACAAATGTTCCTTAGAAATGTAAGAAAATTATTGCAGTTCTGAGCATTGCTACAATAGTTCTGAAGATTTGGTCTAGTAACTTGGCACCCTACAGCCAGTATAAATACTAAAATTTTTTTTCGGAAATCCAAAAATTTTATTAGAGTTCCGGATAGCGTCCCCAGAGTTCTAAAGATTTCGTGTAGAAACTTCATGCTCTATATGCAGTATTTTAAAAGTTATGGCCGATTTTCATTTTCATTTTCTGAAAATTTCCAAGTACCAACAAATGTTCCTTAGAATTGTAAAAAAATTATTGCAGTTCTGAGCATTGCTACAATACTTCTGAAGATTTGGTATAGTAACTTGGTACCCTACAGCCGGTATAAGTACTAAAACTTTTTTTCGGAAATCCAAAAATTTTATTAGAGTTCCGGATAGCGTCCCCAGAGTTCCAAAGATTTCGTCTAGAAACTTCATGCTTTATATCCAGTATTTTAAAAGTTATGGCCGATTTTCATTTTCATTTTCTGAAAATATCAAAGTACCAACAAATGTTCCTTAGAAATGTAAAAAAATTATTGCAGTTCTGAGCATTGCTACAATAGTTCTGAAGATTTGGTATACTAACTTTGTACCCTACAGCCGGTATAAGTACTAAATTTTTTTTTCGAAAATCCAAAAATTTTATTAGAGTTCCGGATAGCGTCCCCAGAGTTCTAAAGATTTCGTGTAGAAACTTCATGCTCTATATGCAGTATTTTAAAAGTTATGGCCGATTTTCATTTTCATTTTCTGAAAATATCAAAGTACCAACAAATGTTCCTTAGAAATGTAAAAAAATTATTGCAGTTCTGAGCATTGCTACAATAGTTCTGAAGATTTGGTATACTAACTTGGTACCCTACAACCGGTATAAGTACTAAAATTTTTTTTTCGGAAATCCAAACATTTTATTAGAGTTCCGGATAGCCCCCCAGGATTCTAAAGATTTCATCTAGAAACTTCATGCTCTACATCCAGTATTTTAAAAGTTATGGCCGATTTTCATTTTCATTTTCTGAAAATTTCAAAGTACATACCACAAATGTTTCTTAGAAATGTAAAAAATTATTGCAGTTCTGAGCATTGCTACAATAGTACTGAAGATTTGGTCTAGTAACTTGGCACCCTACAGCCGGTATAAGTACTAAAATTTTTTTTTTCGGAAATCCAAAAATTTTATTCGAGTTCCAGATAGCGCCCCCAGAGTTCCAAAGATTTCGTCTAGAAACTTCATGCTTTATATCCAGTATTTTAAAAGTTATGGCCGATTTTCATTTTCTGAAAATTTCAAAGTACCAACAAATGTTCCTTAGAAATGTAAAAAAATTATTGCAGTTCTGAGCATTGCTACAATAGTTCTGAAGATTTGGTATACTAACTTGGTACCCTACAGCCGGTATAAGTACTAAAATTTTTTTCCGAAATCCAAAAATTTTATTAGAGTTCCGGATAGCGTCCCCAGAGTTCTAAAGATTTCGTCTAGAAACTTCATGCTCTATATCCAGTATTTTAAAAGTTATGGCCGATTTTCATTTTCATTTTATGAAAATTTCAAAGTACCAAAAAATGTTCCTTAGAAATGTAAAAAAATTATTGCAGTTCTGAGCATTGCTACAATAGTTCTGAAGATTTGGTCTAGTAACTTGGCACCCTACAGCCGGTATAAAAACTAAAAAATGTTTTTTCGGAAATCCAAAAATTTTATTAGAGTTCCGGATAGCGTCCCCAGAGTTCTAAAGATTTCGTCTAGAAACTTCATGCTCTATATCCAGTATTTTAAAAGTTATGGCCGATTTTCATTTTCATTTTCTGAAAATTTCAAAGTACCAACAAATGTTCCTTAGAAATGTAAAAAAACTTTGCAGTTCTAAGCATTGCTACAATAGTTCTGAAGATTTGGTATAGTAACTTGGTACCTTACAGCCGGTATAAGTACTAAAAAGTTTTTTCGGAAATCCAAAAATTTTATTAGAGTTCCGGATAGCGCCCCCGGAGTTCTAAAGATTTCGTCTAGAAACTTCATGCTCTATATCCAGTATTTTAAAAGTTATGGCCGATTTTCATTTTCATTTTCTGAAAATATCAAAGTACCAACAAATGTTCCTTAGAAATGTAAAAAAATTATTGCAGTTCTGAGCATTGCTACAATAGTTCTGAAGATTTGGTATACTAACTTTGTACCCTACAGCCGGTATAAGTACTAAATTTTTTTTTCGGAAATCCAAAAATTTTATTAGAGTTCCGGATAGCGTCCCCAGAGTTCTAAAGATTTCGTCTAGAAACTTCATGCTCTATATCCAGTATTTTAAAAGTTATGGCCGATTTTCATTTTCATTTTCTGAAAATTTCAAAGTACCAACAAATGTTCCTTAGAAATGTAAAAAAACTTTGCAGTTCTAAGCATTGCTACAATAGTTCTGAAGATTTGGTATAGTAACTTGGTACCCTACAGCCGGTATAAGTACTAAAATTTTTTTTCGAAAATCCAAAAATTTTATTAGAGTTCCGGATAGCGTCCCCAGTGTTCTAAAGATTTCGTGTAGAAACTTCATGCTCTATATGCAGTATTTTAAAAGTTATGGCCGATTTTCATTTTCATTTTCTGAAAATTTCAAAGTACCAACAAATGTTCCTTAGAAATGTAAAAAAATTATTGCAGTTCTGAGCATTGCTACAATAGTTCTGAAGATTTGGTATAGTAACTTGGTACCCTACAGCCGGTATAAGTACTCAAAATTTTTTTTCGGAAAACCAGAAATTTTATTAGAGTTCCGGATAGCGTCCCCAGAGTTCTAAAGATTTCGTCTAGAAACTTCACGCTCTATATCCAGTATTTTAAAAGTTATGGCCGATTTTCATTTTTATTTTCTGAAAATTTCAAAGTACCACCAAATGTTCCTTAGAAATGTAAAAAAATTATTGCAGTTCTGAGCATTGCTACAATAGTTCTGAAGATTTGGTATAGTAACTTGGTACCCTACAGCCGGTAAAAGTACTAAAAAGTTTTTTCGGAAATCCAAAAATTGTATTAGAGTTACGGATAGCGCCCCCAGAGTTCTAAAGATTTCGTCTAGGAACTTCAGCTCTATATCTAGTATTTTAAAAGTTATGGCCGATTTTCATTTTCATTTTCTGAAAATTTCGAAGTACCAACAAATGTTTCTTAGAAATGTAAAAAATTATTGCAGTTCTGAGCATTGCTACAATAGTTATAAAGATTTGGTCTAGTAACTTGGCACCCTACAACCAGTATAAATACAAAAAATTTTTTTTTCGGAAATCCAAAAATTTTATTAGAGTTCCGGATAGCGCCCCCAGAGTTCCAAAGATTTCGTCTAGAAACTTCATGCTTTATATCCAGTATTTTAAAAGTTATGGCCGATTTTCATTTTCTGAAAATTTCAAAGTACCAACAAATGTTCCTTAGAAATGTAAAAAAATTATTGCAGTTCTGAGCATTGCTACAATAGTTCTGAAGATTTGGTATAGTAACTTGGTACCCTACAGCCGGTATAAGTACTAAAAATTTTTTTTTCGGAAATCCAAAAATTTTATTAGAGTTCCGGATAGCGTCCCCAGAGTTCTAAAGATTTCGTGTAGAAACTTCATGCTCTATATGCAGTATTTTAAAAGTTATGGCCGATTTTCATTTTCATTTTCTGAAAATTTCAAAGTACCAACAAATGTTCCTTAGAAATGTAAAAAAATTATTGCAGTTCTGAGCATTGCTACAATACTTCTGAAGATTTGGTATAGTAACTTGGTACCCTACAGCCGGTATAAGTACTAAAACTTTTTTTCGGAAATCAAAAAATTTTATTAGAGTTCCGGACAGCGTCCCCAGAGTTCTAAAGATTTCGTGAAGAAACTTCATGCTCTATATGCAGTATTTTAAAAGTTATGGCCGATTTTCATTTTCATTTTCTGAAAATTTCAAAGTACCAACAAATGTTCCTTAGAAATGTAAAAAAATTATTGCAGTTCTGAGCATTGCTACAATACTTCTGAAGATTTGGTATAGTAACTTGGGACCCTACAGCCGGTATAAGTACTAAAAAGTTTTTTCGGAAATCCAAAAATTTTATTAGAGTTCCGGATAGCGCCCCCAGAGTTCTAAAGATTTCGTGTAGAAACTTCATGCTCTATATGCAGTATTTTAAAAGTTATGGCCGATTTTCATTTTTATTTTCTGAAAATATCAAAGTACCAACAAATGTTCCTTAGAAATGTAAAAAAATTATTGCAGTTCTGAGCATTGCTACAATAGTTCTGAAGATTTGGTATACTAACTTGGTACCCTACAACCGGTATAAGTACTAAATAGTGCTCAGTTCTGAGCATTGCTACAATAGTACTGAAGATTTGGTCTAGTAACTTGGCACCCTACAGCCGGTATAAGTACTAAAATTTTTTTTTCGGAAATCCAAAAATTTTATTCGAGTTCCGGATAGCGCCCCCAGAGTTCCAAAGATTTCGTCTAGAAACTTCATGCTTTATATCCAGTATTTTAAAAGTTATGGCCGATTTTCATTTTCTGAAAATTTCCAAGTACCAACAAATGTTCCTTAGAAATGTAAAAAAATTATTGCAGTTCTGAGCATTGCTACAATAGTTCTGAAGATTTGGTATACTAACTTGGTACCCTACAACCGGTATAAGTACTAAAAATTTTTTTTCCGAAATCCAAAAATTTTATTAGAGTTCCGGATAGCCCCCAGGATTCTAAATATTTCGTCTAGAAACTTCATGCTCTATATCCAGTATTTTAAAAGTTATGGCCGATTATCATTTTCATTTTCTAAAAATTTCAAAGTACTAACAAATGTTTCTTAGAAATGTAAAAAATTATTGCAGTTCTGAGCATTGCTACAATAGTTCTGAAGATTTGGTCTAGTAACTTGGCACCCTACAGCCGGTATAAATACTAAAAAATGTTTTTTCGGAAATCCAAAAATTTTATTAGAGTTCCGGATAGCGTCCCCAGAGTTCTAAAGATTTCGTCTAGAAACTTCATGCTCTATATCCAGTATTTTAAAAGTTATGGTCGATTTTCATTTTCATTTTCTGAAAATTTCGAAGTACCAACAAATGTTTCTTAGAAATGTAAAAAATTATTGCAGTTCTGAGCATTGCTACAATAGTTATAAAGATTTGGTCTAGTAACTTGGCACCCTACAGCCAGTATAAATACTAAAATTTTTTTTCGGAAATCCAAAAATTTTATTAGAGTTCCGGATAGCGTCCCCAGAGTTCTAAAGATTTCGTGTAGAAACTTCATGCTCTATATGCAGTATTTTAAAAGTTATGGCCGATTTTCATTTTCATTTTCTGAAAATATCAAAGTACCAACAAATGTTCCTTAGAAATGTAAAAAAATTATTGCAGTTCTGAGCATTGCTACAATAGTTCTGAAGATTTGGTATACTAACTTGGTACCCTACAACCGGTATAAGTACTAAAATTTTTTTTTACGGAAATCCAAACATTTTATTAGAGTTCCGGATAGCCCCCCAGGATTCTAAAGATTTCATCTAGAAGCTTCATGCTCTACATCCAGTATTTTAAAAGTTATGGCCGATTTTCATTTTCATTTTCCGAAAATTTCAAAGTACATACCACAAATGTTTCTTAGAAATGTAAAAAATTATTGCAGTTCTGAGCATTGCTACAATAGTACTGAAGATTTGGTCTAGTAACTTGGCACCCTACAGCCGGTATAAGTACTAAAAATTTTTTTTCGGAAATCCAAAAATTTTATTCGAGTTCCAGATAGCGCCCCCAGAGTTCCAAAGATTTCGTCTAGAAACTTCATGCTTTATATCCAGTATTTTAAAAGTTATGGCCGATTTTCATTTTCTGAAAATTTCAAAGTACCAACAAATGTTCCTTAGAAATGTAAAAAAATTATTGCAGTTCTGAGCATTGCTACAATAGTTCTGAAGATTTGGTATACTAACTTGGTACCCTACAACCGGTATAAGTACTAAAATTTTTTTTCCGAAATCCAAAAATTTTATTAGAGTTCCGGATAGCGTCCCCAGAGTTCTAAAGATTTCGTCTAGAAACTTCATGCTCTATATCCAGTATTTTAAAAGTTATGGCCGATTTTCATTTTCATTTTCTGAAAATTTCAAAGTACCAAAAAATGTTCCTTAGAAATGTAAAAAAATTATTGCAGTTCTGAGCATTGCTACAATAGTTCTGAAGATTTGATATAGTAACTTGGTGCCCTACAGCCGGTAAAAGTACTCAAAATTTTTTTTCGGAAATCCAAAAATTGTATTAGAGTTCCGGATAGCGTCCCCAGAGTTCTAAAGATTTCGTTTAGAAACTTCATGCTCTATATCCAGTATTTTAAAAGTTATGGCAGATTTTCATTTTTATTTTCTGAAAATTTCAAAGTACCAACAAATGTTCCTTAGAAATTAAAAAAATTATTGCAGTTCTGAGCATTGCTACAATAGTTCTGAAGATTTGATAGTTCTGATAGATATTATCCAGTATTTTAAAAGTTATGGCCGATTTTCATTTTTATTTTCTGAAAATTTCAAAGTACCAACAAATGTTCCTTAGAAATGTAAAAAAATTATTGCAGTTCTGAGCATTGCTACAATAGTTCTGAAGATTTGGTATAGTAACTTGGTACCCTACAGCCGGTATAAGGACTAAAAATTTTTTTTTCGGAAATCCAAAAATTTTATTAGAGTTCCGGATAGCGTCCCCAGAGTTCCGAAGATTTCGTCTAGAAACTTCATGCTTTATATCCAGTATTTTAAAAGTTATGGCCGATTTTCATTTTCTGAAAATTTCAAAGTACCAACAAATGTTCCTTAGAAATGTAAAAAAATTATTGCAGTTCTGAGCATTGCTACAATAGTTCTGAAGATTTGGTATACTAACTTGGTACCCTACAACCGGTATAAGGACTAAAAATTTTTTTTCGGAAATCCAAACATTTTATTAGAGTTCCGGATAGCCCCCCAGGATTCTAAAGATTTCATCTAGAAACTTCATGCTCTATATCCAGTATTTTAAAAGTTATGGCCGATTTTCATTTTCATTTTCTGAAAATTTCAAAGTACATACCACAAATGTTTCTTAGAAATGTAAAAAATTATTGCAGTTCTGAGCATTGCTACAATAGTTCTGAAGATTTGGTCTAGTAACTTGGCACCCTACAGCCGGTATAAATACTAAAAAATGTTTTTTCGGAAATCCAAAAATTTTATTAGAGTTCCGGATAGCGTCCCCAGAGTTCTAAAGATTTCGTCTAGAAACTTCATGCTCTATATCCAGTATTTTAAAAGTTATGGCCGATTTTCATTTTCTGAAAATTTCAAAGTACCAACAAATGTTCCTTAGAAATGTAAAAAATTATTGCAGTTCTGAGCAGTGCTACAATAGTTCTGAAGATTTGGTATAGTAACTTGGTACCCTACAGCTGGTATATGTACTAAAATTATTTTCGGAAATCCAAAAATTTTATTAGAGTTCCGGATAGCGCCCCCAGAATTCTAAAGATTTCGTCTAGAAACTTCATGCTCTATATCCAGTATTTTAAAAGTTATGGCCGATTTTCATTTTCTGAAAATTTCAAAGTACCAACAAATGTTCCTTAGAAATGTAAAAAAATTATTGCAGTTCTGAGCAGTGCTACAATAGTTCTGAAGATTTGGTCTAGTAACTTGGCACCCTACAGCCGGTATAAATACTAAAAAATGTTTTTTCGGAAATCCAAAAATTTTATTAGAGTTCCGGATAGCGTCCCCAGAGTTCTAAAGATTTCGTCTAGAAACTTCATGCTCTATATCCAGTATTTTAAAAGTTATGGCCGATTTTCATTTTCTGAAAATTTCAAAGTACCAACAAATGTTCCTTAGAAATGTAAAAAAATTATTGCAGTTCTGAGCATTGCTACAATAGTTCTGAAGATTTGGTATACTAACTTGGTACCCTACAACCGGTATAAGTACTAATATTTTTTTCGGAAATCCAAAAATTTTATTAGAGTTCCGGATAGCCCCCCCCCCCCCGATTCTAAAGATTTCGTCTAGAAACTTCATGCTCTATATCCAGTATTTTAAAAGTTATGGCCGATTTTCATTTTCATTTTCTGAAAATTCAAAGTACCAAGAAATGTTTCCTAGAAATGTAAAAAATTATTGTAGTTCTGAGCATTGCTACAATAGTTCTGAAGATTTGGTATAGTAACTTGGCACCCTACAGCCGGTATAAGTACTAAAAGGTTTTTTCGGAAACCCAAACATTTTATTAGAGTTCCGGATAGCCCCCCAGGATTCTAAAGATTTCATCTAGAAACTTCATGCTCTACATCCAGTATTTTAAAAGTTATGGCCGATTTTCATTTTCATTTTCTGAAAATTTCAAAGTACATACCACAAATGTTCCTTAGAAATGTAAAAAAATTATTGCAGTTCTAAGCATTGCTACAATAGTTCTGAAGATTTGGTATAGTAACTTGGTACCTTACAGCCGGTATAAGTACTAAAAAGTTTTTTCGGAAATCCAAAAATTTTATTAGAGTTCCGGATAGCGCCTCCCGAGTTCTAAAGATTTCGTCTAGAAACTTCATGCTCTATATCCAGTATTTTAAAAGTTATGGCCGATTTTCATTTTCATTTTCTGAAAATTTCAAAGTACCAACAAATGTTCCTTAGAAATGTAAAAAAATTATTGCAGTTCTGAGCATTGCTACAATAGTTCTGAAGATTTGATATAGTAACTTGGTACCCTACAGCCGGTAAAAGTACTCAAAATTTTTTTTTCGGAAATCCAAAAATTGTATTAGAGTTCCGGATAGCGTCCCCAGAGTTCTAAAGATTTCGTCTAGAAACTTCATGCTCTATATCCAGTATTTTAAAAGTTATGGCCGATTTTCATTTTCTGAAAATTTCAAAGTACCAACAAATGTTCCTTAGAAATGTAAAAAAATTATTGCAGTTCTGAGCATTGCTACAATAGTTCTGAAGATTTGGTATACTAACTTGGTACCCTACAACCGGTATAAGTACTAAAATTTTTTTTCCGAAATCCAAAAATTTTATTAGAGTTCCGTATAGCGTCCCCAGAGTTCTAAAGATTTCGTCTAGAAACTTCATGCTCTATATCCAGTATTTTAAAAGTTATGGCCGATTTTCATTTTCATTTTCTGAAAATTTCAAAGTACCAACAAATGTTCCTTAGAAATGTAAAAAAATTATTGCAGTTCTAAGCATTGCTACAATAGTTCTGAAGATTTGGTATAGTAACTTGGTACCTTACAGCCGGTATAAGTACTAAAAAGTTTTTTCGGAAATCCAAAAATTTTATTAGAGTTCCGGATAGCGCCTCCCGAGTTCTAAAGATTTCGTCTAGAAACTTCATGCTCTATATCCAGTATTTTAAAAGTTATGGCCGATTTTCATTTTCATTTTCTGAAAATTTCAAAGTACCAACAAATGTTCCTTAGAAATGTAAAAAAATTATTGCAGTTCTGAGCATTGCTACAATAGTTCTGAAGATTTGATATAGTAACTTGGTACCCTACAGCCGGTAAAAGTACTCAAAATTTTTTTTCGGAAATCCAAAAATTGTATTAGAGTTCCGGATAGCGTCCCCAGAGTTCTAAAGATTTCGTCTAGAAACTTCATGCTCTATATCCAGTATTTTAAAAGTTATGGCCGATTTTCATTTTTATTTTCTGAAAATTTCAAAGTACCAACAAATGTTCCTTAGAAATTAAAAAAATTATTGCAGTTCTGAGCATTGCTACAATAGTTCTGAAGATTTGATAGTTCTGATAGATATTATCCAGTATTTTAAAAGTTATGGCCGATTTTCATTTTTATTTTCTGAAAATTTCAAAGTACCAACAAATGTTCCTTAGAAATGAAAAAAATTATTGCAGTTCTGAGCATTGCTACAATAGTTCTGAAGATTTGGTATAGTAACTTGGTACCCTACAGCCGGTATAAGGACTAAAAATTTTTTTTTCGGAAATCCAAAAATTTTATTAGAGTTCCGGATAGCGTCCCCAGAGTTCCGAAGATTTCGTCTAGAAACTTCATGCTTTATATCCAGTATTTTAAAAGTTATGGCCAATTTTCATTTTCTGAAAATTTCAAAGTACCAACAAATGTTCCTTAGAAATGTAAAAAAATTATTGCAGTTCTGAGCATTGCTACAATAGTTCTGAAGATTTGGTATACTAACTTGGTACCCTACAACCGGTATAAGTACTAAAAATTTTTTTTCGGAAATCCAAACATTTTATTAGAGTTCCGGATAGCCCCCCAGGATTCTAAAGATTTCATCTAGAAACTTCATGCTCTATATCCAGTATTTTAAAAGTTATGGCCGATTTTCATTTTCATTTTCTGAAAATTTCAAAGTACATACCACAAATGTTTCTTAGAAATGTAAAAAATTATTGCAGTTCTGAGCATTGCTACAATAGTTCTGAAGATTTGGTCTAGTAACTTGGCACCCTACAGCCGGTATAAATACTAAAAAATGTTTTTTCGGAAATCCAAAAATTTTATTAGAGTTCCGGATAGCGTCCCCAGAGTTCTAAAGATTTCGTCTAGAAACTTCATGCTCTATATCTAGTATTTTAAAAGTTATGGCCGATTTTCATTTTCTGAAAATTTCAAAGTACCAACAAATGTTCCTTAGAAATGTAAAAAAATTATTGCAGTTCTGAGCAGTGCTACAATAGTTCTGAAGATTTGGTATAGTAACTTGGTACCCTACAGCTGGTATATGTACTAAAATTATTTTCGGAAATCCAAAAATTTTATTAGAGTTCCGGATAGCGCCCCCAGAGTTCTAAAGATTTCGTCTAGAAACTTCATGCTCTATATCCAGTATTTTAAAAGTTATGGCCGATTTTCATTATCATTTTCTGAAAATTTCAAAGTATGTACCAACAAATGTTCCTTAGAAATGTAAAAAAATTATTGCAGTTCTGAGCATTGCTACAATAGTTCTGAAGATTTGGTATACTAACTTGGTACCCTACAACCGGTATAAGTACTAATATTTTTTTCGGAAATCCAAAAATTTTATTAGAGTTCCGGATAGCCCCCCCCCCCCCCGATTCTAAAGATTTCGTCTAGAAACTTCATGCTCTATATCCAGTATTTTAAAAGTTATGGCCGATTTTCATTTTCATTTTCTGAAAATTCAAAGTACCAAGAAATGTTTCCTAGAAATGTAAAAAATTATTGTAGTTCTGAGCATTGCTACAATAGTTCTGAAGATTTGGTATAGTAACTTGGCACCCTACAGCCGGTATAAGTACTAAAAGGTTTTTTCGGAAACCCAAAAATTTTATTAGAGTTCCGGATAGCGCCCCCAGAGTTCCAAAGATTTCGTCTAGAAACTTCATGCTTTATATCCAGTATTTTGAAAGTTATGGCCGATTTTCATTTTCATTTTCTGAAAATTTCAAAGTATCAACAAATGTTCCTTAGAAATGTAAAAAAATTATTGCAGTTCTGAGCATTGCTACAATAGTTCTGAAGATTTGGTATAGTAACTTGGTACCTTACAGCCGGTATAACTACTAAAATGTTTTTTCGGAAATCCAAAAATTTTATTAGAGTTCCGGGTAGCCCCCATTATTCTAAAGATTTCGTCTAGAAACTTCATGCTCTATATCCAGTATTTTAAAAGTTATGGCCGCTTTTCATTTTAATTTTCTGAAAATTACAAAGTACCAACAAATGTTCCTTAGAAATGTAAAAAAATTATTGCAGTTCTAAGCATTGCTACAATAGTTCTGAAGATTTGGTATAGTAACTTGGTACCTTACAGCCGGTATAAGTACTAAAAAGTTTTTTCGGAAATCCAAAAATTTTATTAGAGTTCCGGATAGCGCCTCCCGAGTTCTAAAGATTTCGTCTAGAAACTTGATGCTCTATATCCAGTATTTTAAAAGTTATGGCCGATTTTCATTTTCATTTTCTGAAAATTTCAAAGTACCAACAAATGTTCCTTAGAAATGTAAAAAAATTATTGCAGTTTTGAGCATTGCTACAATAGTTCTGAAGATTTGATATAGTAACTTGGTACCCTACAGCCGGTAAAAGTACTCAAAATTTTTTTTCGGAAATCCAAAAATTGTATTAGAGTTCCGGATAGCGTCCCCAGAGTTCTAAAGATTTCGTCTAGAAACTTTATGCTCTATATCCAGTATTTTAAAAGTTATGGCCGATTTTCATTTTTATTTTCTGAAAATTTCAAAGTACCAACAAATGTTCCTTAGAAATTAAAAAAATTATTGCAGTTCTGAGCATTGCTACATTAGTTCTGAAGATTTGATAGTTCTGATAGATTTTATCCAGTATTTTAAAAGTTATGGCCGATTTTCATTTTTATTTTCTGAAAATTTCAAAGTACCAACAAATGTTCCTTAGAAATGAAAAAAATTATTGCAGTTCTGAGCATTGCTGCAATAGTTCTGAAGATTTGGTATAGTAACTTGGTACCCTACAGCCAGTATAAGTACTAAAAATTTTTTTTTCGGAAATCCAAAAATTTTATTAGAGTTCCGGATAGCGTCCCCAGAGTTCCGAAGATTTCGTCTAGAAACTTCATGCTTTATATCCAGTATTTTAAAAGTTATGGCCGATTTTCATTTTCTGAAAATTTCAAAGTACCAACAAATGTTCCTTAGAAATGTAAAAAAATTATTGCAGTTCTGAGCATTGCTACAAAATTCTGAAGATTTGGTCTTGTAACTTGGCACCCTACAGCCAGTATAAATACTAAAATTTTTTTTTCGGAAATCCAAAAATTTTATTAGAGTTCCGTATAGCGCCCCCAGAGTTCTAAAGATATCGTGTAGAAACTTCATGCTCTATATGCAGTATTTTAAAAGTTATGGCCGATTTTCATTTTCATTTTCTGAAAATTTCAAAGTACCAGCAAATGTTCCTTAGAAATATAAAAAAATTATTGCAGTTCTGAGCATTGCTACAATACTTCTGAAGATTTGGTATAGTAACTTGGTACCCTACAGCCGGTATAAGTACTAAAACTTTTTTTCGGAAATCCAAAAATTTTATTAGAGTTCCGGATAGCGTCCCCAGAGTTCTAAAGATTTCGTGTAGAAACTTCATGCTCTATATCCAGTATTTTAAAAGTTATGGCCGCTTTTCATTTTAATTTTCTGAAAATTACAAAGTACCAACAAATGTTCCTTAGAAATGTAAAAAAATTATTGCAGTTCTAAGCATTGCTACAATAGTTCTGAAGATTTGGTATAGTAACTTGGTACCTTACAGCCGGTATAAGTACTAAAAAGTTTTTTCGGAAATCCAAAAATTTTATTAGAGTTCCGGATAGCGCCTCCCGAGTTCTAAAGATTTCGTCTAGAAACTTCATGCTCTATATCCAGTATTTTAAAAGTTATGGCCGATTTTCATTTTCATTTTCTGAAAATTTCAAAGTACCAACAAATGTTCCTTAGAAATGTAAAAAAATTATTGCAGTTTTGAGCATTGCTACAATAGTTCTGAAGATTTGATATAGTAACTTGGTACCCTACAGCCGGTAAAAGTACTCAAAATTTTTTTTCGGAAATCCAAAAATTGTATTAGAGTTCCGGATAGCGTCCCCAGAGTTCTAAAGATTTCGTCTAGAAACTTTATGCTCTATATCCAGTATTTTAAAAGTTATGGCCGATTTTCATTTTTATTTTCTGAAAATTTCAAAGTACCAACAAATGTTCCTTAGAAATTAAAAAAATTATTGCAGTTCTGAGCATTGCTACAATAGTTCTGAAGATTTGATAGTTCTGATAGATTTTATCCAGTATTTTAAAAGTTATGGCCGATTTTCATTTTTATTTTCTGAAAATTTCAAAGTACCAACAAATGTTCCTTAGAAATGAAAAAAATTATTGCAGTTCTGAGCATTGCTGCAATAGTTCTGAAGATTTGGTATAGTAACTTGGTACCCTACAGCCAGTATAAGTACTAAAATTTTTTTTTTCGGAAATCCAAACATTTTATTAGAGTTCCGGATAGCGTCCCCAGAGTTCCGAAGATTTCGTCTAGAAACTTCATGCTTTATATCCAGTATTTTAAAAGTTATGGCCGATTTTCATTTTCTGAAAATTTCAAAGTACCAACAAATGTTCCTTAGAAATGTAAAAAAATTATTGCAGTTCTGAGCATTGCTACAAAATTCTGAAGATTTGGTCTTGTAACTTGGCACCCTACAGCCAGTATAAATACTAAAATTTTTTTTTCGGAAATCCAAAAATTTTATTAGAGTTCCGTATAGCGCCCCCAGAGTTCTAAAGATATCGTGTAGAAACTTCATGCTCTATATGCAGTATTTTAAAAGTTATGGCCGATTTTCATTTTCATTTTCTGAAAATTTCAAAGTACCAACAAATGTTCCTTAGAAATATAAAAAAATTATTGCAGTTCTGAGCATTGCTACAATACTTCTGAAGATTTGGTATAGTAACTTGGTACCCTACAGCCGGTATAAGTACTAAAACTTTTTTTCGGAAATCCAAAAATTTTATTAGAGTTCCGGATAGCGTCCCCAGAGTTCTAAAGATTTCGTGTAGAAACTTCATGCTCTATATGCAGTATTTTAAAAGTTATGGCCGATTTTCATTTTCATTTTCTGAAAATATCAAAGTACCAACAAATGTTCCTTAGAAATGTAAAAAAATTATTGCAGTTCTGAGCATTGCTACAATAGTTCTGAAGATTTGGTATACTAACTTGGTACCCTACAACCGGTATAAGTACTAAAATTTTTTTTCGGAAATCCAAACATTTTATTAGAGTTCCGGATAGCCCCCCAGGATTCTAAAGATTTCATCTAGAAACTTCATGCTCTATATCCAGTATTTTAAAAGTTATGGCCGATTTTCATTTTCTGAAAATGTCAAAGTACATACCACAAATGTTTCTTAGAAATGTAAAAAATTATTGCAGTTCTGAGCATTGCTACAATAGTTCTGAAGATTTGGTCTAGCAACTTGGCACCCTACAGCCGGTATAAATACTAAAAAATGTTTTTTCGGAAATCCAAAAATTTTATTAGAGTTCCGGATAGCGTCCCCAGAGTTCTAAAGATTTCGTCTAGAAACTTCATGCTCTATATCCAGTATTTTAAAAGTTATGGCTGATTTTAATTTTCTGAAAATTTCAAAGTACCAACAAATGTTCCTTAGAAATGTAAAAAAATTATTGCAGTTCTGAGCAGTGCTACAATAGTTCTGAAGATTTGGTATAGTAACTTGGTACCCTACAGCCGGTATATGTACTAAAATTATTTTCGGAAATCCAAAAATTTTATTGGAGTTCCGGATAGCGCCCCCAGAGTTCTAAAGATTTCGTCTAGAAACTTCATGCTCTATATCCAGTATTTTAAAAGTTATGGCCGATTTTCATTATCATTTTCTGAAAATTTCAAAGTATGTACCAACAAATGTTCCTTAGAAATGTAAAAAAATTATTGCAGTTCTGAGCATTGCTACAATAGTTCTGAAGATTTGGTATACTAACTTGGTACCCTACAACCGGTATAAGTACTAATATTTTTTTCGGAAATCCAAAAATTTTATTAGAGTTCCGGATAGCCCCCCCGATTCTAAAGATTTCGTCTAGAAACTTCATGCTCTATATCCAGTATTTTAAAAGTTATGGCCGATTTTCATTTTTATTTTCTGAAAATTCAAAGTACCAAGAAATGTTTCCTAGAAATGTAAAAAATTATTGTAGTTCTGAGCATTGCTACAATAGTTCTGAAGATTTGGTATAGTAACTTGGCACCCTACAGCCGGTATAAGTACTAAAAATTTTTTTTTCGGAAATCCAAAAATTTTATTAGAGTTCCGGATAGCGCCCCCAGAGTTCCAAAGATTTCGTCTAGAAACTTCATGCTTTATATCCAGTATTTTACAAGTTATGGCCGATTTTCATTTTCATTTTCTGAAAATTTCAAAGTACCAACAAATGTTCCTTAGAAATGTAAAAAAATTATTGCAGTTCTGAGCATTGCTACAATAGTTCTGAAGATTTGGTATAGTAACTTGGTACCCTACAGCCGGTATAAGTACTAAAATGTTTTTTTCGGAAATCCAAAAATTTTATTAGAGTTCCGGGTAGCCCCCATTATTTTAAAGATTTCGTCTAGAAACTTCATGCTCTATATCCAGTATTTTAAAAGTTATGGCCGCTTTTCATTTTAATTTTCTGAAAATTACAAAGTACCAACAAATGTTCCTTAGAAATGTAAAAAAATTATTGCTGTTCTGAGCATTGCTACAATAGTTCTGAAGATTTGGTATACTAACTTGGTACCCTACAACCGGTATAAGTACTAAAATTTTTTTTTCGGAAATCCAAAAATTTTATTAGAGTTCCGGATAGCCCCCCAGGATTCTAAAGATTTCGTCTAGAAACTTCATGCTCTATATCCAGTATTTTAAAAGTTATGGCCGATTTTCATTTTCATTTTCTGAAAATTTGCAGCAGAGGCGACACGCGAACAGCACTGCAAGTGGTTACAAGCAAAGGTCAGAGAAGTGGAACAAAATCCGGAGAAGTTCCCAGACTACACCTTGACGAATGAGAATCTATACCGGCATATTCCAAATCGACTTGGAGACGAGGACTGCGCGCCGTGGAAATTGTGCGTGCCCAGGACCATGAGAGGCAGAGTACTCAAAGAGAACCACGACAATCCGTGCGCTGGCCATGGAGGAGTCCGCAAGACCATATGCCGGTTAATAAGTAAATATTACTGGCCAGGAATGTTTCGCGATGCGAGAAGATATGTGCGGCAATGTGAATCGTGTCAACGCTACAGGCCGAATCAGAAAAAGGCAGCAGGAAAAATGCTCACCCAATTGGCAGAAGAACCTTGGGCGATACTCTGTGCGGATTTTGTGGGTCCACTACCGCGTTCTACACACGGAAACTCGTATTTTTTTAAAAATTTTCAAAATGGACGGAAATAATACCGTTACGCAAAGCCTCAACAGAACACTTGCAGCGAGCGTTCCGAGAACGCATTCTAGCCCGGTCCGGAGTACCCAAGATTCTAGTAACGGATAATGGGACTCAGTTTACGAGTCGCAGTTTTCGTCGTTTCCTCCAGGATATGGGTGTAAAGCAACAGTATACTGTTTCATACATGCCACAGGAGAATCCCACGGAGAGAATCAACAGGACGATCAAAACGGTAATAGCACAACTTTCTGACAACAAGCACCGGAACTGGGACGAACTGCTCCCAGAAATTACGCTAGCCATTAATAGCAGCGTATCCGAGACCACAGGATACAGTCCGGCATATCTCACTCAAGGACGAGAGCCAAGACTTCCTGGAACCTACTACGACGAACAAACGCGAGCCAGCGGTCAGGAACCCATACAGCCCTCAGAGAAGGGGGAAAATCTAAAAGAAGTCTTCAAATTGGTGGTGAGAAATTTGGAAAAGGCAGCGCAGGATCAGGCGCACCACTATAACTTGCGACGACGACAGTGGAAACCAGAAATTGGGCAGTCAGTACTCGTGCGACAGCACCCGCTGTCAAAAGCAATCGACAGCTTCGCGGCGAAATTGTCTCCGAAGTTCGACGGCCCGTACCAGGTAATTGGATTCGTGTCACCCGTGATCGTCCGTTTACAGAAAGAAGGTGAGACTCGGCCAAGAACGGCTCATGTGAGCGAGCTCAAGGCGTACCAACAGGCGGCAGCGCAAAGTGACCATACTCCAGAGGGAGTTTCTGGCAGCGAACGTCTGGTTCAGGGTACAGGAAGCCCGCCAACCACAGACGCTGACGGTCAAACCAAACCGGTAGCGAAAACAAGCAAACGCGGGCGCAGAAGGAAAGTGTGTCAGACAGAACCCGATTACAGGAAAGGAAAACCGATTTCAGCAGGAATAGCTACGGCCAGTGAAGAATTCAACAGCGACCCGAAAGCAAAACACAGGCAGAATCCGCAAACGCGGCGACAGAATTACAACAGGCCACAGGTGGACACCCGTGGCGCAGATGTAAAAAAGAAGCAGAAGACTACACATCCGTCGGGCGGAAAACAAACGACTCGAGCATATTCGCAAGATACCGAGCACTTGAAATTCGGCGACTTCACACCGGAAGAAAGGAAGGCATTATTTTCCGACAAATTGTCCTTCCAGCTGATTCTTCCTTCGCGGATCAAAGCAAAAACTGAATTACCGGGAAAGAAAAAATTCCCAACAAGATGTTGGGCCTCGAAGGCCAAGAATCTACAATAGAGAGTTCCACGAGAGAACTACAGGATACGCTATAACGATGCACGTTCGGTTGGCACTATATGATAACAATAACAAGAACAACATATGCAACAACAGCAACATCGAGAACAACACACGTAAAATATCTTTAATAAAATACTCAATTAGAAGTGGTAACAAAAAAAAACAAAAAAACAACGAGGCACACACAACAGGAGCTCACAATTTTAGCAAAACAGCTATGGAAACTTCAAGCTACCACAACACAACGTTTATAATATATAAAAAAATCAAACTTCATACAAAATCTCACAAATTGAAGCAGCAACAACAGCAGTCGCAGACGCAGGGAAGCGACATAATTATCAACATCAGCATTCCTCGGTGCCACCGATTTTACATCATCAACTCAACAACAACGTTAGTAACAACAACAAAAATTTTTGCGTTAAAAAAAAGGAAAAAAACTGGATATTATAAGTTAAAAATGCTTCAAACAAACAACAAAAGAAGTGAATTAAATGAATTGCCGTCCTCGGTGGCACAGTGGGTGATAACCTCGCTGCGAGCTCCGGGGATGCGGGTTCGAATCCCGCCTGGGGATGGATGTTAATTGTGTTGTTTTCAGCGTACTTAAGGCCTAGCCTAGCGCTAATAGTTCTACAAAAACTGAAAAACAGTTCTACAATTAAAAAAAAAAAAAAAAAAAAAACACTTTCCACTCCCCTACCTCTATCAACCCACTTAACAGTAGCTCGTGCTATTAGCACAAGAAGCTTTGATGCTTAGCAGCTCCTGAACTTTGATATAGAAAAAAAAAATTGAGTGTTTTTTTATATGAATTTATTAAACTGAATAATTGGAATTGAACTGATTGAAAATGAATTGGAAATTGCAGGAAAGAGGAAAAAAAAAGGATTTTTTTCTTCCCGAAGTAGAAGAGGAGTGTGACGGCCTAAAGTTTTGCGAATAAAATTTGGCGCACAACATACATAATTACCATTAAACGGACAACAACAAAAACACACAAATACACAAAAAGACGAAAAAGGGGCAAAATACACAAAAGATTCACTCTCCCCGCTGACACTTGTCACTTGCATACGTCAAGTGCAAGTACACAGGACTTAAATACTGGAGACAGTTTAACTGTGACAAAGATCCCCAACACCAGCATGCAGCAAACGAGTGCATTTTATTAGAAACGCCCATACACCGAAGCTCGGCGGAGAAATTGACAGAAAGTAAAAGTGGCGTGGTGTGCATTACACACGCAAGACAAACCGTGCTACAGAGCGGGATAGCCGCTGACAGCATGCATGAGAAATCGAATCACGATGCGTAATGATAGCTGGATTCGTACACCACACAACAGAAGAGTTACAGTGAATACATAAGTGATGCAACAAAACCCCGCGTATGCGCGTAGTGAAGTTCACTGACCAAATGACTCGATAACCTTGAAAAGAGGGTTTTTGTTTTTTAACATACGTGTTTCTGCAGAAATAAATAAGGAGAAACAGCTTAGCGGAATACATATTACCGTACTCCGTTAGAATGGAACCTTCTAAAGTGCAAAATTATTGGCTGAAATCGAGCAGAGTGTCAGTCATCCCAGAGAAGTACGGCGAACACAGCGGAAATAAACCACGTCTTTCAATCCTGTGCACAGCTCAACAACAACCAGCCAAAAGTCAAGGTATCGTACTATATTTAAGTTATAAAATTCGAAAGTAGAACAACCGAAAATACACAGTCGCAGTGGCTCGAACGCCCTCCTGTTGCAATAATTGAAGCGCCAGAAGTACGCAGTTGAAGTGGCTTGAATGCCCTTCTGACGTAAAAGAGATAGTGCCAGAAATATACAGTTGTAGTGGCTTGTACGCCCTTCTCATCCATGGCAAACGTGGGTAACACTAGAAACAGAGAAGTTTTAGTAAAGTGGCTGGTGTAAGCAAACTCACCAGATATACCAGAGAACGGTCGCAATGGCTTGTAGACCTTTCCGTCAGTGCAGACATCAGATCTCACAAACGCAGTGAGCAGAGATATCAGCAACCCAGCAGAACATCAGTGATCTCATAAACGCAGTGAGATATCGACAATCCAGCAGAATACCAGTGATCTCACAAACGCGGTGAGATATCAACAGCCCGACAGAATACCAGTGATCTCACAAACGCGGTGAGAAATTAACAACCCAGCAGGATTTCAGTGACCTCGAAACGCATAGGGGTACCAACGATATTATATTATTGTATTTCTAGTACAACTACCAATTGTATAAACTAAACACAAATATTAGAATAAGCTAGTTGTAAGGTGAATAAAGATATTGAACCTAAATAATCTTGTCTTGTAATCGAACCCTGGAATCCCGGCGAGCTAATCCAAGCCTTAGAAGAAGACAAGAAGGTTCGTTACAAGTGGCGCCCGAACAGGGACAATATCATATACACCAAGCGGGGAAAAAACGACTAGAAATATATATAATAAATTAAAATTTATCATGGAGCCGACTGGGACCAAGACGTACCCAACAGGATGGTTATACCGGCTAAATAAAGAAGCGCTTGCTCAGTGCTTGAGTGAGTTTGGACTCGTCACAGAAGGAACCTTAAATGACATGAGGAAAAGACTCGTCGAGTTCGTCAACGAAGGAAACCACGCGGAGAGTGTGGAACGAAGGTTGAGGGCGTATGAAGCGGAAGATGGTCGCACAACACCGGAACCCAATGACCTGCCGAAGGTACTGATGATGGATGTTCCGACGAGGGAACGCAGCCCGATTGGCCGAGGGAGCGTACACACCCCGCGGGTGACGGACAGCAACCTGCTGGAAAGAAATGAGCGACATTCGTACCCCGATGTTATTGACAAGGTGAGGAAATGTTCCGTGAGGTATGATGGCGGGGTCGACCCTTTGGCCTTCGTAGAGCGGATGGAGGAGGTGGCTGAGACGTATGGCCTCGACAGTAATATGTTGCCACGCGCGATGCCAGGGTTGCTGGAAGACAAAGCCTTGCTCTGGTATCGAAATAACAATATTCGTTGGCGGTCATGGGAGGCCTTTAAGCAAGACTTCCTGGACTTCTTTCTGCCTAGTCGTTTCTTCGAGAGACTCGGCGATGACATTCGCAGTCGGAAACAGCGCGCAAATGAGAAGTTCAGGGACTACGTCATAAGCTTGCAAAATCTGATGAGACATAGCAGGTACACAGAGAGAGAAAAACTGGAGAGAATCTATAAAAACTCTGCGTTTGAAAACCAGTTTTACAAAAAAGACAAGATTTCCGGGAGCTGAAAGAGTTGCTCTCGTTGGCCGAGGATTTCGAGTGCCTGCGATTCGCCAAGACAGACGAGTTTTCAGAAGAATACCAGACGCGGCCAGTAGCCTCAAGACAGTGGCCATCTGAACGCAACCATGCGGTGAGCCAGGCGGTCTTGAGGCCTTTCAACCCGAAAACGGCATGCGGACGCTGCAGGCAGGAAGGCAACATGCGCCGTGATTGCCGAAACCCTGTCGTGATTTTCTACTGGAAGTGTGGCCGAGAGGGAACAAGAACCATTGACTGTTGCAGACAGAGACAGGGAAACGACCTGGGACCCCGCCGAAAGCGAGAGGAGGCGGGCCCCAGCCAGAGGATTTCTCGCAGAAACTAAAGGCCCTCCGGATTAACAATCGACGCATCGTGGCCATGGTGTCCATCCAAGGCAAGCAAATACAGGCGACAGTGGACACGGGAGCGACGCGAAGTTTCGTGAGCAGGGCGCTCGTGGAAAGACTGGTGGGAGAGAGGCCGTTGGAGAAAGCGAAGGGGGAAATTCGCATGGTGGACGGGGCAACTAGAAGTGTCCGAGTGTACCACACTAAAAGTTGCGATGGGAACTGGTACATGCGAGTTGTCCTTCCTTGTTTTGACAGAAGTCCTGGACGACTTACTCCTCGGGATAGATTTTCTGTGCGGGATAGGAGCGACACTCTTCTTCGGAGGCGAAACCGTGTCTTTGGGCCCGACGGAGAAACAGGAGAAGCTGAATGACGCAGTCATTTGCACATCAGCACAAGAATCAGGTCTTAGACAACCAGAGAACATCGAGAGTTTTCTTCAGGAGAAAATGAAGAAATTTGAAATCCTGAAAGGCGTCTCCAATATTACGGAGCATAAAATAGGATGCCAGCTTAACGCCCGCTCGATTCCGGATGCATACCCCATTCCAAGAATTCAACATATTTTGGAGCGGCTGCGAGATGCAAAGTATATAAGTAGTCTTGATTTAAAGAGCGGGTACTGGCAGATTCCCATGGTGGAGGACAGTAAGCAATACACGGCGTTTACTGTACCTGGAAGAGGACTTTTCCAGTGGCGGGTGATGCCCTTCGGGGCATCGGCTCATTCGGCTCCAGCCAATTTTCAGCGAGCTCTGGACCAGGTTATCGGTCCCGATTTGGAACCTAAAGCTTTCGCCTACCTCGACGACATAATTGTCACAGGATCGTTCGCGGAAGAGCACATTGCAAACCTTCGAGAGGTTTTCCGGCGTTTGAGACAGGCAAATCTCAAACTCAACGTGAACAAGTGTGAGTTCTTTAAGAAGGAATTGAAATACTTGGGACACGTGGTAAGCGAACAAGGCATCCAGACAGACCCGGAGAAAATTTCGGCGATTCAAAATTTGACACCGCCAACCACCACCAAAGAATTGCGAAGATGTTTGGGCATTGCCTCTTGGTACCGCAGGTTCGTGACAGATTTCGCGAAGACCGTCCAGCCAAAGACCACGCTACTACGGAAAGGAAAACATTGGGAATCGGGCGAGGCATAACAGGAAGCGTTCGAAGCCCTCAAGCAAAAGCTCACGGAGGCAGCAATACTGGCGTGCCCAGATTTTAACGAGAGATTCCAACTGCAAAAGGACGCGAGCGACTTCGGACTTGAAGCCGTGCTCACACAACAACTGGAGGGTCAGGAGCGTGTTATCGCATACGCCAGCCGACATCTCAACAAGGCCGAAAAGAATTACTCGGTAACAGAAAAGGAATGCCTGGCCATAGTGTGAGGTATTCGCAAGATGCGCACTTACCTTGAGGGATACAGACAGATGAGCTTTTTACTTTTCCGGAACCACCGCCATCTAACTGTGGAAGAAAGAAGAAAAGAACAGAACGAGACGGAATTGAGTCCGCTCGAGCCGTGTTCGCGTGAACATACCGCCCGCCTTGCAGTACTGCAACTTTGCTCAGGTAAGAGACGCACGAGGAGGGGGTTCCTCGCTTCAGCCACGGATACGTGATGGTTTTAGGGATTAACCATCAGGTTGGTCAGGGACTCCGCGGGGGGGAGTGACCAGCAGATTGGGCTGCATCCGCGGAACTAAAATGCGCTGCACGGGGCGGCAACGCATACGACCCCACCATACGTGCAGACGCTCCTAGAGAGAATCCATCCGAAGACGGAGTTCTGCGCGAACGGCTGCCCGAGCACATACGGCAACGACCCGGGCCGATAAAGTCGGGTGATGACGTCGCACCCGAGCCGCAGTCGAACGTGGTGGGTGCAGTGTGGAACTCCGGATCCTCCAGCTTGACGTTTGTGTACAGATACCGAAACCGAGCATCCAAGCATCGGGTCGGATTGACAATAAAACTCAAAAGTGTTGCTGTTCTTAATTTCACAAATTTATTCTTTTCTTATTGCACTTATTAACACTTATTACTTGACGCTATGCTCACAAGGTGTCGATGTGTTCTGTTCAAGAACCAAACTCGAATTAATTCTCTGAGTCTTCCTGCGGCTATTTATAGGGCCGCTCATGCTGCTGCAGAAGGTTCTGGAACTATTTAGCAAATTGTCGATCTATCTATTTGATCTATCTTGCGCTAGATGTCGCCGTACAAAGTTGTGGAAGGTTGTGAAACTAGCTATCTATCTCTTTCTATCTTACGGTAGATGCATGTAGATATCGCGACTTGAATGGTTTCCAGTGGTTTCGCGAAAGTTTCATTGTAAATTCGTCACACTGCCCTCCACTTAAGTCTGATCGTCCCGATCAGACACCAAATTCCTTGATCCATATGGGGCTAGTCTCTCCACGTGAACGACTTTAATTTTACCTCGTCTCTGCGTGAGGGATTGTATGCGATACACAACATCGTTCAGTCGCTTTATGACTTTATATGGAGACATACCCTCTTTCCGTTGCGGATTGTACAGCAGGACCAAGTCGCCTTCTTGAAATCCTTCTGAATTCATAGCTCGGTCGTAACGATCCTTCATTTTATTGCTCATTAGCTGTGTTCGCTGCCTCACATCTCGATGTATTTTATCCATTTCGGACTGAAGAATTTCCCAATAGCTGCCTCCAGTTTCATTAAGTTGATTGCTCTTTCCAAATTTCAAATCTGACGGGAGTCTCAAATCTGTACCAAAAATAATCCTCGCAGGTGGATGGCCGGTAGTGTCATGGACTGCTGATCAGTAAGCCAATAAAAACATGTGAATGTGCTTGTCCCAATTGCGCTGACATTTGCCCAGTACTTTCTGTAAATTTTCTTCTAATGTTCGGTTAAACCTTTCCACCATGCCATCCGATTGTGGATGTAGAGCTGTCATTCGAGTTTTCTTGATACCCAACAATGAGCACATTTCTTGAAATGTAGCAGACTCAAAGTTCCTCCCTTGATCTGAATGCAACTCAATTGGTATTCCAAACCGCGTGACCCAATTCTGCACAAAAGCTTCGGCCACAGTTTTAGCCTCCTGATTTGGTATAGCGTATACTTCTGGCCACTTACTGAAATAGTCCATAATCACCAACACATATTTGTTCCCAGAGTCGCTAGTAGGGAATGGACCAGCTACATCCATTGCAACGCGTTCAAATGGTGCTCCCGCATTGCACTGCTGCAACCTTCCTCTGCTTCTAACTTTCGGACCCTTAGCTGCCATGCATTGCGCGCAGTTTTTAATCCATTCAGCAACTGATTCTTGGCAATTCACCCAGTAAAACCGTTGTTTAATCTTTTTCAGAGTTTTCGTGATGCCAAAATGCCCTCCACTTGGTCCATTGTGGAACTCTTCTAATACAGCTGCTATTCTAGACTTTGGTAGGATAACTAAATCGCGAGTGTGTTTACCATCTTCACTTTCCCATGAACGATGCAGAACTCCGTTTATTAACTTCAAGCTATTCCATTGCGCCCAATACGCCTTGGCCAACGGACTTTCTGATGCCATTTCTTCCTTGGTCGGTATTTTATCTGTTTGTTCCGTTTTCATGACCTTAACCAAGTCCGCATCCTTCAGTTGACTTTTCCTTACAGCTCTGGATTCTCATTCGTCATCAGGTTGCAGATTTGTTAATCGGATGTCGACTATACCTTCGCTTCTTTCAGCCTTGGAGCAATGCTTACACTCCAATGCACATGGGCGTCGAGATAGTGCATCGGCGTTTCCATGTTGCCCACCTTTTCGATGTTGTATTTTACAGTCATAATTCTGCAACCTTTCTATCCATCGCGCAATCTGTTCTTCCGGACTTTTAAACTGGAGTAACCATCTGAATGCTGCATGATCTGTTCTTAGATGGAAATGCTGTCCATACAGGTATTTGTGAAAATTTTCCACGCATTCGACCACTGCCAAGAGTTCCCGCCTCGTAACGCAATAGTTCCTTTCCGGTTTTCCAAGGACTCTGCTATAGTACCCAATTACTTTTTCCTGACCATCGATAACCTGTGAGAGTACACCTCCTATTCCATGTGCACTAGCATCTGTATCCAGGACGAAACTGGATAAGCCAACATTGGAGCTGTACAAAGCAATTCCTTCAACTGCTGAAAGGCATCCTCTTCCTCCTCTTTCCACACAAATTTGCAGTTTTTCTTCGTCAAATTATGCAAACTTCTCGCAACGGTGGCAAATCCGGGTACAAAGCGTCGGTAATATTTACAGAGCCCAAGGAAGCTTCGCACTTCATGTTTTGTTTTCATCTTTTCTGGCCCGTTCACCTCATTCAACCAGGTACCTACGATGTTAGGAATTTTCATGCCATCTTTGAGAACCTGGTTTTTGCATTCCTGGCTAGGATTGTCACAATTAACCGCGTCTTCCACAGCTTGGCATTGTCCTACTAACTCTCCTTTCTCCAAAGTGATCGGTGACCTGAACTCATTCATCACTCGAATTGGGATCCGCTTATTATTTCCCGTTTGTACCAAGGTTCGTCCAACCAATATATTTGCAGTCCTTTTTGATCCCTCTACTACCCACAACCTGCTTGCTCCACAGTCTCCCTGCACACATGCCCACAGTACTGCTTCAGACTTTGGTGGAATCTGCTGACGGTGAGTTACACTTACATTCCTGATCTGAGGCCGTTCATACCCAGTGCTTAGGGGTATCTCTATGTTCTGGCACGTCAGCATTCTTTTCTTCAGATCCAGAGTAAGGCCATGGACTAGCATAAAATCCACGCCGATTATTACCTCGTCCATTATTCCAGCCACTAAGGTGTGAACCACTTCTAATGTTCCAATCTGAACCTTGCGCACCAGTTTTCCACAAATCGCAGCTTCCTCCCCTGTAGCTGTTCGTAGCTTGCAACCAATCAGCGGCTCCATGTTATCTCCTGCTGCATTACAATTCCGTTCCAGGTGTCCTGATGTTCCACAGCTGTAACACTTTAGTTCAGAGCCCTTACGTGAGGGTTGGCATCCTCTGAGAAATAGTCTGGATGAGCTCCCTTATGGTTTTCTCTAGGGATTCACTTGGCTCAACTTCCAGCCGATGAAGAATATGTGCTTTATTGCTTAAAAGGCATGCTGTGTCCTGCGTCAAGGCAAATGACACTGTTTCGGCAAACGTTTTCTTTGGCATGGAGTAGACTGCACGTTTAGTATCCGCATCTCGTATACCACTCATAAACGCCTGCATTTTAAGTAATTCAGTTACTTCCGCTGGTGCATCTGCGTTGGTCAAATGCGCGAGGCGTTCTATCTCCGTTGCATATTCTTGTAACGACTCGTTTGCTTTTTGGTAACGATTCATCAGCTCCATTTGAAACACTTGTTTTCTATGGTCGCTACCATATCGTCGTTCAATCGCTGCCATTAACGCGTCATAATTGCCACGTTCAATTTCAGGAACTGTTTGCAGAACTTCGACGGCGGAGCCTTTCAATGATACTACCAAAGCTGCCACTTTATCCGTCGTAGTCCAGTGATTGGCTTGTGCTGTGGTCTCGAACTGTAGTTTAAAAATTTTAAACGGTACAGTTCCGTCGAACGTTGGCGCTTGCAATTTCGTTGCGCTAACAGCTGTAACTGGTCCACTGGACTGTATTTCTCGCACATGACCATCCAGCCGCTGTATTTCTGATTCTAGTCTGTGTAATTCATGCTCCATTTTTGTCCTGCCTCGCCTGCAATATGGAAGAATTCCCTTCAATGTGCGATAGTTGCTCTTGCAGTTGTGAAGTGTTTTGTGCCAGCTGCCCCTCCGTACGTGAGGACAGTTGCTCCATTGCTGCTAGAAGCACATTCATGTCAAATGCTGGAGCTGGCTGCGGCTCTGCCAACTGCTCCTCGACTTTAGATGAAGCTCCTGGAGCATCATGACAGAACTCATGTTCTTCAATATCGATGCCCTCACACTCCATTGCTTTACGCAACCGTGCTTGTAGATCTGCCTTATGCCCTGTCACAGGCAAACCTCTAGCCTCCAGCTCTTCCCTCAACTGGGGTATTCTCAGTTCAGCAAACTTCACCATAATTTAGGATTATTCAGCAATCCCACTTCTGACACCAATTGTTACGTAAATTTAGATTTACGGGTACGACTCTCTCTTAGGTTCGATCTCTGGATTGTGAATAATCCAATAGAACTCAAAAGTGTTGCTGTTCTTAATTTCACAAATTTATTCTTTTCTTATTGCACTTATTAACACTTATTACTTGACGCTGTGCTCACAAGGAGTCGATGTGTTCTGTTCAAGAACCAAACTCGAATTAATTCTCTGAGTCTTCCTGCGGCTATTTATAGGGCAGCTTATACTGCTGCAGAAGGTTCTGGAACTATTTAGCAAATTGTCGATCTATCTATTTGATCTATCCCGCGATAGATGTCGTCTTAAAGGTTCTGGAATTATCTAGCAAATTGGCGATCTATCTATTTGATCTATCTAGCGCTAGATGTCGCCGTACAAAGTTGTGGAAGGTTGTGAAACTAGCTATCTATCTTTTTCTATCTTACGCTAGATGCATGTAAATGTCGCGATTTGAATGGTTTCCAGTGGTTTGGCGAAAGTTTCCTTGTAAATTCGTCACAGCATATCCTAGACACGTAAAAAATATTTTGTGCCAAATACTTAGATTCCTCATCGTACATTTGCTGACGAGATTTAATAATTATTTTACAGAAAGATTTTGATTCCTTGCTTATGGTTTCGATAGAATAAATTGCCCTTATTACCCCCCTTTTTCCTCATTTTAGCCAACTGCGCTCTTAACTTTTTATTTGCCTTGCGCAGATATTCATTTTGCTAAAGCAATTGCTCACATTTCTTACTATAAAAAAATAACATCTAGGTCACTTGAATTACCTATTTCAGGTGAATCAAGTGTACCGATATCATCATAGTTGGTATTGATAAAATAAATAGGTATAACGCCGCGCTTTAAAAACTTTTTTCAATATCGGAAGCTGAGAAATGTTTGTCGCATATTTTCAGTTTTCTGTTATACATTCCTAGAGGTATCCCACATTTTTCCCGCCAAATGTGCCCTAAGGATTGATCTGGAGAGGAAATTGAAGAAATGAAGTGATGCAGAATACATCATGATTAGAATTCTTCCTCGGTGGCTTCTTATAGATTCGCAGTTCGCATTCATATTTTGTTTTTGATCATAATGAAGCCTCCAAAAACGAAAACAGCAATTTTCACTTTGTAACCAGAGCATGTGTACTTGTCACTACCAAAGAAGAGATAGATAGAGGAGAGACGCAGGTCTTTTGAGAACACAAGCACACAATATCGTAAATGCGTGGTCATCAGCTGATAAGCATCGCACGCTCCTAGCGGATGTTTGTCGAAACTTTTCCAGCACCAGTATTTTCTGACATTTCAACACTCTCTTTCCTGCTAGTTTTTTAAGCGTCAGTAACACAATTGTATTCGCACCTTTTGATATTGTAATATTAATAAAGATATAGAAAAATACTCTATAAATGCATGCGTATGTACATATGTTTGTGTCGTGAAATTGCGTGAGGTTACGGGAATTGTTTCAAAATTTTCTGTGGATTTTTATACTTACAGTATGAAATGAAATTTAAATTAAAATTAAACAAATTCTTTTTAAAATTATAGTTTAAAATAAATTAGAATATAGTAAAAAGGTCAAAACTACATGTCTACATTTATTATAGATATATCTATATTAGTATATAAAAATGAAATGAAAAATTAAATGTATGTAACGCCATCACTTGAGAACGGTTGGACCGATTTGACTGATTGTTATTTTGTTATGTTCGTAATTGTCAGGACAAGGTTTGTATGAAAGAAAATTTTCGGATTAAAATTATGAAAGAAAATCGATCGGAAAAGTCGTCAATTGGTATTTTTCATTTGTATGAAACTAACACTTCAGTAAAAAATATTAGCAAAAAACATTTTACATCAGTTGTTTGCTGTCACATCAAATTTTAGAAAAATAAAAACTAAAATGAAAAAAAATATATGAGAGTAGAAAATGACAATTTTTGATATGATATGATATGATACAATTTTTGATATGATACTCCTTTATCGTCGTCGCTCTGTTATGTTTAACGGCAGAACCATAACGTTGAACGTAAAAAATAAGGATGTTGCAGTCGACAATAGGTGGATTGTCCCGTATGCGCCACTGCTTTCAAAAACATTCAAAACGCATTGTAATGTTGAGTATTGCAATCCTGTCAAGTCTATCAAGTTACAGAACTTTTCAATTTAACGAAACTGAGCCACAGCAACGCGTGGCCAGGTGCATCTTATATATATATATATATATATATATATATAACGCATTGTAATGTTGAGTATTGCAATCCTGTCAAGTCTATCAAGTTACAGAACTTTTCAATTTAACGAAACTGAGCCACAGCAACGCGTGGCCAGGTGCATCTTGTATATATATATATATATATATATATATATATATATATATATATATATATATATATATATATATATATATATATATATATATATATATATATATATATATATATATATATATATATATATATATATATATATATATATATATATATATATACAAGATGCACCCGGCCTAGGTGCATATATATATATATATATATATATATATATATATATATATATATATGTAGCCTAGCAACTAGCAAGGAGATCAAGAAACTAGCCTAGGAACTAGCAAGGAGATCAAAACACACGAAAAACTGAAGGCAGCGACAACAGCAGCAACGAGCAAATAGCACCATGGCACAGCAAACAATCATCAAAGGAACACGTAGACACACGAAGAATTCGATCATCGGCGAATATTTGCACACAGCAACAACACTACTGAAAGTCCCAAGGAATGACTGCAGTTGGCAGTGGGAAAAAAAATGTAACGTCTGCCACGAAAAGAACGCTTTTTTTAGAAATTGGATTATATCAGCAGATGCAGCGATTTCAGCTAATCAGAAAAATTTTGGCTGAGCGACTGAAAAACCGCGGTTCTCATCACGATATCCTTATATTGCTACTATAAACTTTATTAATAACGGAATTTAGTAGAACACATGGTAAAATTACGAAGGAATAACTATGATAAAAATTTACAACTTACTTTAGGGGAGAACACGTTCAGAAATAGACAATCTTCATCCATGTCTAATAGACCTTTCGTAGCGCTCGTGTAACGAAGTGGCTGAGGGCACGTTGGCCCAAAATCAACAGCCTGATGCAACTGCCACCCAGGATGTATGCGTGGTGGCTTAAATCTTCCCTCAAATGTTGGTGGCAAAGCATATGGAATTCCCAAGAAAACTGAACACTCACCCATTACACGGTCCACACTGGAGTGGTATGGACGATAAAATGACCTCGGGTCAGGGTTGTCATATATATACACTTTAAAGCCTTGTACTTGACCATAGTGAGTTTTAACAAATACATCACGTTCTAGGGTTTGCGAATCCCTGCGCTCCTTTCCTTGTAAATCTTCCCTCCATCCCGCTAGAATGCCAGGAAGTGGTTTGTGGACAGGGTTTGGATTAATCTGAAAGATATAAGATGAGAAATTTATTTTTTTTATAACAGATGAAACCAAGCTCAGGGGATGCCCCCTATCCACGCACAGCATTTGTCGGTTCCGAAGGGATGAAGGTTAGTGGGAAGGGGGAAAGAGGGAGTAGTGACGGTTTACACTTCGCTTAAAGGTTTCGATGCTGTAAGTGGGCAGGAGGACATTCGCGGGGAGATTATTCCACAATCTAATGACGCGACCGAAAAACTAATTCTCACGAATTAATGCGCGATTAGTTGGAACGGAATTGCGACATAAAAGGGGTGCACCACTCTGGAAAGCCGAGTAGTTCTGCTAAATACCTGAAGCGGAGGAATCAAGCTGTCTACTTCAGATTGTGAGGACGAAAATATCCCGCGTCTCACAAAGCCAACAAGAACAAACTAAAATATGTATATATACTTTTAAGTTCTCTGTACATTAAAGTAAAATGTTTCAAAATACCATTGTGTAAGTTCATTCTTGGCATATGTTTGGCATACGTAGTGGTTAGGCTAGTTTTCTCCTGTCTAGTAATTACCACACAGGCGAGGTGATTGAGGTGAGTACATAGGAAGTGAGGCATATAAAAGCAACATTGTTGCGGGGAAAAAAAAGACAATAGGCACGAGGGTATAAATACCGGGCAAGCCGCGAAGACGACTCATTCGGTTTCAGCAGTCAAGGTGAGTGGTTGGGTTATACAGACAAACGGACGGCACTGGAGGTTTGAGAGAGCCAGAATGTGGGTTTTGTAGACCGATATTCTTGTTCTCTCTACTTACATGAAAAGAGAGACAAGAGCCTACTTGGGTTTCGTGAACCGAAGTGGTTTTTTTCTCTTGACATTCATACACGGACGGCACTGGAGGTTTGAGAGAGCCAGAATGTGGGTTTTGTGGACCGATATTCTTGTTCTCTCCACTTACCTGAAAGAGAGCCAAGAGCCTATTTGGGTTTCGTGAACCGAAGTAGTTTCTTTCTCTTGACATTCATACACGGACGGCACAGGGGGAGCGAGAGAGCCAGAATGTGGTTTTGTTGACCGATATTCTTATTCTCTCCACTTACCTGAGAAGAGAGCCCAGGGCCTACTTGGGTTTCGTGATCCGAAGTAGTTTCTTTCTCTTGACATACATACATTGACGGCACAGGAGGAGCGGGAGAGCCAGAATGTGGGTTTTGTGAACCGATATTCTTGTTCTCTCCACTTACCTGAAAAGAGAGCCAAGAGCCTGCTTGGGTTTCGTGATCCGAAGTAGTTTCTTTCTCTTGACATACATACATTGACGGCATAGAAGGAGCGAGAGAGCCAGAATGTGGGTCTTGTGGACCGATATTCTTGTTCTCTCCACTTACCTGAAAAGAGAGCCAAGGGCCTACTTGGGTTTCGTGAACCGAAGTAGTTTCCTTTCCTTCGACCCTCATAAAATCCGACCATGATACCACGACTAAAATTAATAGCCGGTACGTATTGATTCCGTTTCAGCAGTCAAGCAGTCAAGTCAAGCAGTCAAGTCAAGTCAAGCAGTCAAGTCAAGTCAAGTCAAGTCAAGTCAAGCAGTCAAGCAATCAAGTCAAGTCAAGTCAAGCCAAGTTAAGTCAAGTCAAGTCAAGTCGGTACGTATTGAATCGTTTTCAGCAGTCAAGTCGGTACGTATTGATTCGGTTTCAGCAGTTAAGCAGTCAAGTCAAGCAGTCAAGTCAAGTCAAGCAGTCAAGTCAGTCAAGTCAAGCAGTCAAGTCGATTCAAGTCAAGTCAAGTAAGGGAGCAGTCAAGTCAAGCAGTCAACTCAAGTCAAGTCAAGTCAAGTCAAGTCAAGTCAAGTCAAGCAGTCGAGTCAAGTCAAGTAGTCAAGTCAAATCGGTACAGGTCAAGTCAAGGCATCATCGGTTCTACCTCACATATGCCAAGCTCGGTTATCGTAGCACATAGTGCATAAGACCTACTAGTTTCCTCCTTACCCCTTAGAACTTGCGCTAGATTGGAAATAGGTTAAGATGAGAAAATTGTGAAACAAAGATTATTCGAATTAAAACCAATAGCGTTGCTCTTCAAAACGGGTCCCTGAAATCAATAAATTTTCTTGAAAGACCCTGGACAGCCCTGAGTTAAGCCCCAGCTATAGAACCGGGAAACCTGGAGTTCCTTTCAAGTGGCGCCCGAGCAGGGACCAAATAAGGGAAGAAAGGAGGGAGAGAGAAGAGGAAAATTAGTATGGTCAAAACAGCTTGGGCCTACGGGCTCCGTAGAGAAGAATTAATCGAGCTCCTCGCCGAGATTGGCCTCGAGTGTACAGGCACAGTGGATGAGATGAGGAAAGCACTCGTGAGTACCATAACAGCGTCTGATGTGAAGCCAGAAATCTTACAAGTGCTTCAAGTATGGGAAGCTAGGTGTGCGGAGTCCGGAAATGGTCGGTTCGGTTCGGCGGGGAAAGTGACCCCTTGGAATTTGTAGAACGGATCGAAGAACTATACAGTACCTATGGCCTGAATAAGAACTGGGTGACGCGAGTGATGTCGGAATTATTGGAAGGTAGGCATCGACACCGGGGCCACCAGAAGTTTCGTTAACGAGTATTTTGCAGAGGAAATGACTGAGCTAAAAGGGATGCAGGAAGTGAAGGTGGGTGTACATATGGCGGACGGCTCGATCCGGTACGTGAATCAGGAGGTAGTGGTCAAGGTGCGGGTAGGCACTGCTGAAGTGGAGCTTCCACACTTACTTATGCCCGGCGCGTTAGAATCCTTAAATCTGGGCATGGATTTCTTGGAAAACGTTGGGGCCAGGTTAACCTGCGGAGAACAATCCATACCGTTCGGCGTGACGGGGGCAACTAAGCTGTCAAGGGTCTGCGAGATCACGGATAAGGACATCGAGGAGTTCCTCAAGCAAGAGATTGACTCTTTTGAAATAATTAAAGGGGTATCTGATATCGCATACCACAAGATACGAATGCGCGACGACATTCCAATAAAAGTACGCTATCGCCCGAAGAATCCCGCCATGCAAACCATAATAATCAAGGAGGTAGATAAGCTGTTAGCGACCGGTTGCATACAACGCTCGAACAGCGCCTATAGCGCACCTATCGTCCTGGCTCCTAAAAAGACAGGAGAGTGGAGACTGCGTCGACTACCGGGTACTTAATTCGAGGTCGTACCCAGATGCTTACCCTCTGCCCAGAATCGGACACATCCTCGACAAGCTACGTGAAGACAGATGCATTAGCACCATAGATCTCAAGAATGGCTATTACGTTTCAAAGGGCTTTGGATCAGGTCATTCGACCCGATATGGAACCGAATGCTTTCGCTTACTTGGACGATATCATCGTGGTTAGTAGAGATAGAAAAGAACACGTCCACCATTTGAGCCAAGTTTTTCAACGTCTCCGAGCGGCGAAGCTGAAAATCAACCGGGACAAATGTCATTTCTTCCAAAAGGAACTCAAATATCTCGGCCACGTGGTGACACGTGGAGCAAGGCATTCGCACAGATCCTGACAAAGTGGCTGCAATTCGAAACCTCAAACCACTCATAAATCTACTAGTTGAGGAGATACTTGGGTACAGCTTCATGGTATCGACGGTTCGTACCTGAATACTCGGAAATCATCCATCCTTTGACAAGCCTACTAAAGAAGAGAAACCGATGGCAGTGGGGAGAGAGGCAACAGCAGGCGTTTGACACTCTTAAACAACGTTTGACGGAAGCCCCAGTCCTGGCTTGTCCGGACTTCACTAGGAAATTTACACTACAAACTGACGCCAGTGCAATTGGCTTGGAAGCAGTATTGACTCAGGATTTCGACGGAGCTGAGAGGGTGATCGCTTATGCGAGCCGACATTTACAGGGAGCCGAACGAAATTATTTAGTCACGGAAAGGGAGTGTCTGGAGATTATATGGGGTATAAGGAAGATGAGACCTTACCTAGAAGGTTACCACTTCACGGTAATAACAGATCACTTGGCCTTAAAATGGCTGAATTCGATCGACAACCCCACAGGGCGCAGAGCTCGTTGAGCCCTAGAGCTCCAGCAGTACACTTTCGACATTGAGTACCGCAGAGGGAAGTATAATGTCATCGCCGACGCGCTGTCCCGACAACCATGCGAACCCGTGGAGAGTATAAGAGCCGCAACGATTGAGGTCCCAACATGCGGGTGGATACAGAAACTGCGTCGTAACATAGAGCAGAAACCAGAGAAGTATCCAGATTACGTAGTGGAAAGCGAGAGGATCTACCGTTTAATTCCACATCAGCCCGGCGACGACGACGACACACCATGGAAAATGTGTGTTCCCAGCTATCAGCGGAAGAGAGTGCTGCACGACCAGCCGACGGCAGGCCACTTGGGTATACGCAAGACCATCAATAGAGTGGCCCAACGGTACTACTGGCCCGGCATGTTCCGGGAAATCTCCAAATACGTCCGGAACTGCCCATCATGTCAACGCTATAAGGCCGAGCAACGAAAACCACCAGGTCGGATGTTAACGAGTTTGCCTTCCGAACGATGGGACACCGTGTGCTCCGACTTTATCGGGCCGTTACCACGGTCGAAACAAGGCCAAAATATGTTATTAGTCTTCGTCGACCGATTTTCAAAATGGACAGAGCTGGTCCCACTACGACGGGCAACGACGAGTACTCTCCAGAAGGCATTCCGCGAGCGCATAGTGGCCAGGTTTGGAGTGCCGAGGGTACTCATCTTTGACAACGGTACGCAGTATACCAGTCGAGAGTTCAAAAGATTCATGCGAGAACTAGGCATACGTCAACAGCTAACTGCGCCTTATACTCCGCAAGAAAATCCAACAGAAAGGGTGAATCGCACCATAAAGACTATGATTTCACAATACACCACGGAGGATCAGCGAACATGAGACGAACACTTACCGGAAATTATACTTGCCTTCAACACCTGTGTGTCCGACGCGACGGGCTATTCTCGGGCTTTCATTAATCACGGAAGAGAGCCACAACTTGCAGGAACTCTCTATGATGAGGGAGGTATAAACTCCTCCCCGCTTTCTCAGCCGACGAGTGAAAAGGCGAAGCGGATGACGGAAATCTATGCATTGGCCAGACGCAATCTACAACCAGATGGTTGGCAATTAGTTTTCGTCAAGGCTCATAATCTCTCCAACAGGATCCGAAGAGAAGAGACGTGTGAAGGGCATGGACGAGCGATCTTTATTGAAGTATCCACGTGGACGAGGCGGTGTAGCCGTCTACGCCATGGATTTCAAATGTTTAGCCACAGGTGCCTGATACAACGACACTCTAATGGAGTTCCAGTGAAAATGGATGTGGGACAACCTAGCCACAGACGGAACCAGGGCACGGGTTACGTTCTTTAGTAGCCTCTTTTATGAAAGCATCCGGGGCAGTGAGCCTAGACTGCAGCAAGCGCACCGATGGGTTAGGCAGATCGAGGTGTTTGAAAAGGAATTTATGGTGTTCCTCATCAACGAGGGAAACCATTGGATTACGGCGATTGTCCATCAACCCAACTGCGAAGGACCGGGGGCTCCGAAGTGGAAGGAAGTCAGGGCCCTGTATTTCATCGACAGTCACTACAGAGGTAACAAGGACACCGTAGCAAAAAACATCTGGCGTTATCTTTCGGCTGAATGGAGGCGGCGGGTAAGCGACAATCTCGTCTTTGGTCCTAACAATATGCCGGTCAAGGAGGTGGATGCCCCCAAACAAAATAATACCCATGACTGTGGCCCTTTCACGCTGGTCAACTTGGAAAAGCTGCTACGAGCCTTGAACGGCAACATTCACCCACTCCAGTCGAATTGGTGTCAACCAGCCGAGGCCGGAGAACTGCGGACGAGAATGGCTTCGTTGATCAAAACGCTAGCCGTGGCCGCCGGGAACACAGTCAAGTTTCCCACCCTCCGACCGTTCAAAATAAAGCCCGTTGCCCTCGCCGCCGTAAGATGCGCTACCGCCGTAACCGACTGTCTAGAGGATCCACCGTTACCAACACCCAATGAACCAACAACCAACGATAACAAGGATCGGGGTTCGGTAGACGACGTCCTGGAGGAGTGGATGCAGATCATCACGGCTACACCAAAGGTGCCGACGGAGTGTGTGAGACAGACGGAGCCGACGCGAAATGAGGTGGCGGAACCACCAGAGGTTCCTGTCAAGGAGGACGGGTCTGGTCCCCTAGAGGGCCCTCAGCAGTCTACCGTGGACTATTGCAGTCCCGAATTCTTTAGCCAAGTCCGCCGAAGAACAGAACCCCACCACACACCAACAAACACCACGAGTCATGGCCAAAAGTGACCCTGCATCAGAACAAAACGCCTATTGGCAACCGCTGCCCGTAGACATGGAACTGCCAGCCGGCGTAATACAACGTCTGGAGGAAGCCAAGAAGAAACACCGCAGGGGGAAAAGGTTTGCTTTCCACTTCGAAGTACGAGGCGTCCACTACCGGGCACGTTTTCAGAGGAGGGACGAAATGAGGCTCTTCTTTCACCTGTAAGTAGGGAGGGATTGTGAGGACGCAAATCCCGCGTCTCACAACGCCAACAAGAACAAATTAAAATATGTATATATACTTTTAAGTTCTCTGTACATTAAAGTAAAATGTTTCTAAGTACCATTGTGTAAGTTAATTCTTGGCATATGTTTGGCATACGTAGTGGTTAGGCTAGTTTTCTCCTGTCTAGTAATTACCACACAGGCGAGGTGATTGAGGTGAGTACAGAGGAAGTGAGACATATAAAAACAACATTGTTGCGGGGGAAAAAAAAGACAATAGGCACGAGGGTATAAATACCGGGCAACCCGCGAAGGCGACTCATTCGGTTTCAGCAGTCAAGGTGAGTGGTTGGGTTATACAGACAAACGGACGGCACTGGAAGTTTTAGAGAGCCAGAATGTGGGTTTTGTGGACCGATATCCTTGTTCTCTCCACTTACCTGAAAGAGAGCCAAGAGCCTACTTGGGTTTCGTGAACCGAAGTAGTTTCTTTCTCTTGACATTCGTACACGGACGCCACTGGAGGTTTGAGAGAGCCAGAATGTGGGTTTTGTGGACCGATATTATTGTTCTCTGCACTTACCTGAAAGAGAGCCAAGAGCCTACTTGAGTTTCGTGAACCGAAGTAGTTTCTTTCTCTTGACATTCATACACGGACGGCACTGGAGGTTTGAGAGAGCCAGAATGTGGGTTTTGTGGACCGATATTCTTGTTCTCTCTACTTAGCTGAAAAGAGAGCCAAGAGCCTACTTGGGTTTCGTGAACCGAAGTAGTTTCTTTCTCTTGACATTCATACACGGACGGCACTGGAGGTTTGAGAGAGCCAGAATGTGGGTTTTGTGGACCGATATTCTTGTTCTCTCCACATACCTGAAAGAGAGCCAAGAGCCTACTTGGGTTTCGTGAACCGAAGTAGTTTCTTTCTCTTGACATACATACATTAACGGCACAGAAGGAGCGAGAGAGCCAGAATGTGGGTTTTGTGGACCGATATTCTTGTTCTCTCCACTTACCTGAAAAGAGAGCCAAGGGCCTACTTGGGTTTCGTGAACCCAAGTAGTTTCTTTCTCTTGACATACATACATTGACGGCACAGGAGGAGCGGGAGAGCCAGAATGTGGGTTATGTGAACCGATATTCCTGTTCTCTCCACTTACCTGAAAAGAGAGCCAAGAACCTGCTTGGGTTTCGTGAACCGAAGTAGTTTCTTTCTCTTGACATACATACATTGACGGCACAGGAGGAGCGGGAAAGCCAGAATGTGGGTTTTGTGAACCGATATTCTTGTTCTCTCCACTTACGTGAAAAGAGAGCCAAGAGCCTGCTTGGGTTTCGTGAACCGAAGTAGTTTCTTTCTCTTGACATTCATACACGGACGGCACTGGAGGTTTGAGAGAGCCAGAATGTGGGTTTTGTGGACCGATATTCCTGTTCTCTCCACTTACCTGAAAAGAGAGCCAAGAACCTGCTTGGGTTTCGTGAACCGAAGTAGTTTCTTTCTCTTGACATACATACATTGACGGCACAGGAGGAGCGGGAAAGCCAGAATGTGGGTTTTGTGAACCGATATTCTTGTTCTCTCCACTTACGTGAAAAGAGAGCCAAGAGCCTGCTTGGGTTTCGTGAACCGAAGTAGTTTCTTTCTCTTGACATTCATACACGGACGGCACTGGAGGTTTGAGAGAGCCAGAATGTGGGTTTTGTGAACCGATATTCTTGTTCTCTCCACTTACCTGAAAAGAGAGCCAAGGGCCTACTTGGGTTTCGTGAACCCAAGTAGTTTCTTTCTCTTGACATACATACATTGACGGCACAGGAGGAGCGGGAGAGCCAGAATGTGGGTTATGTGAACCGATATTCCTGTTCTCTCCACTTACCTGAAAAGAGAGCCAAGAACCTGCTTGGGTTTCGTGAACCGAAGTAGTTTCTTTCTCTTGACATACATACATTGACGGCACAGGAGGAGCGGGAAAGCCAGAATGTGGGTTTTGTGAACCGATATTCTTGTTCTCTCCACTTACGTGAAAAGAGAGCCAAGAGCCTGCTTGGGTTTCGTGAACCGAAGTAGTTTCTTTCTCTTGACATTCATACACGGACGGCACTGGAGGTTTGAGAGAGCCAGAATGTGGGTTTTGTGGACCGATATTCCTGTTCTCTCCACTTACCTGAAAAGAGAGCCAAGAACCTGCTTGGGTTTCGTGAACCGAAGTAGTTTCTTTCTCTTGACATACATACATTGACGGCACAGGAGGAGCGGGAAAGCCAGAATGTGGGTTTTGTGAACCGATATTCTTGTTCTCTCCACTTACGTGAAAAGAGAGCCAAGAGCCTGCTTGGGTTTCGTGAACCGAAGTAGTTTCTTTCTCTTGACATTCATACACGGACGGCACTGGAGGTTTGAGAGAGCCAGAATGTGGGTTTTGTGGACCGATATTCCTGTTCTCTCCACTTACCTGAAAAGAGAGCCAAGAACCTGCTTGGGTTTCGTGAACCGAAGTAGTTTCTTTCTCTTGACATACATACATTGACGGCACAGGAGGAGCGGGAAAGCCAGAATGTGGGTTTTGTGAACCGATATTCCTGTTCTCTCCACTTACCTGAAAAGAGAGCCAAGAACCTGCTTGGGTTTCGTGAACCGAAGTAGTTTCTTTCTCTTGACATACATACATTGACGGCACAGGAGGAGCGGGAAAGCCAGAATGTGGGTTTTGTGAACCGATATTCTTGTTCTCTCCACTTACGTGAAAAGAGAGCCAAGAGCCTGCTTGGGTTTCGTGAACCGAAGTAGTTTCCTTCGACCCTCATAAAATCCAACCATAATACCACGACTAAAATTAATAGCCGGTACGCATTGATTCGGTTTTAGCAGTTAAGTCAAGTCAAGCAGTCAAGTCAAGTCAAGCCGGTACGTATTGATTCGGTTTCATCAGTCAAGTCGGTACGTATTGATTCGGTTTCAGCAGTTAAGCAGTCAAGTCAAGTCAAGCAGTCAAATCAAGCTAGGCTACCTAGGGACTGGGCTACATGGTAGGAATGCAAGACAGACTTTTTGAGGATCTTCTTACATTCACGATTCTTCGAGGGATTGGAAGGCCAAATCCGCACCCGCTTGCAAACTCGCGGACAATCTTTCAAGGACTACTTGCTCGCCATGCAGAATCTGATGCGTCACTCTTCTTACACGCTGATTAAAAGAATCGACAGGATCTGTCGTAATAGCCGTCGGGAGTACCAGTTATTCATGAGGCACCACGACATAACCAGTCTTGGGCAAATGATCGACCTGGCCGAGAGATACGATGATACCAGGTCAGCAGATTCCGAATCGCAAGTTGAGAGGTTAGCAGAGCCAAGAACAGCCAACCGTGGCATACGCCAAGAACAGGTCGATATTAACAACCCCCGTGAGGCATGTCGACGCTGCGGACAACACGGACATTTCGCACGTGAGTGTAACGGGCCAAGGACCTTATTCTGCTGAGAGTGCGGCAAGCAAGGGACGCGTACCCTGGACTGCTGTCATAGAACTAGAGAAACAACCACCTCGGGAAACGGGCAATTGGTCAGTCAGAGTGGGGAGGCGACCGGCCACATGTAACAAGCGCCTCCCCGTTGAGATGCGCAAATTCGAGTCTCGTATCAGAGGTAGAAGCAGGTGGAATCCGGTTGGAGGCGGTCATCGACACCGGGGCCACCAGAAGTTTCGTTAACGAGTATTTTGCAGAGGAAATGACCGAGGCAAAAGGGATGCAGGAAGGGAAGGTGGGTGTACATATGGCGGACGGCTCGATCCGATACGTGAATCAGGAGGTAGTGGTCAAGGTGCGGGTAGGCACTGCTGAATTGGAGCTTCCACTCTTACTTATGCCCGGCGCGTTAGAATCCTTAAATATGGGCATGGATTTCTTGGAAAACGTTGGGGCCAAGCTAACCTGCGGAGAACAATCCATAACGTTCGGCGTGACGGGGGCAACTAAGCTGTCAAGGGTCTGCGAGATCACGGATAAGGACATCGAGGAGTTCCTCAAGCAAGAGATTGACTCTTTTGAAAGAATTAAAGGGGTCTCTGATATCGCATACCACAAGATACGAATGCGATACGACATTCCAATAAAAGTATGCTATCGCCCGAAGAATTCCGCCATGCAAACCATAATAAACAAGGAGGTAGATAAGCTGTTAGCGACCGGTTGCATACAACGCTCGAACAGCGCCTATAGCGCACCTATCGTCCTGGCTCCTAAAAAGACAGGAGAGTGGAGACTGCGTCGACTACCGGGTACTTAATTCGAGGTCGTACCCAGACGCTTACCCTCTGCCCAGAATCGGACACATCCTCGACAAGCTACGTGAAGATAGATGCATTAGCACCATAGATCTCAAGAATGGCTATTACGTTTCAAAGGGCTTTGGATCAGGTCATTGGACCCCATATGGAACCGATTGCTTTCGCTTACTTGGACGATATCATCGTGGTTAGTAGAGATAGAAAAGAACACGTCCACCATTTGAGCCAAGTTTTTCAACGTCTCCGAGCGGCGAAGCTGAAAATCAACCGGGACAAATGTCATTTCTTCCAAAAGGAACTCAAATATCTCGGCCACGTGGTGACGGAGCAAGGCATTCGCACAGATCCTGACAAAGTGGCTGCAATTCGAAACCTCAAACCACTCATAAATCTACGAGTTGAGGAGATACTTGGGTACAGCTTCATGGTATCGACGGTTCGTACCTGAATACTCGGAAATCATCCATCCTTTGACAAGCCTACTAAAGAAGAGAAACCGTTGGCAGTGGGGAGAGAGGCAACAGCAGGCGTTTGACACTCTTAAACAACGTTTGACGGAAGCCCCAGTCCTGGCTTGTCCGGACTTCACTAGGAAATTTACACTACAAACTGACGCCAGTGCAATTGGCTTGGAAGCAGTATTGACTCAGGATTTCGACGGAGCTGAGAGGGTGATCGCTTATGCGAGCCGACATTTACAGGGAGCCGAACGAAATTATTCAGTCACGGAAAGGGAGTGTCTGGAGATTATATGGGGTATAAGGAAGATGAGACCTTACCTAGAAGGTTAGCACTTCACGGTAATAATAGATCACTTGGCCTTAAAATGGCTGAATTCGATCGACAACCCCACAGGGCGCATAGCTCGTTGAGCCCTAGAGCTCCAGCAGTACACCTTCGACATTGAGTACCGCAGAGGGAAGTATAATGTCATCGCCGACGCGCTGTCCCGACAACCATGCGAACCCGTGGAGAGTATGAGAGCGGCAACGATTGAGGTCCCAACATGCGGGTGGATACAGAAACTGCGTCGTAACATAGAGCAGAAACCAGAGAAGTATCCAGATTACGTAGTGGAAAGCGAGAGGATCTACCGTTTAATTCCACATCAGCCCGGCGACGACGACGACACACCATGGAAAATGTGTGTTCCCAGCTATCAGCGGAAGAGAGTGCTGCAGGAGAATCACGACCAGCCGACGGCAGGCCACTTGGGTATACGCAAGACCATCAATAGAGTGGCCCAACGGTACTACTGGCCCGGCATGTTCCGGGAAATCTCCAAATACGTCCGGAACTGCCCATCATGTCAATGCTATAAGGCCGAGCAACGAAAACCACCAGGTCGGATGTTAACGAGTTTGCCTTCCGAACGATGGGACACCGTGTGCTCCGACTTTATCGGGCCGTTACCACGGTCGAAACAAGGCCAAAATATGTTATTAGTCTTCGTCGACCGATTTTCAAAATGGACAGAGCTGGTCCCACTACGACGGGCAACGACGAGTACTCTCCAGAAGGCATTCCGCGAGCGCATAGTGGCCAGGTTTGGAGTGCCGAGGGTACTCATCTTTGACAACGGTACGCAGTATACCAGTCGAAAGGGTGAATCGCACCATAAAGACTATGATTTCACAATACACCACGGAGGATCAGCGAACATGGGACGAACACTTACCGGAAATTATGCTTGCCTTCAACACCATGTGTCCGACGCGACGGGATATTCCCCGGCTTTCATTAATCACGGAAGAGAGCCACGACTTGCAGGAACTCTCTATGATGAGGGAGGTATAAACTCCTCCCCGCTTTCTCAGCCGACGAGTGAAAAGGAGAAGCGGATGACGGAAATCTATGCATTGGCCAGACGTAATCTACAACGTACAAGTCAAGAGCAGGCGAGACACTACAATTTACGAAGGAGGGAATGGAAACCAGAGGTTGGCCAATTAGTTTTGGTCAAGGCTCATAATCTCTCCAAGGCCGCGGACAACCACACTATAAATAAATATGGAGACCACCACACTATAAATAGAACCACAACAGAAGCAAGCGCGTAGTGTTGCAACAGGATCCGAAGAGAAGGGACGTGTGAAGAGCATGGACGAGCGATCTTTATTGAAGTATCCACGTGGACGAGGCGGTGTAGCCGTCTATAGTACGCCATGGATTTCAAATGTTTAGCCACAGGTGCCTGGTACAACGACACTCTAATGGAGTTCCAGTGGAAATGGATGTGGGACAACCTAGCCACAGACGGAACCAGGGCACGGGTTACGTTCTTTAAGAGCCTCTTTTATGAAAGCATCCGGGGCAGTGAGCCTAGACTGCAGCAAGCGTACCGATGGGTTAGGCAGATCGAGGTGTTTGAGAAGGAATTTATGGTGTTCCTCATCAACGAGGGAAACCATTGGATTACGGCGATTGTCCATCAACCCAACTGCGAAGGACCGGGGGCTCCGAAGTGGAAGGAAGGCAGGGCCCTGTATTTCATCGACAGTCACTACAGAGGTAACAAGGACACCGTAGCAAAAAACATCTGGCGTTATCTTTCGGCTGAATGGAGGCGGCGGGTAATCAACAATCTTGTCTTTGGTCCTAACAATATGCCGGTCAAGGAGGTGGATGTCCCCAAACAAAATAATACCCATGACTGTGGCCCTTTCAGGCTGGTCAACTTGGAAAAGCTGCTACGAGCCTTGAACGGCAACACTGACCCACTCCAGTCGAATTGGTGTCAACCAGCCGAGGCCGGAGAACTGCGGACGAGAATGGCTTCGTTGATCAAAACGCTAGCGGAGGCCGCCGGGAACACGGTCAAGTTTCCCACCCTCCGACCGTTCAAAATAAAGCCCGTTGCCCTCGCCGCCGTAAGATGCGCTACCGCCGTAACCGACTGTCTAGAGGATCCACCGTTACCAACACCCAATGAACCAACAACCAACGATAACAAGGATCGGGGTTCGGTAGACGACGTCCTGGAGGAGTGGATGCAGATCATCACGGCTACGCCAAAGGTGCCGACGGAGTGTGTGAGACAGACGGAGCCGACGCGAAATGAGGTGGCGGTGGCGAAATGAGCAGTCTACCGTGGACTATTGCAGTCCCGAATTCTTTAGCCAGTCCGCCGAAGAACAGAACCCCACCACACACCAACAAACACCAGGAGTCATGGCCAAAAGTGACCCTGCATCAGAACAAAACGCCTATTGGCAACCGCTGCCCGTAGACATGGAACTGCCAGCCGGCGTAGTACAACGTCTGGAGGATGCCAAGAAGAAACATCGCAGGGGGAAAAGGTTTGCTTTCCACTTCGAAGAACGAGGCGTGCACTACCGGGCAACCGGGCAAGTTTTCAAAGGAGGGGCGAGATGAGGATCTTCTTCCACCTGTAAGTAGGGAGGGATTGTGAGGACGCAAATCCCGCGTCTCACAAAGCCAACAAGAACAAATTAAAAAATGTATATATACTTTTAAGTTCTCTGTACATTAAAGTAAAATGTTTCTAAGTACCATTGTGTAAGTTAATTCTTGGCATATGTTTGGCATACGTAGTGGATAGGCTAGTTTTCTCCTGTCTAGTAATTACCACACAGGCGAGATGATTGAGGTGAGTACAGAGGAAGTGAGGCATATAAAAACAACATTGTTGCGGGGGATAAAAAGACAATAGGCACGAGGATATAAATACCGGGCAAGCCGCGAAGACGACTCATTCGGTTTCAGCAGGCAAGATGAGTGGTTGGGTTATACAGTCAAACGGACGGCATTGGAGGTTTGAGAGAGCCAGAATGTGGGTTTTGTGGACCGATATTCTTGTTCTCTCTACTTACATGAAAAGAGAGCCAAGAGCCTACTTGGGTTTCGTGAACCGAAGTAGTTTCTTTCTCTTGACATTCATACACGGACGGCACTGGAGGTTTGAGAGAGCCAGAATGTGGGTTTTGTGGACCGATATTCTTGTTCTCTCCACTTACCTGAAAAGAGAGCCAAGGTCCTACTTGGGTTTCGTGAAACGAAGTAGTTTCTTTCTCTTGACATACATACATTGACGGCAAAGGAGGAGCGGGAGAGCCAGAATGTGGGTTTTGTGAACCGATATTCTTGTTCTCCCCACTTACCTAAAAAGAGAGCCAAGAGCCTGCTTGGGTTTCGTGAACCAAAGTAGTTTCTTTCTCTTGACATACATACATTGACGGCCAGAATGTGGGTTATGTGAACCGATATTCCTGTTCGGGAGCGGGAGAGCCAGAATGTGGGTTTTGTGAACCGATATTCTTGTTCTCTCCACTTACGTGAAAAGAGAGCCAAGAGCCTGCTTGGGTTTCGTGAACCGAAGTAGTTTCTTTCTCTTGACATTCATACACGGACGGCACTGGAGGTTTGAGAGAGCCAGAATGTGGGTTTTGTGGACCGATATTCTTGTTCTCTCCATATACCTGAAAGAGGTTGTGATGTGACCGCGGACGGAGGCGGATGGTGTGCCCGCCAGTACTTGTTGTTAATTAGTGTTCGCGCAAATAAAACCGAAATCAATAGTGCAAACAACTACCCACGCCGCGAAACACTTTTATTACAATAATAAACTTCACCAAACAATAGTTTTCCATAAACAAACAATAGTGCACTTATTAGCAACTCAACTAAACAACAAAATAAATAAAAATTCTATCAATTACAACAAATAATACACAATCAAACGGAACGCAGAGAACCATGCGAGGGGCTTTTTTATGCTCTCCGTAGTAAAGCTCAGCATTTCGTTTGCTTTCACTCCTCCTCCTTCTTCCTGGTCCCGTTAGGTGTGCATGCGGCTGTGAGTGCTGCGTGGGCTGAAGCGCGGCAAGATAAAGGCATAACACTTGTCTTGTCGCGTTTTGCTTTGCTTGCGTCGTACGCGTGGCTGCTTGTACGGCTGACCTTACACTTCGCTACAGTGGGCGGCGATGACAAAATTCCGCATAGACTCCACTAATGTACGTGGCTTGAGGGCGAATTTCTTCGCGGTCTATGCGCATATTTGTACTCACCAACCGCATATAATGGCACTGGGTGAGACCCAGGTGTCTGAGGGTGCAGATCCACTGGACTTTCACATGCCGGGGTACCATCTACTGCCATTATTTTTACCTCACAGAGGCCTCGCCTTATACATTCGCAGTGATGTTGCGTACCAGTGTCAGCAACACCTTTGCACGTCGGATGCCGAATTTAGCTCCATGTGGGTTAAGTTCAAAATCCAGTCGCACATCCTGCACTTCTGCTTCGTTTATAGAAGCCCGGGTCTAGGGAGGCTGCCAACTTTTGATAAACTGGACAGTCTCTCTGATTCGATCTCTAAAATTCTGGAATCGTATCCGAACAGTGAAATTGTTGTTGCTGGTGATTTCAATGTGCATAATTCCAATTGGCTACGTCATTCGAGTCACACGACACCCGAGGGTTTGTATGTTGAGTTATTTGCTGAGTCTAATAATTTGACTCAATTAGTGAAGGAACCAACGCACTTTCCCTGCGTTGATGGGCAAAACCAAAATATTCTGGACCTTTTTCTAACTTCACATCACAGCAAGTATGATGTGAATGTTCTTGCACCTCTTGGTAATTCGGACCACGCTACAATTTCTGCTACCTTCCCATATTCTAGTCTTCAATCCGCTCACCAGACAGCTCCGAAGCGGAAAGTGTGGCTTTATGAGAAGGCTAATTGGGATGCGCTGAACTGCTTTTTCAGCCGTTTCAATTGGCAATTGTGTTTCAGAGATAGAAACATAAATGCTGCAGCAAAATTAGTAGAAAATATAATTTTATTTGGTATGAGGTCTTTCATACCTTATAAAAGAATTTCCATTAAACCAAAAGACCATTCCTGGTTTAATGCGACTTGCAGACAAGCAGTCAGGTCTAAAGAGGAAGCATTTAGGAATTGGCGTTTAAATAAAACTGCTGATACTAAACTGCTGCGCAATCAGGCCAGAAATAGGTGCAATGCCACTCTAAGGCGCGAAAAAGTTCCTTACGAGCAGCGCCTTAGACGCAGAGTTCTTGAATACCATAAGGGTAGCAAGAACTTTTGGTCGTTTGTGGGGAGGGTGAAAAATCAGACGAAATCGTCTATTCCAACTCTCCTTAAGGACGATCAGATCTTCACTCACTCGGTTGATAAAGCAAACTTATTAGCCAAAATGTTTGCTGAAAACTGCTCTCTTCCTGAGAGTAGTCAACCACTGCCCGCGGTTGATGGTGTATCTCATGCTATGCCTCAGATGCATTTTCGAACGCGAGCTGTTAAAAGAGTGCTTGCAGACCTCAATGTCAATAAGTCCTCGGGACCGGATGGCATCTCAGCCCATGTGTTGAGAAAGTGCGCCTCAACACTGGCTCGCCCATTGCGCAATCTCTTTAATTTATCTTATACTTCAGGAGTTTTTCCAGCTTCCTGGAAGATTGCCAATGTGCAGCCAGTTCCCAAAAAAGGTGAGGCTACGAATCCTGCAAATTACCGGCCCATAGCAATCTGCTCAGTGCTCTCTAAAGTCATGGAGAGCATTGTAAATTTTAAATTGATGAGGTATCTAGAGAGCAACGAAATGATCAGCGATCGCCAGTACGGCTTCCGTGCTCACCGTTCCACCGGCGATCTGATGGCGTTTCTCACTGAGCGGTGGAGCAGTTGTATTCACCGGTTCGGTGAGAGCAAGGTTGTTGCTCTGGATATCTCCAAGGCATTTGACCGGGTGTGGCATAAAGCACTCGTGTCTAAACTGGCTGCTTATGGTGTCGGTAATACTTTCACTCGATGGATATCGAGTTTCCTCAGCGGCCGTTCTATTCGGGTTGTGATAGACGGCTTTGCTTCCGAAGAGCACTCCATTAATGCTGGAGTTCCGCAGGGTTCGGTCCTGTCTCCGACACTTTTTCTTATTTTCATCAATGACCTTCTGTCATTGACATCAAACCCCGTCTACTCGTTTGCTGATGACAGCAGCATTTGTCATTCATATTCATTCTCCAGGCGTCCTTCTATTCTGGAGATCAATAGAAAACGCAGAATTATGAATGACACACTCCAATCTGACCTCAACAAAATCCAGGAGTGGGGTCAAGCGAATCGGGTCGATTTTAATGCGCGGAAGACCCAATGCTGTTTGTTAACCCACAAGCGTTTGGCGGGTGACAACTTCCCACCTCTAAATATGGGTGGTGTGGATATTAATGAGTCGGAGGCTCTTGATGTTCTGGGCATGTCAATCCAATGTGATCTTCGCTGGAACGATTACATCTTTGACGTGTCGAAAGAAGCAGCCAAGTGCTTAGGCTTTCTTAAGCGGTGTAAGAAGTACTTCACTCCAACCGATCTTCGTTGTATCTACACCACTTATATCCGTCCGAAAATGGAGTACAATTCGCATATATGGTCGGGAGCTTCGCGAACATATCTTCAGCTCCTAGACCGAGTCCAATGTCGTGCGTTAAAACTTATAGGGGACAGTAGGGTATCCAGCTCTATTGAAACCTTGGAGCGTCGTCGTGATGTAGGGTGTGTAGCACTATTTTACCGCTACTTTCACGGTAAATGTTCCTCTGAAGTAGCCAGCCTGATTCCTCCGGTTCAGGTATTTAGCAGAACTACTCGGCTTTCCAGAGCGGTGCACCCCTTTTATGTCGCGATTCCGTTCCAACGAACCACGCATTACCGTGAGGGTTCGTTTTTCGGTCGCGTCGTTAGATTGTGGAATAATCTCCCTGCGAATGTCTTCCCGCCCACTTACAGCGTCGAAACATTTAAGCGAAGTGTAAACCGTCACTACTCCCTCTTTCCCCCTTCCCACTAACCTGTCATCCCTTCGGAACCAACAAATGCTGTGCATGGATAGGGGGCATCCCCTGAGCTTGGTTTCATCTGTCATAAAAAAAAAAAAAAAAAAAAAAAAAAGAGAGCCAGAATGTGGGTTTTGTGGACCGATATTCTTGTTCTCTCCACTTACCTGAAAGAGAGCCAAGAGCCTACTTGGGTTTCGTGAACCAAAGTAGTTTCTTTTTCTTGACATTCTTACACGGACGGCACAGGAGGAGCAAGAGAGCCAGAATGTGGGTTTTATGGACCGATATTCTTGTTCTCTCCACTTACCTGAAAAGAGAACCAAGGGCCTACTTGGGTTTCGTGAACCGAAGTAGTTTCTTTCTCTTGACATACATACATTGACGGCACAGGAGGAGCGGGAGAGCCAGAATGTGGGTTTTGTGAACCGATATTCTTGTTCTCCCCACTTACCTGAAAAGAGAGCCAAGAGCCTGCTTGGGTTTCGTGAACCGAAGTAGTTCCCTTCGACCCTCATAAAATCCAACCATAATACCACGACTAAAATTAATAGCCGGTACGCATTGATTCGGTTTCAGCAGTCAAGTTAAGTCAAGCAGTCAAGTCAAGTCAAGTCAAGCAGTCAAGCAATCAAGTCAAGTCAAGTCAAGCAATCAAGTCAAGTCAAATCAAGTCAAATCAAGTCAAGCCAAGTTAAGTCAAGTCAAGCAGTCAAGTCAAGTCAAGCCGGTACGTATTGATTCGGTTTCATCAGTCAAGTCGGTACGTATTGATTCGGTTTCAGCAGTTAAGCAGTCAAGTCAAGTCAAGGAGTCAAATCAAGCTAAGCTACCTAGGGACTGGGCTACATGGTAGGAATGCAAGACAGACTTTTTGAGGATCTTCTTACATTCACGATTCTTCGAGGGATTGGAAAGCCAAATCCGCACCCGCTTGCAAACTCCCGGACAATCTTTCAAGGACTACTTGCTCGCCATGCAGAATCTGATGCGTCACTCTTCTTACACGCTGATTAAAAAAATCGACAGGATCTGTCGTAATAGCCGTCGGGAGTACCAGTTATTCATGAGGCACCACGACATAACCAGTCTTGAGCAAATGATCGACCTGGCCGAGAGATACGATGATATCAGGTCAGCAGATTCCGAATCGCAAGTTGAGAGGTTAGCAGAGCCAAGAACAGCCAACCGTGGCATACGCCAAGAACAGGTGGATATTAACAACCCCCGAGAGGCATGTCGACGCTGCGGACAACACGGACATTTCGCACGTGAGTGTAACGGGCCAAGGACCTTATTCTGCTGGGAGTGCGGCAAGCAAGGGACGCGTACCCTGGACTGCTGTCATAGAATTAGAGAAACAACCTCCTCGGGAAACGGGCAATTGGTCAGTCAGAGTGGGGAGGCGACCGGCCACATGTAACAAGCGCCTCCCCGTTGAGATGCGCAAATTCGAGTCTCGTATCAGAGGTAGAAGCAGGTGGAATCCGTTTGGAGGCGGTCATCGACACCGGGGCCACCAGAAGTTTCGTTAACGAGTATTTTACAGAGGAAATGACCGAGGTAAAAGGGATGCAGGAAGGGAAGGTGGGTGTACATATGGCGGACGGCTCGATCCGATACGTGAATCAGGAGGTAGTGGTCAAGGTGCGGGTAGGCACTGCTGAATTGGAGCTTCCACTCTTACTTATGCCCGGCGCGTTAGAATCCTTAAATCTGGGCATGGATTTCTTGGAAAACGTTGGGGCCAAGCTAACCTGCGGAGAACAATCCATAACGTTCGGCGTGACGGGGGCAACTAAGCTGTCAAGGGTCTGCGAGATCACGGATAAGGACATCGAGGAGTTCCTCAAGCAAGAGATTGACTCTTTTGAAAGAATTAAAGGGGTCTCTGATATCGCATACCACAAGATACGAATGCGAGACGACATTCCAATAAAAGTACGCTATCGCCCGAAGAATTCCGCCATGCAAACCATAATAAACAAGGAGGTAGATAAGCTGTTAGCGACCGGTTGCATACAACGCTCGAACAGCGCCTATAGCGCACCTATCGTCCTGGCTCCTAAAAAGACAGGAGAGTGGAGACTGCGTCGACTACCGGGTACTTAATTCGAGGTCGTACCCAGATGCTTACCCTCTGCCCAGAATCGGACACATCCTCGACAAGCTACGTGAAGATAGATGCATTAGCACCATAGATCTCAAGAATGGCTATTACGTTTCAAAGGGCTTTGGATCAGGTCATTGGACCCGATATGGAACCAAGTGCTTTCGCTTACTTGGACGATATCATCGTGGTTAGTAGAGATAGAAAAGTCTCCAGCCGGCGAAGCTGAAAATCAACCGGGACAAATGTCATTTCTTCCAAAAGGAACTCAAATATCTCGGCCACGTGGTGACGGAGCAAGGCATTCGCACAGATCCTGACAAAGTGGCTGCAATTCGAAACCTCAAACCACTCATAAATCTACGAGTTGAGGAGATACTTGGGTACAGCTTCATGGTATCGACGGTTCGTACCTGAATACTCGGAAATCATCCATCCTTTGACAAGCCTACTAAAGAAGAGAAACCGTTGGCAGTGGGGAGAGAGGCAACAGCAGGCGTCACGGAAAGGGAGTGTCTGGAGATTATATGGGGTATAAGGAAGATGAGACCTTACCTGGAAGGTTACCACTTCACGGTAATAACAGATCACTTGGCCTTAAAATGGCTGAATTCGATCGACAACCCCACAGGGCACATAGCTCGTTGAGCCCTAGAGCTCCAGCAGTACACCTTCGACATTGAGTACCGCAGAGGGAAGTGTAATGTCATCGCCGACGCGCTGTCTCGACAACCATGCGAACCCGTGGAGAGTATGAGAGCCGCAACGATTGAGGTCCCAACATGCGGGTGGATACAGAAACTGCGTCGTAACATAGAGCAGAAACCAGAGAAGTATCCAGATTACGTAGTGGAAAGCGAGAGGATCTACCGTTTAATTCCACATCAGCCCGGCGACGACGACGACACACCATGGAAAATGTGTGTTCCCAGCTATCAGCGGAAGAGAGTGCTGCAGGAGAATCACGACCAGCCGACGGCAGGCCACTTGGGTATATGCAAGACCATCAATAGAGTGGCCCAACGGTACTACTGGCCCGGCATGTTCCGGGAAATCTCCAAATACGTCCGGAACTGCCCATCATGTCAACGCTATAAGGCCGAGCAACGAAAACCACCAGGTCGGATGTTAACGAGTTTGCCTTCCGAACGATGGGACACCGTGTGCTCCGACTTTATCGGGCCGTTACCACGGTCGAAACAAGGCCAAAATATGTTATTAGTCTTCGTCGACCGATTTTCAAAATGGACAGAGCTGGTCCCACTACGACGGGCAACGACGAGTACTCTCCAGAAGACATTCCGCGAGCGCATAGTGGCCAGGTTTGGAGTGCCGAGGGTACTCATCTTTGACAACGGTACGCAGTATACCAGTCGAAAGGGTGAATCGCACCATAAAGACTATGATTTCACAATACACCACGGAGGATCAGCGAACATGGGACGAACACTTACCGGAAATTATGCTTGCCTTCAACACCATGTGTCCGACGCGACGGGATATTCCCCGGCTTTCATTAATCACGGAAGAGAGCCACGACTTGCAGGAACTCTCTATGATGAGGGAGGTATAAACTCCTCCCCGCTTTCTCAGCCGACGAGTGAAAAGGCGAAGCGGATGACGGATATCTATGCATTGGCCAGACGTAATCTACAACGTACAAGTCAAGAGCAGGCGAGACACTACAATTTACGAAGGAGGGAATGGAAACCAGAGGTTGGCCAATTAGTTTTGGTCAAGGCTCATAATCTCTCCAAGGCCGCGGACAACCACACTATAAATAAATATGGAGACCACCACACTATAAATAGAACCACAACAGAAGCAAGCGCGTAGTGTTGCAACAGGATCCGAAGAGAAGGGACGTGTGAAGAGCATGGACGAGCGATCTTTATTGAAGTATCCACGTGGACGAGGCGGTGTAGCCGTCTATAGTACGCCATGGATTTCAAATGTTTAGCCACAGGTGCCTGGTACAACGACACTCTAATGGAGTTCCAGTGGAAATGGATGTGGGACAACCTAGCCACAGACGGAACCAGGGCACGGGTTACGTTCTTTAGTAGCCTCTTTTATGAAAGCATCCGGGGCAGTGAGCCTAGACTGCAGCAAGCGTACCGATGGGTTAGGCAGATCGAGGTGTTTGAGAAGGAATTTATGGTGTTCCTCATCAACGAGGGAAACCATTGGATTACGGCGATTGTCCATCAACCCAACTGCGAAGGACCGGGAGCTCCGAAGTGGAAGGAAGGCAGGGCCCTGTATTTCATCGACAGTCACTACAGAGGTAACAAGGACACCGTAGCAAAAAGCATCTGGCGTTATCTTTCGGCTGAATGGAGGCGGCGGGTAATCAACCATAATACCACGACTAAAATTAATAGCCGGTACGCATTGATTCGGTTTCATCAGTCAAGTCGGTACGTATTGATTCGGTTTCAGCAGTTAAGCAGTCAAGTCAAGTCAAGCAGTCAAATCAAGCTAGGCTACCTAGGGACTGGGCTACATGGTAGGAATGCAAGACAGACTTTTTGAGTATCTTCTTACATTCACGATTCTTCGAGGGATTGGAAGGCCAAATCCGCACCCGCTTGCAAACTCCCGGACAATCTTTCAAGGACTACTTGCTCGCCATGCAGAATCTGATGCGTCACTCTTCTTACACGCTGATTAAAAAAATCGACAGGATCTGTCGTAATAGCCGTCGGGAGTACCAAATTTCATGAGGCACCACGACATAACCAGTCTTGAGCAAATGATCGACCTGGCCGAGAGATACGATGATACCAGGTCAGCAGATTCCGAATCGCAAGTTGAGAGGTTAGCAGAGCCAAGAACAGCCAACCGTGGCATACGCCAAGAACAGGTGGATATTAACAACCCCCGAGAGGCATGTCGACGCTGCGGACAACACGGACATTTCGCACGTGAGTGTAACGGGCCAAGGACCTTATTCTGCTGGGAGTGCGGCAAGCAAGGGACGCGTACCCTGGACTGCTGTCATAGAACTAGAGAAACAACCACCTCGGGAAACGGGCAATTGGTCAGTCAGAGTGGGGAGGCGACCGGCCACATGTAACAAGCGCCTCCCCGTTGAGATGCGCAAATTCGAGTCTCGTATCAGAGGTAGAAGCAGGTGGAATCCGGTTGGAGGCGGTCATCGACACCGGGGCCACCAGAAGTTTCGTTAACGAGTATTTTACAGAGGAAATGACCGAGGTAAAAGGGATGCAGGAAGGGAAGGTGGGTGTACATATGGCGGACGGCTCGATCCGATACGTGAATCAGGAGGTAGTGGTCAAGGTGCGGGTAGGCACTGCTGAATTGGAGCTTCCACTCTTACTTATGCCCGGCGCGTTAGAATCCTTAAATCTGGGCATGGATTTCTTGGAAAACGTTGGGGCCAAGCTAACCTGCGGAGAACAATCCATAACGTTCGGCGTGACGGGGGCAACTAAGCTGTCAAGGGTCTGCGAGATCACGGATAAGGACATCGAGGAGTTCCTCAAGCAAGAGATTGACTCTTTTGAAAGAATTAAAGGGGTCTCTGATATCGCATACCACAAGATACGAATGCGAGACGACATTCCAATAAAAGTACGCTATCGCCCGAAGAATTCCGCCATGCAAACCATAATAAACAAGGAGGTAGATAAGCTGTTAGCGACCGGTTGCATACAACGCTCGAACAGCGCCTATAGCGCACCTATCGTCCTGGCTCCTAAAAAGACAGGAGAGTGGAGACTGCGTCGCCTACCGGGTACTTAATTCGAGGTCGTACCCAGATGCTTACCCTCTGCCCAGAATCGGACACATCCTCGACAAGCTACGTGAAGATAGATGCATTAGCACCATAGATCTCAAGAATGGCTATTACGTTTCAAAGGGCTTTGGATCAGGTCATTGGACCCGATATGGAACCGAGTGCTTTCGCTTACTTGGACGATATCATCGTGGTTAGTAGAGATAGAAAAGAACACGTCCACCATTTGAGCCAAGTTTTTCAACGTCTCCAGCCGGCGAAGCTGAAAATCAACCGGGACAAATGTCATTTCTTCCAAAAGGAACTCAAATATCTCGGCCACGTGGTGACGGAGCAAGGTATTCGCACAGATCCTGACAAAGTGGCTGCAATTCGAAACCTCAAACCACTCATAAATCTACGAGTTGAGGAGATACTTGGGTACAGCTTCATGGTATCGACGGTTCGTACCTGAATACTCGGAAATCATCCATCCTTTGACAAGCCTACTAAGGAAGAGAAACCGTTGGCAGTGGGGAGAGAGGCAACAGCAGGCGTTTGACACTCTTAAACAACGTTTGACAGAAGCCCCAGTCCTGGCTTGTCCGGACGTCACTAGGAAATTTACACTACAAACTGACGCCAGTGCAATTGGCTTGGAAGCAGTATTGACTCAGGATTTCGACGGAGCTGAGAGGGTGGTCGCTTATGCGAGCCGACATTTACAGGGAGCCGAACGAAATTATTCAGTCACGGAAAGGGAGTGTCTGGAGATTATATGGGGTATAAGGAAGATGAGACCTTACCTAGAAGGTTACCACTTCACGGTAATAACAGTTCACTTGGCCTTAAAATGGCTGAATTCGATCGACAACCCCACAGGGCGCATAGCTCGTTGAGCCCTAGAGCTACAGCAGTACACCTTCGACATTGAGTACCGCAGAGGGAAGTATAATGTCATCGCCGACGCGCTGTCCCGACAACCATGCGAACCCGTGGAGAGTATGAGAGCCGCAACGATTGAGGTCCCAACATGCGGGTGGATACAGAAACTGCGTCGTAACATAGAGCAGAAACCAGAGAAGTATCCAGATTACGTAGTGGAAAGCGAGAGGATCTACCGTTTAATTCCACATCAGCCCGGCGACGACGACGACACACCATGGAAAATGTGTGTTCCCAGCTATCAGCGGAAGAGAGTGCTGCAGGAGAATCACGACCAGCCGACGGCAGGCCACTTGGGTATACGCAAGACCATCAATAGAGTGGCCCAACGGTACTACTGGCCCGGCATGTTCCGGGAAATCTCCAAATACGTCCGGAACTGCCCATCATGTCAACGCTATAAGGCCGAGCAACGAAAACCACCAGGTCGGATGTTAACGAGTTTGCCTTCCGAACGATGGGACACCGTGTGCTCCGACTTTATCGGGCCGTTACCACGGTCGAAACAAGGCCAAAATATGTTATTAGTCTTCGTCGACCGATTTTCAAAATGGACAGAGCTGGTCCCACTACGACGGGCAACGACGAGTACTCTCCAGAAGGCATTCCGCGAGCGCATAGTGGCCAGGTTTGGAGTGCCGAGGGTACTCATCTTTGACAACGGTACGCAGTATACCAGTCGAAAGGGTGAATCGCACCATAAAGACTATGATTTCACAATACACCACGGAGGATCAGCGAACATGGGACGAACACTTACCGGAAATTATGCTTGCCTTCAACACCATGTGTCCGACGCGACGGGATATTCCCCGGCTTTCATTAATTACGGAAGAGAGCCACGACTTCCAGGAACTCTCTATGATGAGAGAGGTATAAACTCCTCCCCGCTTTCTCAGCCGACGAGTGAAAAGGCGAAGCGGATGACGGAAATCTATGCATTGGCCAGACGTAATCTACAACGTGCAAGTCAAGAGCAGGCGAGACACTACAATTTACGAAGGAGGGAATGGAAACCAGAGGTTGGCCAATTAGTTTTGGTCAAGGCTCATAATCTCTCCAAGGCCGCGGACAACCACACTATAAATAAATATGGAGACCACCACACTATAAATAGAACCACAACAGAAGCAAGCGCGTAGTGTTGCAACAGGATCTGAAGAGAAGGGACGTGTGAAGAGCATGGACGAGCGATCTTTATTGAAGTATCCACGTGGACGAGGCGGTGTAGCCGTCTATAGTACGCCATGGATTTCAAATGTTTAGCCACAGGTGCCTGGTACAACGACACTCTAATGGAGTTCCAGTGGAAATGGATGTGGGACAACTAGCCACAGACGGAACCAGGGCACGGGTTACGTTCTTTAGTAGCCTCTTTTATGAAAGCATCCGGGGCAGTGAGCCTAGACTGCAGCAAGCGCACCGATGGGTTAGGCAGATCAAGGTGTTTGAGAAGGAATTTATGGTGTTCCTCATCAACGAGGGAAACCATTGGATTACGGCGATTGTCCATCAACCCAACTGCGAAGGACCGGGAGCTCCGAAGTGGAAGGAAGGCAGGGCCCTGTATTTCATCGACAGTCACTACAGAGGTAACAAGGACACCGTAGCAAAAAACATCTGGCGTTATCTTTCGGCTGAATAGAGGCGGCGGGTAAGCAACAATCTCGTCTTTGGTCCTAACAATATGCCGGTCAAGGAGGTGGATGTCCCCAAACAAAATAATACCCATGACTGTGGCCCTTTCACGCTGGTCAACTTGGAAAAGCTGCTACGAGCCTTGAACGGCAACATTGACCCACTCCAGTCGAATTGGTGTCAACCAGCCGAGGCCGGAGAACTGCGGACGAGAATGGCTTCGTTGATCAAAACGCTAGCGGTGGCCGCCGGCAACACGGTCAAGTTTCCCACCCTCCGACCGTTCAAAATAAAGCCCGTTGCCCTCGCCGCCGTAAGATGCGCTACCGCCGTAACCGACTGTCTAGAGGATCCACCGTTACCAACACCCAATGAACCAACAACCAACGATAACAAGGATCGGGGTTCGGTAGACGACGTCCTGGAGGAGTGGATGCAGATTATCACGGCTACACCAAAGGTGCCGACGGAGTGTGTGAGACAGACGGAGCCGACGCGAAATGAGGTGGCGGAACCACCAGAGGTTCCTGTCAAGGAGGACGGGTCTGGTCCCCTAGAGGGCCCTCAGAAGTCTACCGTGGACTATTGCAGTCCCGAATTCTTTAGCCAGTCCGCCGAAGAACAGAACCCCACCACACACCAACAAACACCAGGAGTCATGGCCAAAAGTGACCCTGCATCAGAACAAAACGCCTATTGGCAACCGCTGCCCGTAGACATGGAACTGCCAGCCGGCGTAGTACAACGTCTGGAGGAAGCCAAGAAGAAACATCGCAGGGGGAAAGGTTTGCTTTCCACTTCGAAGAACGAGGCGTCCACTACCGGGCACGTTTTCAAAGGAGGGGCGAGATGAGGATCTTCTCCCACCTGTAAGTAGGGAGGGATTGTGAGGACGCAAATCCCGCGTCTCACAAAGCCAACAAGAACAAATTAAAAAATGTATATATACTTTTAAGTTCTCTGTACATTAAAGTAAAATGTTTCTAAGTACCATTGTGTAAGTTAATTCTTGGCATATGTTTGGCATACGTAGTGGTTAGGCTAGTTTTCTCCTGTCTAGTAATTACCACACAGGCGAGGTGATTGAGGTGAGTACAGAGGAAGTGAGGCATATAAAAACAACATTGTTGCGGGGGAAAAAAAGACAATAGGCACGAGGATATAAATACCGGGCAAGCCGCGAAGACGACTCATTCGGTTTCAGCAGGCAAGATGAGTGGTTGGGTTATACAGTCAAACGGACGGCATTGGAGGTTTGAGAGAGCCAGAATGTGGGTTTTGTGGTCCGATATTCTTGTTCTCTCTACTTACATGAAAAGAGAGCCAAGAGCCTACTTGGGTTTCGTGAACCGAAGTAGTTTCTTTCTATTCTTCTTGTTCTCTCCACTTACCTGAAAGAGAGCCAAGAGCCTACTTGGGTTTCGTGAACCGAAGTAGTTTCTTTCTCTTGACATTCATACACGGACGGCACAGGAGGAGCGGGAGAGCCAGAATGTGGGTTATGTGAACCGATATTCCTGTTCTCTCCACTTACCTGAAAAGAGAGCCAAGAACCTGCTTGGTTTTCGTGAACCGAAGTAGTTTCTTTCTCTTCTTACATTCACGATTCTTCGAGGGATTGGAAGGCCAAATCCGCACCCGCTTGCAAACTCCCGGACAATCTTTCAAGGACTACTTGCTCGCCATGCAGAATCTGATGCGTCACTCTTCTTACACGCTGATTAAAAAAATCGACAGGATCTGTCGTAATAGCCGTCGGGAGTACCAGTTATTCATGAGGCACCACGACATAACCAGTCTTGAGCAAATGATCGACCTGGCCGAGAGATACGATGATACCAGGTCAGCAGATTCCGAATCGCAAGTTGAGAGGTTAGCAGAGCCAAGAACAGCCAACCGTGGCATACGCCAAGAACAGGTGGATATTAACAACCCCCGAGAGGCATGTCGACGCTGCGGACAACACGGACATTTCGCACGTGAGTGTAACGGGCCAAGGACCTTATTCTGCTGGGAGTGCGGCAAGCAAGGGACGCGTACCCTGGACTGCTGTCATAGAACTAGAGAAACAACCACCTCGGGAAACGGGCAATTGGTCAGTCAGAGTGGGGAGGCGACCGGCCACATGTAACAAGCGCCTCCCCGTTGAGATGCGCAAATTCGAGTCTCGTATCAGAGGTAGAAGCAGGTGGAATCCGGTTGGAGGCGGTCATCGACACCGGGGCCACCAGAAGTTTCGTTAACGAGTATTTTGCAGAGGAAATTACCGAGGTAAAAGGGATGCAGGAAGGGAAGGTGGGTGTACATATGGCGGACGGCTCGATCCGATACGAGAATCAGGAGGTAGTGGTCAAGGTGCGGGTAGGCACTGCTGAATTGGAGCTTCCACTCTTACTTATGCCCGGCGCGTTAGAATCCTTAAATCTGGGCATGGATTTCTTGGAAAACGTTGGGGCCAAGCTAACCTGCGGAGAACAATCCATAACGTTCGGCGTGACGGGGGCAACTAAGCTGTCAAGGGTCTGCGAGATCACGGATAAGGACATCGAGGAGTTCCTCAAGCAAGAGATTGACTCTTTTGAAAGAATTAAAGGGGTCTCTGATATCGCATACCACAAGATACGAATGCGAGACGACATTCAAATAAAAGTACGCTATCGCCCGAAGAATTCCGCCATGCAAACCATAATAAACAAGGAGGTAGATAAGCTGTTAGCGACCGGTTGCATACAACGTTTGAACAGCGCCTATAGCGCACCTATCGTCCTGGCTCCTAAAAAGACAGGAGAGTGGAGACTGCGTCGACTACCGGGTACTTAATTCGAGGTCGTACCCAGATGCTTACCCTCTGCCCAGAATCGGACACATCCTCGACAAGCTACGTGAAGATAGATGCATTAGCACCATAGATCTCAAGAATGGCTATTACGTTTCAAAGGGCTTTGGATCAGGTCATTGGACCCGATATGGAACCGAGTGCTTTCGCTTACTTGGACGATATCATCGTGGTTAGTAGAGATAGAAAAGAACACGTCCACCATTTGAGCCAAGTTTTTCAACGTCTCCAGCCGGCGAATCTGAAAATCAACCGGGACAAATGTCATTTCTTCCAAAAGGAACTCAAATATCTCGGCCACGTGGTGACGGAGCAAGGCATTCGCACAGATCCTGACAAAGTGGCTGCAATTCGAAACCTCAAACCACTCATAAATTTACGAGTTGAGGAGATACTTGGGTACAGCTTCATGGTATCGACGGTTCGTACCTGAATACTCGGAAATCATCCATCCTTTGACAAGCCTACTAAAGAAGAGAAACCGTTGGCAGTGGGGAGAGAGGCAACAGCAGGCGTCACGGAAAGGGAGTGTCTGGAGATTATATGGGGTATAAGGAAGATGAGACCTTACCTGGAAGGTTACCACTTCACGGTAATAACAGATCACTTGGCCTTAAAATGGCTGAATTCGATCGACAACCCCACAGGACGCATAGCTCGTTGAGCCCTAGAGCTCCAGCAGTACACCTTCGACATTGAGTACCGCAGAGGGAAGTATAATGTCATCGCCGACGCGGTGTCCCGACAACCATGCGAACCCCTGGAGAGTATGAGAGCCGCAACGATTGAGGTCCCAACATGCGGGTGGATACAGAAACTGCGTCGTAACATAGAGCAGAAACCAGAGAAGTATCCAGATTACGTAGTGGAAAGCGAGAGGATCTACCGTTTAATTCCACATCAGCCCGGCGACGACGACGACACACCATGGAAAATGTGTGTTCCCAGCTATCAGCGGAAGAGAGTGCTGCAGGAGAATCACGACCAGCCGACGGCAGGCCAATTGGGTATACGCAAGACCATCAATAGAGTGGCCCAACGGTACTACTGGCCCGGCATGTTCCGGGAAATCTCCAAATACGTCCGGAACTGCCCATCATGTCAACGCTATAAGGCCGAGCAACGAAAACCACCAGGTCGGATGTTAACGAGTTTGCCTTCCGAACGATGGGACACCGTGTGCTCCGACTTTATCGGGCCGTTACCACGGTCGAAACAAGGCCAAAATATGTTATTAGTCTTCGTCGACCGATTTTCAAAATGAGCTGGTCCCACTACGACGGGCAACGACGAGTACTCTCCAGAAGGCATTCCGCGAGCGCATAGTGGCCAGGTTTGGAGTGCCGAGGGTACTCATCTTTGACAACGGTACGCAGTATACCAGTCGAAAGGGTGAATCGCACCATAAAGACTATGATTTCACAATACACCACGGAGGATCAGCGAACATGGGACGAACACTTACCGGAAATTATGCTTGCCTTCAACACCATGTGTCCGACGCGACGGGATATTCCCCGGCTTTCATTAATCACGGAAGAGAGCCACGACTTCCAGGAACTCTCTATGATGAGGGAGGTATAAACTCCTCCCCGCTTTTTCAGCCGACGAGTGAAAAGGCGAAGCGGATGACGGAAATCTATGCATTGGCCAGACGTAATCTACAACGTGCAAGTCAAGAACAGGCGAGACACTACAATTTACGAAGGAGGGAATGGAAACCAGAGGTTGGCCAATTAGTTTTGGTCAAGGCTCATAATCTCTCCAAGGCCGCGGACAACCACACTATAAATAAATATGGAGACCACCACACTATAAATAGAACCACAACAGAAGCAAGCGCGTAGTGTTGCAACAGGATCCGAAGAGAAGGGACGTGTGAAGAGCATGGACGAGCGATCTTTATTGAAGTATCCACGTGGACGAGGCGGTGTAGCCGTCTATAGTACGCCATGGATTTCAAATGTTTAGCCACAGGTGCCTGGTACAACGACACTCTAATGGAGTTCCAGTGGAAATGGATGTGGGACAACTAGCCACAGACGGAACCAGGGCACGGGTTACGTTCTTTAGTAGCCTCTTTTATGAAAGCATCCGGGGCAGTGAGCCTAGACTGCAGCAAGCGCACCGATGGGCTAGGCAGATCGAGGTGTTTGAGAAGGAATTTATGGTGTTCCTCATCAACGAGGGAAACCATTGGATTACGGCGATTGTCCATCAATCCAACTGCGAAGGACCGGGAGCTCCGAAGTGGAAGGAAGGCAGGGCCCTGTATTTCATCGACAGTCACTACAGAGGTAACAAGGACACCGTAGCAAAAAACATCTGGCGTTATCTTTCGGCTGAATAGAGGCGGCGGGTTAGCAACAATCTCGTCTTTGGTCCTAACAATATGCCGGTCAAGGAGGTGGATGTCCCCAAACAAAATAATACCCATGACTGTGGCCCTTTCACGCTGGTCAACTTGGAAAAGCTCCTACGAGCCTTGAACGGCAATATTGACCCACTCCAGTCGAATTGGTGTCAACCAGCCGAGGCCGGAGAACTGCGGACGAGAATGGCTTCGTTGATCAAAACGCTAGCGGTGGCCGCCGGGAACACGGTCAAGTTTCCCACCCTCCGACCGTTCAAAATAAAGCCCGTTGCCCTCGCCGCCGTAAGATGCGCTACCGCCGTAACCGACTGTCTAGAGGATCCACCGTTACCAACACCCAATGAACCAACAACCAACGATAACAAGGATCGGGGTTCGGTAGACGACGTCCTGGAGGAGTGGATGCAGATTATCACGGCTACACCAAAGGTGCCGACGGAGTGTGTGAGACAGACGGAGCCGACGCGAAATGAGGTGGCGGAACCACCAGAGGTTCCTGTCAAAGAGGACGGGTCTGGTCCCCTAGAGGGCCCTCAGCAGTCTACCGTGGACTATTGCAGTCCCGAATTCTTTAGCCAGTCCGCCGAAGAACAGAACCCCACCACACACCAACAAACACCAGGAGTCGTGGCCAAAAGTGACCCTGCATCAGAACAAAACGCCTATTGGCAACCGCTGCCCGTAGACATGGAACTGCCAGCCGGCGTAGTACAACTTCTGGAGGAAGCCAAGAAGAAACATCGCAGGGGGAAAAGGTTTGCTTTCCACTTCGAAGAACGAGGCGTCCACTACCGGGCACGTTTTCAAAGGAGGGGCGAGATGAGGCTCTTCTTCCACCTGTAAGTAGGGAGGGATTGTGAGGACGCAAATCCCACGTCTCACAAAGCCAACAAGAACAAATTAAAAAATGTATATATACTTTTAAGTTCTCTGTACATTAAAGTAAAATGTTTCTAAGTACCATTGCGTAAGTTAATTCTCTGGCATATGTTTGGCATATGTAGTGGTTAGGCTAGTTTTCTCCTGTCTAGTTATTACCACACAGGCGAGGTGATTGAGGTGAGTACAGAGGAAGTGAGGCATATAAAAACAACATTGTTGCGGGGGGAAAAAAGACAATAGGCACGAGGGTATAAATACCGGGCAAGCCGCGAAGACGACTCATTCGGTTTCAGCAGGCAAGATGAGTGGTTGGGTTATACAGTCAAACGGACGGCATTGGAGGTTTGAAAGAGCCAGAATGTGGGTTTCGTGGACCGATATTCTTGTTCTCTCTACTTACATGAAAAGAGAGCCAAGAGCCTACTTGGGTTTCGTGAACCGAAGTAGTTTCTTTCTCTTGACATTCATACACGAAAGGCACTGGAGGTTTGAGAGAGCCAGAATGTGGGTTTTGTGGACCGATATTCTTGTTCTCTCCACTTACCTGAAAGAGAGCCAAGAGCCTACTTGGGTTTCGTGAACCGAAGTAGTTTCTTTCTCTTGACATTCATACACGGACGGCACTGGAGGTTTGAGAGAGCCAGAATGTGGGTTTTGTGGACCGATATTCTTGTTCTCTCCACTTACCTGAAAAGAGAGCCAAGGGCCTACTTGGGTTTCGTGAACCGAAGTAGTTTCTTTCTCTTGACATGGAGTAGTTTCTTCTCTTGAGCGGGAGAGCCAGAATGTGGGTTTTGTGAACCGATATTCTTGTTCTCTCTACTTACATGAAAAGAGAGCCAAGAGCCTGCTTGGGTTTCGTGAACCGAAGTAGTTTCTTTCTCTTGACATACATACATTGACGGCACAGAAGGAGCGAGAGAGCCAGAATGTGGGTTTTGTGGATCGATATTCTTGTTCTCTCCACTTACCTGAAAAGAGAGCCAAGGGCCTACTTGGGTTTCGTGAACCGAAGTAGTTTCTTTCTCTTGACATACATACATTGACGGCACAGGAGGAGCGGGAGAGCCAGAATGTGGGTTTTGTGAACCGATATTATTGTTCTCTCCACTTACGTGAAAAGAGAGCCAAGAGCCTGCTTGGGTTTCGTGAACCGAAGTAGTTTCTTTCTCTTGACATTCATACACGGACGGCACTGGAGGTTTGAGAGAGCCAGAATGTGGGTTTTGTGGACCGATATTCTTGTTCTCTCCATATACCAAAAAAGAGAGCCAAGAGCCTACTTGGGTTTCGTGAACCAAAGTAGTTTCTTTCTCTTGACATTCTTACACGGACGGCACAGGAGGAGCGAGAGAGCCAGAATGTGGGTTTTATGGACCGATATTCTTGTTCTCTCCACTTACCTGAAAAGAGAGCCAAGGGCCTACTTGGGTTTCGTGAACCGAAGTAGTTTCTTTCTCTTGACATACATACATTGACGGCACAGGAGGAGCGGGAGAGCCAGAATGTGGGTTTTGTGAACCGATATTCTTGTTCTCCCCACTTACCTGAAAAGAGAGCCAAGAGCCTGCTTGGGTTTCGTGAACCGAAGTAGTTCCCTTCGACCCTCATAAAATCCAACCATAATACCACGACTAAAATTAATAGCCGGTACGCATTGATTCGGTTTCAGCAGTCAAGTTAAGTCAAGCAGTCAAGTCAAGTCAAGTCAAGCAGTCAAGCAATCAAGTCAAGTCAAGTCAAGCAATCAAGTCAAGTGAAATCAAGTCAAGCCAAGTTAAGTCAAGCAGTCAAGTCAAGTCAAGCCGGTACGTATTGATTCGGTTTCATCAGTCAAGTCGGTACGTATTGATTCGGTTTCAGCAGTTAAGCAGTCAAGTCAAGTCAAGCAGTCAAATCAAGCTAAGCTACCTAGGGACTGGGCTACATGGTAGGAATGCAAGACAGACTTTTTGAGGATCTTCTTACATTCACGATTCTTCGAGGGATTGGAAAGCCAAATCCGCACCCGCTTGCAAACTCCCGGACAATCTTTCAAGGACTACTTGCTCGCCATGCAGAATCTGATGCGTCACTCTTCTTACACGCTGATTAAAAAAATCGACAGGATCTGTCGTAATAGCCGTCGGGAGTACCAAATTTCATGAGGCACCACGACATAACCAGTCTTGAGCAAATGATCGACCTGGCCGAGAGATACGATGATACCAGGTCAGCAGATTCCGAATCGCAAGTTGAGAGGTTAGCAGAGCCAAGAACAGCCAACCGTGGCATACGCCAAGAACAGGTCGATATTAACAACCCCCGTGAGGCATGTCGACGCTGCGGACAACACGGACATTTCGCACGTGAGTGTAACGGGCCAAGGACCTTATTCTGCTGAGAGTGCGGCAAGCAAGGGACGCGTACCCTGGACTGCTGTCATAGAACTAGAGAAACAACCACCTCGGGAAACGGGCAATTGGTCAGTCAGAGTGGGGAGGCGACCGGCCACATGTAACAAGCGCCTCCCCGTTGAGATGCGCAAATTCGAGTCTCGTATCAGAGGTAGAAGCAGGTGGAATCCGGTTGGAGGCGGTCATCGACACCGGGGCCACCAGAAGTTTCGTTAACGAGTATTTTGCAGAGGAAATTACCGAGGTAAAAGGGATGCAGGAAGGGAAGGTGGGTGTACATATGGCGGACGGCTCGATCCGATACGAGAATCAGGAGGTAGTGGTCAAGGTGCGGGTAGGCACTGCTGAATTGGAGCTTCCACTCTTACTTATGCCCGGCGCGTTAGAATCCTTAAATCTGGGCATGGATTTCTTGGAAAACGTTGGGGCCAAGCTAACCTGCGGAGAACAATCCATAACGTTCGGCGTGACGGGGGCAACTAAGCTGTCAAGGGTCTGCGAGATCACGGATAAGGACATCGAGGAGTTCCTCAAGCAAGAGATTGACTCTTTTGAAAGAATTAAATGGGTCTCTGATATCGCATACCACAAGATACGAATGCGAGACGACATTCCAATAAAAGTACGCTATCGCCCGAAGAATTCCGCCATGCAAACCATAATAAACAAGGAGGTAGATAAGCTGTTAGCGACCGGTTGCATACAACGTTTGAACAGCGCCTATAGCGCACCTATCGTCCTGGCTCCTAAAAAGACAGGAGAGTGGAGACTGCGTCGACTACCGGGTACTTAATTCGAGGTCGTACCCAGATGCTTACCCTCTGCCCAGAATCGGACACATCCTCGACAAGCTACGTGAAGATAGATGCATTAGCACCATAGATCTCAAGAATGGCTATTACGTTTCAAAGGGCTTTGGATCAGGTCATTGGACCCGATATGGAACCGAGTGCTTTCGCTTACTTGGACGATATCATCGTGGTTAGTAGAGATAGAAAAGAACACGTCCACCATTTGAGCCAAGTTTTTCAACGTCTCCAGCCGGCGAATCTGAAAATCAACCGGGACAAATGTCATTTCTTCCAAAAGGAACTCAAATATCTCGGCCACGTGGTGACGGAGCAAGGCATTCGCACAGATCCTGACAAAGTGGCTGCAATTCGAAACCTCAAACCACTCATAAATCTACGAGTTGAGGAGATACTTGGGTACAGCTTCATGGTATCGACGGTTCGTACCTGAATACTCGGAAATCATCCATCCTTTGACAAGCCTACTAAAGAAGAGAAACCGTTGGCAGTGGGGAGAGAGGCAACAGCAGGCGTCACGGAAAGGGAGTGTCTGGAGATTATATGGGGTATAAGGAAGATGAGACCTTACCTGGAAGGTTACCACTTCACGGTAATAACAGATCACTTGGCCTTAAAATGGCTGAATTCGATCGACAACCCCACAGGGCGCATAGCTCGTTGAGCCCTAGAGCTCCAGCAGTACACCTTCGACATTGAGTACCGCAGAGGGAAGTATAATGTCATCGCCGACGCGGTGTCCCGACAACCATGCGAACCCCTGGAGAGTATGAGAGCCGCAACGATTGAGGTCCCAACATGCAGGGTGGATACAGAAACTGCGTCGTAACATAGAGCAGAAACCAGAGAAGTATCCAGATTACGTAGTGGAAAGCGAGAGGATCTACCGTTTAATTCCACATCAGCCCGGCGACGACGACGACACACCATGGAAAATGTGTGTTCCCAGCTATCAGTGGAAGAGAGTGCTGCAGGAGAATCACGACCAGCCGACGGCAGGCCAATTGGGTATACGCAAGACCATCAATAGAGTGGCCCAACGGTACTACTGGCCCGGCATGTTCCGGGAAATCTTCAAATACGTCCGGAACTGCCCATCATGTCAACGCTATAAGGCCGAACAACGAAAACCACCAGGTCGGATGTTAACGAGTTTGCCTTCCGAACGATGGGACACCGTGTGCTCCGACTTTATCGGGCCGTTACCACGGTCGAAACAAGGCCAAAATATGTTATTAGTCTTCGTCGACCGATTTTCAAAATGAGCTGGTCCCACTACGACGGGCAACGACGAGTACTCTCCAGAAGGCATTCCGCGAGCGCATAGTGGCCAGGTTTGGAGTGCCAAGGGTACTCATCTTTGACAACGGTACGCAGTATACCAGTCGAAAGGGTGAATCGCACCATAAAGACTATGATTTCACAATACACCACGGAGGATCAGCGAACATGGGACGAACACTTACCGGAAATTATGCTTGCCTTCAACACCATGTGTCCGACGCGACGGGATATTCCCCGGCTTTCATTAATCACGGAAGAGAGCCACGACTTCCAGGAACTCTCTATGATGAGGGAGGTATAAACTCCTCCCCGCTTTCTCAGCCGACGAGTAAAAAGGCGAAGCGGATGACGGAAATCTATGCATTGGCCAGACGTAATCTACAACGTGCAAGTCAAGAGCAGGCGAGACACTACAATTTACGAAGGAGGGAATGGAAACCAGAGGTTGGCCAATTAGTTTTGGTCAAGGCTCATAATCTCTCCAAGGCCGCGGACAACCACACTATAAATAAATATGGAGACCACCACACTATAAATAGAACCACAACAGAAGCAAGCGCGTAGTGTTGCAACAGGATCCGAAGAGAAGGGACGTGTGAAGAGCATGGACGAGCGATCTTTATTGAAGTATCCACGTGGACGAGGCGGTGTAGCCGTCTATAGTACGCCATGGATTTCAAATGTTTAGCCACAGGTGCCTGGTACAACGACACTCTAATGGAGTTCCAGTGGAAATGGATGTGGGACAACCTAGCCACAGACGGAACCAGGGCACGGGTTACGTTCTTTAGTAGCCTCTTTTATGAAAGCATCCGGGGCAGTGAGCCTAGACTGCAGCAAGCGTACCGATGGGTTAGGCAGATCGAGGTGTTTGAGAAGGAATTTATGGTGTTCCTCATCAACGAGGGAAACCATTGGATTACGGCGATTGTCCATCAACCCAACTGCGAAGGACCGGGAGCTCCGAAGTGGAAGGAAGGCAGGGCCCTGTATTTCATCGACAGTCACTACAGAGGTAACAAGGACACCGTAGCAAAAAACATCTGGCGTTATCTTTCGGCTGAATGGAGGCGGCGGGTAATCAACAATCTTGTCTTTGGTCCTAACAATATGCCGGTCAAGGAGGTGGATGTCCCCAAACAAAATAATACCCATGACTGTGGCCATTTCACGCTGGTCAACTTGGAAAAGCTGCTACGAGCCTTGAACGGCAACATTGACCCACTCCAGTCGAATTGGTGTCAACCAGCCGAGGCCGGAGAACTGCGGACGAGAATGGCTTCGTTGATCAAAACGCTAGCGGTGGCCGCCGGGAACACGGTCAAGTTTCCCACCCTCCGACCGTTCAAAATAAAGCCCGTTGCCCTCGCCGCCGTAAGATGCGCTACCGCCGTAACCGACTGTCTAGAGGATCCACCGTTACCAACACCCAATGAACCAACAACCAACGATGACAAGGATCGGGGTTCGGTAGACGACGTCCTGGAGGAGTGGATGCAGATTATCACGGCTACACCAAAGGTGCCGACGGAGTGTGTGAGACAGACGGAGCCGACGCGAAATGAGGTGGCGGAACCACCAGAGGTTCCTGTCAAGGAGGACGGGTCTGGTCCCCTAGAGGGCCCTCAGCAGTCTACCGTGGACTATTGCAGTCCCGAATTCTTTAGCCAGTCCGCCGAAGAACAGAACCCCACCACACACCAACAAACACCAGGAGTCGTGGCCAAAAGTGACCCTGCATCAGAACAAAACGCCTATTGGCAACCGCTGCCCGTAGACATGGAACTGCCAGCCAGCGTAGTACAACGTCTGGAGGAAGCCAAGAAGAAACATCGCAGGGGGAAAAGGTTTGCTTTCCACTTCGAAGAACGAGGCGTCCACTACCGGGCACGTTTTCAAAGGAGGGGCGAGATGAGGCTCTTCTTCCACCTGTAAGTAGGGAGGGATTGTGAGGACGCAAATCCCACGTCTCACAAAGCCAACAAGAAAAAATTAAAAAATGTATATATACTTTTCAGTTCTCTGTACATTAAAGTAAAATGTTTCTAAGTACCATTGCGTAAGTTAATTCTCTGGCATATGTTTGGCATACGTAGTGGTTAGGCTAGTTTTCTCCTGTCTAGTTATTACCACACAGGCGAGGTGATTGAGGTGAGTACAGAGGAAGTGAGGCATATAAAAACAACATTGTTGCGGGGGAAAAAAAGACAATAGGCACGAGGGTATAAATACCGGGCAAGCCGCGAAGACGACTCATTCGGTTTCAGCAGGCAAGATGAGTGGTTGGGTTATACAGTCAAACGGACGGCATTGGAGGTTTGAGAGAGCCAGAATGTGGGTTTTGTGGACCGATATTCTTGTTCTCTCTACTTACATGAAAAGAGAGCCAAGAGCCTACTTGGGTTTCGTGAACCGAAGTAGTTTCTTTCTCTTGACATACATACATTGACGGCACAGGAGGAGCGGGAGAGCCAGAATGTGGGTTTTGTGAACCGATATTCTTGTTCTCCCCACTTACCTGAAAAGAGAGCCAAGAGCCTGCTTGGGTTTCGTGAACCGAAGTAGTTTCCTTCGACCCTCATAAAATCCAACCATAATACCACGACTAAAATTAATAGCCCGTACGCATTGATTCGGTTTCAGCAGTCAAGTTAAGTCAAGCAGTCAAGTCAAGTCAAGCAGTCAAGCAATCAAGTCAAGTCAAGTCATGCAATCAAGTCAAGTCAAATCAAGTCAAATCAAGTCAAGCCAAGTTAAGTCAAGTCAAGTAGTCAAGTCAAGTCAAGCCGGTACGTATTGATTCGGTTTCATCAGTCAAGTCGGTACGTATTGATTCGGTTTCAGCAGTTAAGCAGTCAAGTCAAGTCAAGCAGTCAAATCAAGCTAAGCTACCTAGGGACTGGGCTACATGGTAGGAATGCAAGACAGACTTTTTGAGGATCTTCTTACATTCACGATTCTTCGAGGGATTGGAAGGCCAAATCCGCACCCGCTTGCAAACTCCCGGACAATCTTTCAAGGACTACTTGCTCGCCATGAAGAATCTGATGCGTCACTCTTCTTACACGCTGATTAAAAAAATCGACAGTATCTGTCGTAATAGCCGTCGGGAGTACCAGTTATTCATGAGGCACCACGACATAACCAGTCTTGAGCAAATGATCGACCTGGCCGAGAGATACGATGATACCAGGTCAGCAGATTCCGAATCGCAAGTTGAGAGGTTAGCAGAGCCAAGAACAGCCAACCGTGGCATACGCCAAGAACAGGTCGATATTAACAACCCCCGAGAGGCATGTCGACGCTGCGGACAACACGGACATTTCGCACGTGAGTGTAACGGGCCAAGGACCTTATTCTGCTGGGAGTGCGGCAAGCAAGGGACGCGTACCCTGGACTGCTGTCATAGAACTAGAGAAACAACCACCTCGGGTAACGGGCAATTGATCAGTCAGAGTGGGGAGGCGACCGGCCACATGTAACAAGCGCCTCCCCGTTGAGATGCGCAAATTCGAGTCTCGTAGCAGAGGTAGAAGCAGGTGGAATCCGGTTGGAGACGGTCATCGACACCGGGGCCACCAGAAGTTTCGTTAACGAGTATTTTGCAGAGGAAATGACCGAGGTAAAAGGGATGCAGGAAGGGAAGGTGGGTGTACATATGGCGGACGGCTCGATCCTATACGTGAATCAGGAGGTAGTGGTCAAGGTGCGCCTAGGCACTGCTGAAGTGGAGCTTCCACTCTTACTTATGCCCGGCGCGTTAGAATCCTTAAATCTGGGCATGGATTTCTTGGAAAACGTTGGGGCCAGGCTAACCTGTGGAGAACAATCCATAACGTTCGGCGTGACGGGGGCAACTAAGCTCTCAAGGGTCTGCGAGATTACGGATGAGGACATCGAGGAGTTCCTCAAGCAAGAGATTGATTCTTTTGAAAGAATTAAAGGGGTCTCTGATATCGCATACCACAAGATACGAATGCGAGACGACATTCCAATAAAAGTACGCTATCGCCCGAAGAATCCCGCCATGCAAACCATAATAAACAAGGAGGTAGATAAGCTGTTAGCGACCGGTTGCATACAACGCTCGAACAGCGCCTATAGCGCACCTATCGTCCTGGCTCCTAAAAAGACAGGAGAGTGGAGACTGCGTCGACTACCGGGTACTTCGAGGTCGTACCCAGATGCTTACCCTCTGCCCAGAATCGGACACATCCTCGACAAGCTACGTGAAGACAGATGCATTAGCACCATAGATCTTAAGAATGGCTATTACGTTTCAAAGGGCTTTGGATCAGGTCATTAGACCCGATATGGAACCGAATGCTTTCGCTTACTTGGACGATATCATCGTGGTTAGTAGAGATAGAAAAGAACACGTCCACCATTTGAGCCAAGTTTTTCAACGTTGGCAGTGGGGAGAGAGGCAACAGCACGCGTTTGACACTCTTAAACAACGTTTGACGGAAGCCCCAGTCCTGGCATGTCCGGACTTCACTAGGAAATTTACACTACAAACTGACGCCAGTGCAATTGGCTTGGAAGCAGTATTGACTCAGGATTTCGACGGAGCTGAGAGGGTGATGCTTATGCGAGCCGACATTTACAGGGAGCCGAACGAAATTATTCAGTCACGGAAAGGGAGTGTCTGGCGATTATATGGGGTATAAGGAAGATGAGACCTTACCTAGAAGGTTACCACTTCACGGTAATAGCAGATCACTTGGCCTTAAAATGGCTGAATTCGATCGACAACCCCACAGGGCGCATAGCTCGTTGGGCCCTAGAGCTCCAGCAGTACACCTTCGACATTGAGTACCGCAGAGGGAAGTATAATGTCATCGCCGACGCGCTGTCCCGACAACCATGCGAACCCCTGGAGAGTATGAGGGCCGCAACGACTGAGGTCCCAACATGCGCGTGGATACAGAAACTGCGTCGTAACATAGAGCAGAAACCAGAGAAGTATCCAGATTACGTAGTGGAAGGCGAGAGGATCTACCGTTTAATTCCACATCAGCCCGGCGACGACGACGACACACCATGGAAAATGTGTGTTCCCAGCTATCAGCGGAAGAGAGTGCTGCAGGAGAATCACGACCAGCCAACGGCAGGCCACTTGGGTATACGCAAGACCATCAATAGAGTGGCCCAACGGTACTACTGGCCCGGCATGTTCCGGGAAATCTTCAAATACGTCCGGAACTGCCCATCATGTCAACGCTATAAGGCCGAGCAACGAAAACCACCAGGTCGGATGTTAACGAGTTTGCCTTCCGAACGATGGGACACCGTGTGCTCCGACTTTATCGGGCCGTTACCACGGTCGAAACAAGGCCAAAATATGTTATTAGACTTCATCGACTGATTTTCAAAATGGACATAACTGGTCCCACTACGACGGGCAACGACGAGTTTTCGTCGAAGGCATTCCGCGAGCGCATAGTGGCCAGGTTTGGAGTGCCGAGGGTACTCATCTCCGACAACGGTACGCACTATACCAGTCGAGAGTTCAAAAGATTCATGGGAGAACTAGGCATACGTCAACAGCTAACTGCGCCTTATACTCCGCAAGAAAATCCAACGGAAAGGGTGAATCGCACCCTAAAGACTATGATTTCACAATACACCACAGAGGATCAGCGAACATGGGACGAACACTTACCGGAAATTATGCTTGCCTTCAACACCTGTGTGTCCGACGCGACGGGATATTCCCCGGCTTTCATTAATCACGGAAGAGAGCCACGACTTCCAGGAACTCTCTATTACCTCCAACCACACTATAAATAAATATGGAGACCACCACACTATAAATAGAACCACAACAGAAGCAGCGCGTAGTGCTGCAACAGGATCCGAAGAGAAGGGACGTGTGAAGAGCATGGACGAGCGATCTTTATTGAAGTATCCACGTGGACGAGGCGGTGTAGCCGTCTACGCCATGGATTTCAAATGTTTAGCCACAGGTGCATGGTACAACGACACTCTAATGGAGTTCCAGTGGAAATGGATGTGGGACAACCTAGCCACAGACGGAACCAGGGCACGGGTTACGTTCTTTAGTAGCCTCTTTTATGAAAGCATCCGGGGCAGTGAGCCTAGACTGCAGCAAGCGTACCGATGGGTTAGGCAGATCGAGGTGTTTGAGAAGGAATTTATGGTGTTCCTCATCAACGAGGGAAACCATTGGATTACGGCGATTGTCCATCAACCCAACTGCGAAGGACCGGGGGCTCCGAAGTGGAAGGAAGGCAGGGCCCTGTATTTCATCGACAGTCACTACAGAGGTAACAAGGACACCGTAGCAAAAAACATCTGGCGTTATCTTTCGGCTGAATGGAGGCGGCGGGTAATCAACAATCTTGTCTTTGGTCCAAACAATATGCCGGTCAAGGAGGTGGATGTCCCCAAACAAAATAATACCCATGACTGTGGCCCTTTCACGCTGGTCAACTTGGAAAAGCTGCTACGAGCCTTGAACGGCAACATTGACCCACTCCAGTCGAATTGGTGTCAACCAGCCGAGGCCGGAGAACTGCGGACGAGAATGGCTTCGTTGATCAAAACGCTAGCGCTGGCCGCCGGGAACACGGTCAAGTTTCCCACCCTCCGACCGTTCAAAATAAAGCCCGTTGCCCTCGCCGCCGTAAGATGCGCTACCGCCGTAACCGACTGTCTAGAGTATCCACCGTTACCAACATCCAATGAACCAACACCCAATGAACCAACAACCGACGATAACAAGGATCGGGATTCGGTAGACGACGTCCTGGAGGAGTGGATGCAGATCATCACGGCTACACCAAAGGTGCCGACGGAGTGTGTGAGACAGACGGAGCCGACGCAAAATGAGGTGGCGGAACCACCAGAGGTTCCTGTCAAGGAGGACGGGTCTGGTCCCCTAGAGGGCCCTCAGCAGTCTACCGTGGACTATTGCAGTCCCGAATTCTTTAGCCAGTCCGCCGAAGAACAGAACCCCACCACACACCAACAAACACCAGGAGTCGTGGCCAAAAGTGACCCTGCATCAGAACAAAACGCCTATTGGCAACCGCTGCCCGTAGACATGGAACTGCCAGCCGGCGTAGTACAACTTCTGGAGGAAGCCAAGAAGAAACATCGCAGGGGGAAAAGGTTTGCTTTCCACTTCGAAGAACGAGGCGTCCACTACCGGGCACGTTTTCAAAGGAGGGGCGAGATGAGGCTCTTCTTCCACCTGTAAGTAGGGAGGGATTGTGAGGACGCAAATCCCACGTCTCACAAAGCCAACAAGAACAAATTAAAAAATGTATATATACTTTTAAGTTCTCTGTACATTAAAGTAAAATGTTTCTAAGTACCATTGCGTAAGTTAATTCTCTGGCATATGTTTGGCATATGTAGTGGTTAGGCTAGTTTTCTCCTGTCTAGTTATTACCACACAGGCGAGGTGATTGAGGTGAGTACAGAGGAAGTGAGGCATATAAAAACAACATTGTTGCGGGGGGAAAAAAGACAATAGGCACGAGGGTATAAATACCGGGCAAGCCGCGAAGACGACTCATTCGGTTTCAGCAGGCAAGATGAGTGGTTGGGTTATACAGTCAAACGGACGGCATTGGAGGTTTGAGAGAGCCAGAATGTGGGTTTTGTGGACCGATATTCTTGTTCTCTCTACTTACATGAAAAGAGAGCCAAGAGCCTACTTGGGTTTCGTGAACCGAAGTAGTTTCTTTCTCTTGACATTCATACACGAAAGGCACTGGAGGTTTGAGAGAGCCAGAATGTGGGTTTTGTGGACCGATATTCTTGTTCTCTCCACTTACCTGAAAGAGAGCCAAGAGCCTACTTGGGTTTCGTGAACCGAAGTAGTTTCTTTCTCTTGACATTCATACACGGACGGCACAGGAGGTTTGAGAGAGCCAGAATGTGGGTTTTGTGGACCGATATTCTTGTTCTCTCCACTTACCTGAAAAGAGAGCCAAGGGCCTACTTGGGTTTCGTGAACCGAAGTAGTTTCTTTCTCTTGACATGGAGTAGTTTCTTCTCTTGAGCGGGAGAGCCAGAATGTGGGTTTTGTGAACCGATATTCTTGTTCTCTCTACTTACATGAAAAGAGAGCCAAGAGCCTGCTTGGGTTTCGTGAACCGAAGTAGTTTCTTTCTCTTGACATACATACATTGACGGCACAGAAGGAGCGAGAGAGCCAGAATGTGGGTTTTGTGGATCGATATTCTTGTTCTCTCCACTTACCTGAAAAGAGAGCCAAGGGCCTACTTGGGTTTCGTGAACCGAAGTAGTTTCTTTCTCTTGACATACATACATTGACGGCACAGGAGGAGCGGGAGAGCCAGAATGTGGGTTTTGTGAACCGATATTATTGTTCTCTCCACTTACGTGAAAAGAGAGCCAAGAGCCTGCTTGGGTTTCGTGAACCGAAGTAGTTTCTTTCTCTTGACATTCATACACGGACGGCACTGGAGGTTTGAGAGAGCCAGAATGTGGGTTTTGTGGACCGATATTCTTGTTCTCTCCACATACCTGAAAGAGAGCCAAGAGCCTACTTGGGTTTCGTGAACCGAAGTAGTTTCTTTCTCTTGACATACATACATTAACGGCACAGAAGGAGCGAGAGAGCCAGAATGTGGGTTTTGTGAACCGATATTCTTGTTCTCCCCACTTACCTAAAAAAAGAGCCAAGAGCCTGCTTGGGTTTCGTGAACCGAAGTAGTTTCTTTCTCTTGACATACATACATTGACGGCACAGAAGGAGCGAGAGAGCCAGAATGTGGATTTTGTGGACCGATATTCTTGTTCTCTCCACTTACCTGAAAAGAGAGCCAAGGGCCTACTTGGGTTTCGTGAACCGAAGTAGTTTCTTTCTCTTGACATACATACATTGACGGCAAAGGAGGAGCAGGAGAGCCAGAATGTGGGTTTTGTGAACCGATATTCTTGTTCTCCCCACTTACCTAAAAAGAGAGCCAAGAGCCTGCTTGGGTTTTGTGAACCGAAGTAGTTTCTTTCTCTTGACATACATACATTGACGGCACAGAAGGAGCGAGAGAGCCAGAATGTGGATTTTGTGGACCGATATTCTTGTTCTCTCCACTTACCTGAAAAGAGAGCCAAGGGCCTACTTGGGTTTCGTGAACCGAAGTAGTTTCTTTCTCTTGACATACATACATTGACGGCACAGGAGGAGCGGGAGAGCCAGAATGTGGGTTATGTGAACCGATATTCCTGTTCTCTCCACTTACCTGAAAAGAGAGCCAAGAACCTGCTTGGGTTTCGTGAACCGAAGTAGTTTCTTTCTCTTGACATACATACATTGACGGCACAGGAGGAGCGGGAGAGCCAGAATGTGGGTTTTGTGAACCGATATTCTTGTTCTCTCCACTTACGTGAAAAGAGAGCCAAGAGCCTGCTTGGGTTTCGTGAACCGAAGTAGTTTCTTTCTCTTGACATTCATACACGGATGGCACTGGAGGTTTGAGAGAGCCAGAATGTGGGTTTTGTGGACCGATATTCTTGTTCTCTCCATATACCTGAAAGAGAGCCAAGAGCCTACTTGGGTTTCGTGAACCAAAGTAGTTTCTTTCTCTTGACATTCATACACGGACGGCACTGGAGGTTTGAGAGAGCCAGAATGTGGGTTTTGTGGACCGATATTCTTGTTCTCTCCACTTACCTGAAAGAGAGCCAAGAGCCTACTTGGGTTTCGTGAACCGAAGTAGTTTCTTTCTCTTGACATGCATACACGGACAGCACTGGAGGTTTGAGAGATCCAGAATGTGGGTTTTGTGGATCGATATTCTTGTTCTCTCCACTTACCTGAAAAAGGAGCCAAGGGCCTATTTGGGTTTCGGGAACCGAAGTAGTTTCCTTTCCTTCGACCCTCATAAAATCCAACCATGATACCACGACTAAAATTAATAGCTGGTACGCATTGATTCGGTTTCAGCAGTCAAGCAGTCAAGTCAAGTCAAGCAGTCAAGTCAATTCAAGCAGGCAAGTCAAGTCAAGTCAAGCAGTCAAGCAGTCAAGCAATCAAGTCAAGTCAAGTCAAGTCAAGGCGGTACGTATTGATTCGGTTTCAGCAGTCAAGTCGGTACGTATTGATTCGGTTTCAGCAGTCAAGCAATCAAGTCAAGCCAAGTCAAGCAGTCAAGTCAGTCAAGTCCAGCAGTCAAACAGTCAAGTCAAGTCAAGTCAAGTTAAGCAGTCAGGTCAAGCAGTCAACTCAAGTCAAGTCAAGTCAAGCAGTTAAGTCAAGTCAAGCAGTCAAGTCAAGTCAAGTCAAGTAGTCAAGTCAAATCGGTACAGGTCAAGGCATCATCGGTTCTACCTCACATATGCCAAGCCCGGTTATCATAGCACATCGTGCATAAGACCTACTAGTTTCCTCCTTAAAACTTGCGCTAAATTGGAAATAGGTTAAGATGAGAAAATTGTGAAACAAAGATTATTCGAATTAAAACCAATAGCGTTGCTCTTCAAAACGGGTCCCTGAAATCAATAAACTTTCTTGAAACACCCTGGACACCCCTGAGTTAAGCCCCAGCTATAGAACCGGGAAACCCGGAGTTCCTTTCAAGATGAACATTTACCATGAAAGAACCGGTAAAATAATGATACACACCCTACATCATGACGACGCTCCAAGGTTACAATAGAGCTGGATAACCTACTGTCACCTATAAGTTTTAACGCACGATATTGGACAGGGTCTAGAAGCTGAAGATATATTCGCGAAGCTCCCGACCATATATGCGAATTGTACTCCATTTTCGGACGGATATATGTGGTTTAGATACAACGAAGTTCGGTTGGAGTGAAATATTTCTTACACCGCTTAAGAAAGCCTAAGCACTTGGCTGCTCCTTTCGACACGTCAAAAATGTGATCGTTCCAACGAAGATCGCATTGGATTGACATGCCCAGAACATCAAGAGACTCCGACTCATTAATATCCATACCACCAACATTTGGAGGTGGAAAATTGTCACCCGCTAAACGCTTGTGTGTCAACAGACAGCATTGGGTTTTACGCGCATTAAAATCGACCCGATTCGCTCGACCCCACTCTTGGATTTTATTAAAATCAGATTGGAGTGTGTCATTCATAATTCTGCGTTTTCCAATGATCTCCAGAATAGAAGTACGCCTGGAGAATGAATATGAATGACAAATGCTGCTGTCATCAGCAAACGAGTAGACGGGGTTTGATGTCAATGGCAGATGGTCATTGATGAAAATAACAAAAAGTGTCGGAGATAGGACCGAACCCTGCGGAACTCCAGCATTACTGAACAACCCGAATAGAACGGCCGCTGAGGAAACTCGATATTAGCGCTAGGCTAGGCCTTAAGTACGCCGAAAACAACACAATTAACATCCATGCGCAGGCGGTATTCGAACCCGAATCCCCGTAGCTCGCAGCGAAGGTATCATCCACTGCGCCACCGAGGACCGCCTTGAAGATATCCAAAGCAACAACCTTACTCTCACCGAATTGGTGCCCACAACTTTTCCACCGCTCAGTGAGGAACGCCATCAAATCGCCTGTGGAGCGGTGAGCACGGAAACCGTACTGGCGATCACTGACCAATTTGTTGCTCTCCAGATACCTCATCAAGTTAAAATTTATAATGCTCTCCATGACTTTGGAGAGCACTGAGCAGCTTGCTATGGGCCGGTAGTTTGCAGGATTCGTAGCCTCACCTTTTTCGGGAACTGGCTGCACATTGGCAATCTTCCAGGAAGTGGGGAAAACTCCTCCCGTGCAGAGGCATGAGAGAAGAATCGAACATAAAGCTGGTAACTGCTTCGATATTTTGATTTCAGGACAGTTAACTAAGCGATTTTGGGATCGTCCGCATCTAGTGGATTCGCTGCCATGATGGTGAATTCCAAGCATGAGTTGTATGCTTTCTTCAGATCGGACCAGACCGCCTTCAAATCCTCCAGATGGGTGTCCAAGCTGAATGCTGAATGCTCACGTTCAGGAATGTCGTTGAAGTCCTTCTTCAGGGTTTCAGACACGCTGATAAATTTCGCAAGGTGGTCCATGGCGAGCAGAGTAAATCGTTAAAAAATTTTAGATTATGTATTTTGGAACGAATTTCCGTCATCCCTCGTCAAATTTGTTCTGTTGACAAACCGGTTTCGGCGTTGTGCCATCTTCAATTCGTTCCAAACTACATCATCTTCCTACCCTGTCGGGAAAACAATCGAACAACAAGAAACAAATTTTAGATTAATAATAATAAAAAAGCGGATAATAAAACAACCGGAAATGTGAGGCTTATTGTTAATTTTTTTTTTTGGCGGGGGGTATTATTAGTATTATGGCCAGATTTTCAACCAACGAACGAGGTGATTCTTCGTGATTCTGCTTTCATATTTTCGCGATATCGTTACTTTGTGATTTTTAAACAACGAGCAGCTGTTCGTTAAAAACACAACAACACTTTCCATACTTGTTACGAGTTCTCGTTCGTTACATGGTATTTTCAATCATTATTTCAGCGATATGAACTGTCAAAAGTAACGACTGCTAAAAGGCTGTCGTTACTCCATTCTTTCAGCTAAACTGGCGCAAATTTTTGTGAATCTGAAATATCTGATAGAAAAATCTGTAATCTGAACGTGTAACAATGAATTCCAACAAGAAGAGGTTATTTTCTATTTAATGGTGAATTTTAAACAGAATGAAAATTAATTTTAACTTTTTCTTAGAATTACGAACAACGTGCAGTTCAACCTGCTGCTGCGGGAAATGACCAATAACCCCGAATACAAATTTTCCGCTTCATAATTCACAATTTTCAGCACTTGAAACACAACACATCAAAAGTAACAATATGTTCATAAACATAGGGGAAACCAGGGTAAAATAATGAGCGAGTAAGAATGATAAGCAAAAATTAGAAAGCATGCGAAGAAAAGAGAAATCCGAGTTTACCCTTAAAAAATTAAACACATTTTTGAAATGCCTAGGAGAAGCGAACTACTCGCTAGGTAAGTGTTTAGAAATCGCTTTTTACATTCACGGTGACGAGTAACGATTTCTCCCTTCTTAGTGACACTGATAATTGAAAATCTGGCCGTTAATGTGATACAAATCTTTCAACTAATTTAAAATATACTAGTCAAAGTAGTTTAACCGGTTTTTAACCGGTGTTGTGAGTCGCTACTTCCGCGGAACACGTTTTCAGTCGACCATAATGGTGTCGCACTGAGCGTTTAATTTCCATCGCACTAAGCGTTTAATTCCGCATTGTAACTTGCCACGGTCAATTCATCGAGCTCGCGCTAGCCGCTGGTGAAGCGGTATTGCACTTGTTGGCCGTGGAACTAGTGACCCACTTTCTTGCGCTCAGGTGTTGTGGCAGGTCTTTTCCTCGGTGTTGTGGCAAGAGATCTCGCTCAAAACGTCATTCTAAACGGTGGAAACGGTGCAACGCAATTGCTCGGTTGGAGCCGAGCAATCTCCAACAGTTGTGATGTGACCGCGGACGGAGGCGGATGGCGCGCCCGCCAACACTCTTCTTTAATCAGTGTTCGGGCAAATAAAATCGAAAAACAATAGTGAAAACAATTACCCACGCCGCGAAACATGTTTAACAAACAATAACACTTCACCAAACAACACTTGTCAAATCTTTCAAAAACAAACAAACAAAAACAAAGTGCACAACTTAACTCAATAAAAAATAAATAAAAATCAAATTACAACAAATAAATAGACAATCAAACGGGACGCAGCGAACCATGCGAGGGGCTTTTTTATGCTCTCCGCAGTAAAGCTCAGCATTTCGTTTGCTTTGCTCCTCCTTCTTCCTGGTCCCGTTAGGTGTGCACCGTGGGCTGAAGCGCAGCAAGATAAAGGCATAACACTTGTCTTGTCGCGTTTTGCTTGCGACGTACGCGTGGCCGCTTGTACACCTGATCTTACACTTCCTTACAGTTTGTGGCGATGACAAAATTCCGCATGGATTCCACTAATGTGCGTGGCTTGAGGGCGAATTTTTTCGCGGTCTATGCGCATATTTGTACTAACCAACCGCATATAATGGCACTGAGACCCAGGTGTCTGAGGGTGCTGATCCACTGGATTTAAACTTGCCCGGGAACCATTTACTGCCATTGTTTTTACCATACACAGGCCTCGCCTTATACATTCGCAGTGATGTTGCTACCAGTATCAGCAACACCTTTACACGACGAATGCCGAATTTAGCTCCATATAGGTTAAGTTCAAAATACAGTCGCACATCCTGCACTTCTGCTTGATTTATAAAAGCCCGAGTCTGGAGAGGCTGCCAACTTTTAATAAACTGGACAGTCTCTGATTCGATTTCTAAAATTCTGGAATCGTATCCGAACAGTGAAATTCTTGCTGCTGGTGATTTCAATGTTCATAATTCCAATTGGTTACGCCATTCGAATCACACGACACCCGAGGCTTTGTATGTTGAGTTATTTATTGAGTTATATTATACTTTGTATGCTGAGTCTAATAATTTAATTAGTAAAGGATCCAACAGACTTTCACTGCGTTGATGGGCAAGACCAAAATATTCTGGACCTTTTTCTAATTTCACATCACAGCAAGTATGATGTGAATGTTCTTGCACCTCTTGGTAATTCGGACCACGCTACAATTTCTGCTACCTTCCCATATTCTAGTCTTCAATCCACTCAGCAGCCAGCTCCGAAGCGGACAGTGTGGCTTTAGGAGAAGGCTAATTGGGATGGGCTGAACTCCTTTTTCAGCCGTTTCAATTGGCAATTGTGTTTCAGGGATAGAAACAGAAATGCTGCAGCAAAATTGGTACAAAATATAATTTTATTTGGTATGAGTATTCATACACAATAAAAGAATTTCCATTAAACCAAAAGACCATTCCTGGTTTATAGTAATGTGACTTGCAGACAAGCAGTCAAGTCTAAAGAGGAAGAATTTAGGAATTGGCGTTTAAACAAAACTGCTGATACTAAACTGCTGCGCAATCAGGCCAGAAATAGGTACAATGCCACACTAAAGCGCGAAAAAGTTCTCTACGAACTGCGCCTTAGACGTAGAGTTGTTGAATACCATAAGGGTAATAATAATTTTTGGTCGTTCGTAGGGAGAGTGAAGAATCTGACGCGATCGTCTATTCCAACTGTCCTCAAGGATGATCAGATCTTCACTCACTCGGTTGATAAGGCAAACTTATTAGCCAAAATGTTTGCTGAAAACTGCTCTCTTCCTGAGAGTAGCCAACCACTACCCGTGATCGATGGTGTGTGTCATATTGGCTCGACCGATTTGACTGATTGTTATTTTGTTGTGTTCGTAATTGTCAGAACAAGGTTTGTATGAATGAAAATTTTGAGAAAATCGATCGGAAAAGTCGTCAATTGGTATTTTTAATTTGTATGAAACTAACACTTCAGTAAAAAAATATTAAAAAAAAAACATTTTACATCAGTTGTTTGCTGTCACATAAAATTTTAGAAAAATAAAAATTAAAATGAAAAAATATATATGAGATTAAAAAATTACAATTTTTGATATAATATACAAATACTAATGATGGTAATCTATCTTTCTGGCATACATAGTATATTGAAAAAAGTTGATAATAATGATTATCAGTGATCAGTGCGTGATAATTTTGTGTTTTTGTTTACTGTGGTCATATAAATTCGTGATAATTTAATATTTTGGTTTTTGGTTTGCGGTTAAAAAAGACACAATTAGACGGCGAAATATCTGTCGACATACGCGTAACTCAGCTCGAACAAGTAACCATCGTGTGAATGAGACAGATGAAGAACGTCAAGAATCAAACAAAAAGCTCATCTCAATGAACTTTTATGCATATCGTTTGATGATTCGTCGAAACGAAGACAATCACATATTGAAATGCTGACGATTGTTTCATCCGTTCGCGGTTGATATGTATGTAAAAAGAGAAACGGAACGTCTTATGTATATACGTTTCAATCAAAATAAATTACGTACGGAAGAATACATTCATCTGCGTGATGCTATGAATGTAGATGGAAATGCAAGCAATGTCGGCCGACTAACCATTTTGCCAGCGACGTACGTTGGAAGCCCGAGGCACATGCACGAACAGGCACAAGATGCAATGACATACGTGCGCAAATACGGTCGACCAGACACATTCACTTGCAACCCGAAAGGGACTGAAAACATTCAGCTGCTACTACCCAGTCAATCATCAGGCGATCGCCACGACATTACTGCACGAGTATTCAAGCAGAAACTCAAGGCGCTCATGGAGTTTATTTTGAAGAATGGAGTCTTAGGAGACGTACGATTTTGGATGTACTCTGTGGAGTGACAGAAAGGAGGACACCCACATGCGCATATTCTCGTGTGGATGGTTGAGAAAATCCGACCGGATGAAATTGACGCCATTATTTCTGCCGAAATTCCTGATCCAGAAACAGATCCAGAGTTGTATGCAGTACTAACGACGAATATGATTCATGGACCATGTGGCGATCACAACAGGGAATCACCTTGCATGATCGAAAACAAATGCTCAAAACGTTATCCACGTGTTTTCTTAACTGACACAATGACAGGCAACGAGTTATCCCCTTTATCGTCGTCGCTCTGCGATGTTGAACGGCAGAACCATAACGTTGAAAGTAAAAAATAAGGATGTTGTAGTCGACAATAGGTGGATTGTCCCGTATTCGCCACTGCTTTCAAAAACATTCAAAACGCATTGTAATGTTTAGTACTGCAATCGTGTCAAGTCTATCAAGTTACAGAACTTTTCAATTTAACGAAACTGAGCCACAGCAACGCGTGGCCGAGTGCATCTAGTTGTCTATATAATGAGGTTTCAGTGTTCTCCATTGCCTACGATGTTAGTAGCTTACTTCTTGCATTCTTTTAATGTGGCTTGCAGCTAAAGTATCAATTCAATGATACGTTTATAGTTTTTGACTTGACCAATGTCGTGGTCTAGAAGAACAGCTGGAGCGTTCGCTCAAATGAACCGTCGATAGAAAGTCAAAATTCCAAGATATGTACTTAAGTTCTTTACGGTTGTTGGTAACCTGCAGTTTTCTATGTTTTCAATGCGTTCTGGATTCGGCTGCAGACCATTCGGTAATTCTCAGGGTTTGAAAACGCAACGAGGAATCCTCGATGCATATGAAAGGATTCAAATCACGGGTCACCTCATTGATAAAGTAATTGTCATGCGTGTAAATTCGAACAAACTAAAAGGAATAATAATTTTCGGAATAATAAGCTTTCGTTAAGTCGGATTCTTCCGCAGGTATTTGGAAGTAGCCTTTAGCCAAATCTACCATGGGAAAAACCCCTAGGTTATTAAGCTTGTGTGTAAAATTAATGTGCAATAAGGATGCGTTAGATGTATGGTAATCACATGGACGGAACTCTTTATTAGCATCGTATGAAGTGTACCGGATTAACTACTTTTCGTGGGTCGATTGATGTCCAACTGTTTTATCAACTCGAACTTTTACTTGTCAATCTTTAGTTATTCGAGAGACAATCTACGTTTAACTCGAATTGGCGAACCTTTCATCTCGACGTGATGGGTTCCGAGTACTAAACCTTCGGAATCTTTTGGTTGGGCGTCGATATACCGACATATTCCTTTCGCAAAGAAATTTCGTTCTCTCAGAAATTAATCTCAACATTGAGCTTTGAATTAATGGACTGGAATTTATTATTATTTTTATTTAGGGTGGGGAAAACGCACTGCGACGGTAAAAGTAGATTGTATCCCCTTCATTCTCCCTGCGCTTCACGGTGTAATCTCTAACCATATACACAAGAGGAATCTCGGGATATTAAGTGGGTTTAGGCTTTTGAGCTCAAACTTCTTCGGCGAGTGCAACCCCAGCTGCTCCTTCCTTCTCCGAGTGACAGCCTCGCCTTCAGAAAGCAGATGCTCTGCTGTTTCGCAACCGTTCTCACATATGCGACATTCATATGTTGCCTCAATGCCTAGGTTCTTGAGATACAGTGACCTGTGATTTTATCTTTGTTTACATTAAGGTAGACCTTTGCCCTTTTTTAATTGTAGCCTCCAATTAGGAGCTTCGCCTGCCTGAGTCCGGGAGTGCCGCTCCAGTAGGAACTCCTAACGGAAAATTCCTCCTTTCTATTCTTCTCCATGTACGCATTTAAGCCGATTACTCAGTATGATTCCGGCCCTATAAAGGGAGCACTCGCTCCTTTCCTAGCCACCTCATTACCTTCTATACCTGCATGTCCGGGAACACAGATCAATTTTAGCTTGTTTACTTTGGCCAGTCTATTAAGTCTTTATAGACAATCCCACACTAATTTGGAAGTTATTTCCTGAGATGCTAGTGACTTAATAGTCTTGGTTAGGGAATTCCTAAGCCACGCTTCCATATGTCATGATGGATCTCACAACGGCGGTGTACATCCAGCGTAGAATGCGTGGGTTAAGCCCCTGGTTTTCCGTTTCTTACAGACCGGCAGTGACGGTAGCTTTATTATCATTTCAGCATGTGCTTTCTAAAGTAATTTAGAGTCGATAAGGGCTAAGAACTTGACCTCCGGTTTGACATCAATGACTGAACCACCAGTCGGATGTCATGCATATGCTCATAGTACACCACACCGAGCTGATGCCACCAGATACAGAGCATGAGCTTGGAGACATAAATATTCGGCTTTGCTGTTGATGTTGAGACATGACCAGGCTTTCCCCATTTTTTCCGCTTTGGATTGTCGTAGCGTATCCACTTTTCATCGCCAGTCACGATACGATTCAGAAAACCCTTCCTTTTTTGCCGTTGAAGCAATTGTTCGCAGGTGGAAAAGCGCCGATCAACATCTCTCGGCTTCAATTCGTACGAAACCCAATTTCCTTCTTTTTGAATCGATCCTGTCTTTTGAACGTTTTGAAATTGTTTGTTGTTCAATTCCTAATGATTTTGCAAGTACTTCTTGTGTCTGACATGGATCTGCATCGAGTTATGCTTCCAAATTCTTCGTCTTCGAAATTTTAGGTGCACCGGAACGCTCTTTATCTTCGAGGTCAAAATCATTTTCTTTCAAACGTCGAAACCAATATCTGCATGTTGTTTCTGATAAAGCATGGATGCCGGTAGTATCCACAAGAATTCGAGGTGCTTCAGCTGCAGATTTTTTTTGTTATAATAATGTAATAAAAATCCCCGCAAAAACGTTTTTGTTGGTATGAAATCCGACATGTTTGAGAGCCAGATGTGTACTACGTTTGAAAATAGCCAGGAATAAAGCTTTTTCTTATTTTTATACACTCGCTATCCCCAAGGGCGAACTGCCAACTTTACGGCACAAGTAAATATTCGTCCTGTGGTGTTTATGCCAGATCAAGAGAGATTTTAGTTTGTGACGATAATCATTACATGGCGATCCTGCCAAATTAATAAACGTCTCTTTTTTCCTGCCGTATTTGTTCCTACCTAAGGTTAGAATTTAAAACACCATTAGGTAATGTATAGCACGACGCGCCTGAAGTAATTTCGACTTTGCAAAAATTTTAAAAAAAATATGAGATTGTTAAAACAGTGCTCATAGAACAAGCAGAAAGTGTTAATACGGACAAGAACAGGAATACTGACGAAAATAATTACACTAACAATACAACAGCAACAGAATTTCCGACATAATAATAACAACTATAGGAACTCAGAAAATTTGAGCATGAGAATTTCCAACTTGAATGGGCAACAAGAAAACAACAGACCTATTTATCGCCCGAACAATAACGCACAAACCGCTCGACAGAATAGAAACACAATACGGGTAAACCTACTTACGAATCAGGGAAACGTGTCACCCCAGGTGGCCGATCACTCGATGGGCTAGCAGAATGAGTGTTACAAAATATCAAAACAATTAATTAATTATTAGTAGGAGTCAAAATTACTAAAGCAAACATTGACACTGTGATGTGTCAATTTATTTACACGGCTGATGTGTCAATTTAAGAAAAAAACTCGTTATGTTTAACACAAATTTTGCAAGACGAGAAATGTAAATTGATTGGTGTAACTTAAGAAGAGATTTTATTATTAGGCTCAAATAACTACGCTCAAATATCGCAGATGAATTCATTGTTCATAGTATACTCGATGAAGGTTTTCCGATTGTAACAGATAGAATATTAGGTCATGATTTTTTTGTGCAGAATTGGATCACGCGGTTTGGAATTCCAATTGAGTTGCATTCAGATCGAGGGAGGAGCTTTGAGTCTGCTATATTTCAAGAAATGTGCTCATTGTTGGGTATCAAGAAAACTCAAACGACAGCTCTATATCCACAATCGGATGGAATGGTGGAAAGATTTAACCGTACATTAGAAGAACAAGTACTGCGAAAATGTCAGTGCAATTGGGACAAGCACATTCAAACGTTTTTATTGGCTTACCGATCAGCAGTCCGTGACACTAATGGTCATCCACCTGCCAGGATTATTTTTGGCACAGATTTGAGAATCCCGTCAGATCAGAAATTTTGAAAAAGCCATGAACTTGCTGAAACTGGAGGCAGCTATTTGGAATTACTTCAGTCCGAAATGGATGAAATACAGCGCCATGTGAAGATGTGAAGCAACGAAGGATATATATATATATATATATATATATGTATATATATATATATATATATATCCTTCGTCCGATCAGAAATCGATCAGAGAAAACTCAAACGACAGCTCTATATCCACAATCGGATGGAATGGTGGAAAGATTTAACCGTACATTAGAAGAACAAGTACTGCGAAAATGTCAGTGCAATTGGGACAAGCACATTCAAACGTTTTTATTGGCTTATATATATATATATATATATATATATATATATATATATATATATATATATATATATATATATATATATATATATATATATATATATATATATATATATATATATATATATATATATATATATATATATATATATATATATATATATATATATATATATATATATATATATATATATATATATATATATAAGCCAATAAAAACGTTTGAATGTGCTTGTCCCAATTGCACTGACATTTTCGCAGTACTTGTTCTTCTAATGTACGGTTAAATCTTTCCACCATTCCATCCGATTGTGGATATAGAGCTGTCGTTTGAGTTTTCTTGATACCCAACAATGAGCACATTTCTTGAAATATAGCAGACTCAAAGCTCCTCCCTCGATCTGAATGCAACTCAATTGGAATTCCAAACCGCGTGATCCAATTCTGCACAAAAAAATCATGACCTAATATTCTATCTGTTACAATCGGAAAACCTTCATCGAGTATACTATGAACAATGAATTCATCTGCGATATTTGAGCGTAGTTATTTGAGCCTAATAATAAAATCTCTTCTTAAGTTACACCAATCAATTTACATTTCTCGTCTTGCAAAATTTGTGTTAAACATAACGAGTTTTTTTCTTAAATTGACACATCAGCCGTGTAAATAAATTGACACATCACAGTGTCAATGTTTGCTTTAGTAATTTTGACTCCTACTAATAATTAATTAATTGTTTTGATATTTTGTAACACTCATTCTGCTAGCCCCAGTGATCGGCCACCTGGGGTGACACGTTTCCCTGATTCGTAAGTAGGTTTACCCGTATTGTGTTTCTATTCTGTCGAGCGGTTTGTGCGTTATTGTTCGGGCGATAAATAGGTCTGTTGTTTTCTTGTTGCCCATTCAAGTTGGAAATTCTCATGCTCAAATTTTCTGAGTTCCTATAGTTGTTATTATTATGTCGGAAATTCTGTTGCTGTTGTATTGTTAGTGTAATTATTTTCGTCAGTATTCCTGTTCTTGTCCGTATTAACACTTTCTGCTTGTTCTATGAGCACTGTTTTAACAATCTCATATTTTTTTTTAAATTTTTGCAAAGTCGAAATTACTTCAGGCGCGTCGTGCTATACATTACCTAATGGTGTTTTAAATTCTAACCTTAGGTAGGAACAAATACGGCAGGAAAAAAGAGACGTTTATTAATTTGGCAGGATCGCCATGTAATGATTATCGTCACAAACTAAAATCTCTCTTGATCTGGCATAAACACCACAGGACGAATATTTACTTGTGCCGTAAAGTTGGCAGTTCGCCCTTGGGGATAGCGAGTGTATAAAAATAAGAAAAAGCTTTATTCCTGGCTATTTTCAAACGTAGTACACATCTGGCTCTCAAACATGTCGGATTTCATACCAACAAAAACGTTTTTGCGGGGATTTTTATTACATTATTATAACAAAAAAAATCTGCAGCTGAAGCACCTCGAATTCTTGTGGATACTACCGGCATCCATGCTTTATCAGAAACAACATGCAGATATTGGTTTCGACGTTTGAAAGAAAATGATTTTGACCTCGAAGATAAAGAGCGTTCCGGTGCACCTAAAATTTCGAAGACGAAGAATTTGGAAGCATAACTCGATGCAGATCCATGTCAGACACAAGAAGTACTTGCAAAATCATTAGGAGTTGAACAACAAACAATTTCAAAACGTTCAAAAGACAGGATCGATTCAAAAAGAAGGAAATTGGGTTTCGTACGAATTGAAGCCGAGAGATGTTGATCGGCGCTTTTTCACCTGCGAACAATTGCTTCAACGGCAAAAAAGGAAGGGTTTTCTGAATCGTATCGTGACTGGCGATGAAAAGTGGATACGCTACGACAATCCAAAGCGGAAAAAAATGGGGAAAGCCTGGTCATGTCTCAACATCAACAGCAAAGCCGAATATTTATGTCTCCAAGCTCATGCTCTGTATCTGGTGGCATCAGCTCGGTGTGGTGTACTATGAGCATATGCATGACATCCGACTGGTGGTTCAGTCATTGATGTCAAACCGGAGGTCAAGTTCTTAGCCCTTATCGACTCTAAATTACTTTAGAAAGCACATGCTGAAATGATAATTAATAAAGCTACCGTCACTGCCGGTCTGTAAGAAACGGAAAACCAGGGGCTTAACCCACGCATTCTACGCTGGATGTACACCGCCGTTGTGAGATCCATCATGACATATGGAAGCGTGGCTTAGGAATTCCCTAACCAAGACTATTAAGTCACTAGCATCTCAGGAAATAACTTCCAAATTAGTGTGGGATTGTCTATAAAGACTTAATAGACTGGCCAAAGTAAACAAGCTAAAATTGATCTGTGTTCCCGGACATGCAGGTATAGAAGGTAATGAGGTGGCTAGGAAAGGAGCGAGTGCTCCCTTTATAGGGCCGGAATCATACTGAGTAATCGGCTTAAATGCGTACATGGAGAAGAATAGAAAGGAGGAATTTTCCGTTAGGAGTTCCTACTGGAGCGGCACTCCCGGACTCAGGCAGGCGAAGCTCCTAATTGGAGGCTACAATTAAAAAAGGGCAAAGGTCTACCTTAATGTAAACAAAGATAAAATCACAGGTCATTGTATCTCAAGAACCTAGGCATTGAGGCAACATATGAATGTCGCATATGTGAGAACGGTTGCGAAACAGCAGAGCATATGCTTTCTGAAGGCGAGGCTGTCACTCGGAGAAGGAAGGAGCAGCTGGGGTTGCACTCGCCGAAGAAGTTTGAGCTCAAAAGCCTAAACCCACTTAATATCCCGAGATTCCTCTTGTGTATATGGTTAGAGATTACACCGTGAAGCGCAGGGAGAATGAAGGGGATACAATCTACTTTTACCGTCGCAGTGCGTTTTCCCCACCCTAAATAAAAATAATAATAAATTCCAGTCCATTAATTCAAAGCTCAATGTTGAGATTAATTTCTGAGAGAACGAAATTTCTTTGCGAAAGGAATATGTCGGTATATCGACGCCCAACCAAAAGATTCCGAAGGTTTAGTACTCGGAACCCATCACGTCGAGATGAAAGGTTCGCCAATTCGAGTTAAACGTAGATTGTCTCTCGAATAACTAAAGATTGACAAGTAAAAGTTCGAGTTGATAAAACAGTTGGACATCAATCGACCCACGAAAAGTAGTTAATCCGGTACACTTCATACGATGCTAATAAAGAGTTCCGTCCATGTGATTACCATACATCTAACGCATCCTTATTGCACATTAATTTTACACACAAGCTTAATAACCTAGGGGTTTTTCCCATGGTAGATTTGGCTAAAGGCTACTTCCAAATACCTGCGGAAGAATCCGACTTAACGAAAGCTTATTATTCCGAAAATTATTATTCCTTTTAGTTTGTTCGAATTTACACGCATGACAATTACTTTATCAATGAGGTGACCCGTGATTTGAATCCTTTCATATGCATCGAGGATTCCTCGTTGCGTTTTCAAACCCTGAGAATTACCGAATGGTCTGCAGCCGAATCCAGAACGCATTGAAAACATAGAAAACTGCAGATTACCAACAACCGTAAAGAACTTAAGTACATTTCTTGGAATTTTGACTTTCTATCGACGGTTCATTTGAGCGAACGCTCCAGCTGTTCTTCTAGACCACGACATTGGTCAAGTCAAAAACTATAAACGTATCATTGAATTGATACTTTAGCTGCAAGCCACATTAAAAGAATGCAAGAAGTAAGCTACTAACATCGTAGGCAATGGAGAACACTGAAACCTCATTATATAGACAACTAGATGCACTCGGCCACGCGTTGCTGTGGCTCAGTTTCGTTAAATTGAAAAGTTCTGTAACTTGATAGACTTGACACGATTGCAGTACTAAACATTACAATGCGTTTTGAATGTTTTTGAAAGCAGTGGCGAATACGGGACTATCCACCTATTGTCGACTACAACATCCTTATTTTTTACTTTCAACGTTATGGTTCTGCCGTTCAACATCGCAGAGCGACGACGATAAAGGGGATAACTCGTTGCCTGTCATTGTGTCAGTTAAGAAAACACGTGGATAACGTTTTGAGCATTTGTTTTCGATCATGCAAGGTGATTCCCTGTTGTGATCGCCACATGGTCCATGAATCATATTCGTCGTTAGTACTGCATACAACTCTGGATCTGTTTCTGGATCAGGAATTTCGGCAGAAATAATGGCGTCAATTTCATCCGGTCGGATTTTCTCAACCATCCACACGAGAATATGCGCATGTGGGTGTCCTCCTTTCTGTCACTCCACAGAGTACATCCAAAATCGTACGTCTCCTAAGACTCTATTCTTCAAAATAAACTCCATGAGCGCCTTGAGTTTCTGCTTGAATACTCGTGCAGTAATGTCGTGGCGATCGCCTGATGATTGACTGGGTAGTAGCAGCTGAATGTTTTCAGTCCCTTTCGGGTTGCAAGTGAATGTGTCTGGTCGACCGTATTTGCGCACGTATGTCATTGCATCTTGTGCCTGTTCGTGCATGTGCCTCGGGCTTCCAACGTACGTCGCTGGCAAAATGGTTAGTCGGCCGACATTGCTTGCATTTCCATCTACATTCATAGCATCACGCAGATGAATGTATTCTTCCGTACGTAATTTATTTTGATTGAAACGTATATACATAAGACGTTCCGTTTCTCTTTTTACATACATATCAACCGCGAACGGATGAAACAATCGTCAGCATTTCAATATGTGATTGTCTTCGTTTCGACGAATCATCAAACGATATGCATAAAAGTTCATTGAGATGAGCTTTTTGTTTGATTCTTGACGTTCTTCATCTGTCTCATTCACACGATGGTTACTTGTTCGAGCTGAGTTACGCGTATGTCGACAGATATTTCGCCGTCTAATTGTGTCTTTTTTAACCGCAAACCAAAAACCAAAATATTAAATTATCACGAATTTATATGACCACAGTAAACAAAAACACAAAATTA